>LNAC01000485.1:476280-544236 GCA_002007465.1 Ailurus styani
TATGGACATTGGGGAGGGTTTGTGCTTTGGTGAGTGCTGTGAAAGATGTAAGCCTGATGATTCACAGACCTGTACCCCTTGGGCAAAGAACAAAAATAAAATTTAAAAAAATAAAAATAAAAATAACAATAATAAAAAAATAAAAAAATAATAAAAAACATAGGAAAACATAGTTAGGCTTTTGAGGCTACATGTCAAGGCATCACATACATTTTTAAGCCTTACAATATAAGCCCATACCATGGGGGAAAAATTGGTCAAAAGAAACTGCCTGGCTTTCCCTGTGGGTCCTGTTTGTGCAGGACCACGGGGTCGGTAAGTGAGAAATTGTGAATGACTGAAGTTGCTGCTGGTTCTATTGTTGCTCTAGGCTAAGCAGGAAAGACAACCTACATTGAGCAATCAGGACCATCATTGGAGCCTGAGGATACATTTCTGGCATCACAGTTTTACATGAGGCACCCATAAAAGATGAGGCCAAGAGCAAGGAAATCTTCTTAGTAATTAAACCAAATCCAAGCACAATGTCTTGCCAGAGCAACAAGGAAATATTCAGATTTTATGACAACATGCCTTCGGGAGGAGAAAATCCACCAAAGAATGAAACTGGCTGGTTGACATCATCATATCAAATCATTATAGGAAGCATAAGCACAAGAAAGAAAATCCATTGAAACAAAGTAGTATTGGACTTGATATGGATGATAATTTGACCACATCAACACCAGGATCAGGAGAAAAGCCTAACAAGCATCTTGAAAGCTGGGGGTTATGAAACAACAAATCAGCGTGTAAAGCAAAATGGAAAATTGAACATAATCCTTCCTCTGGAAATTCCTGGTCGGCTATATTACTGAGTCCATATTTTCTCATGTCCTCGACTTTTTTTTACACTGAATAATGACACATCAGGATCAGATTCTCTAGGACAGGCTGCACAACTGAAGAGATGGTAAATCACTTGATATGAAACAAGTGGGTAAGACCTCTTCTGATAGTACTGAATCAACTAATGGAGCATTTAATTCAAATCAAGCCATTCAAGTGAGGCTATCAATAATGGTTTAGAAGAAGCAGAAGAAACAGTTCTTTGGGATATCTCACCTTTAAGCACCAGTAACTCTAGATAATAGTTATTCATCAGCTTATGCAGAGGCCACCTATGAGTTAAACTGGAAAGTATTTGACCTTTATTATATCATGATGTATGTTTTACTACTAACAGAAGAACAACTATAAGGAAATCTGCATTTCTCCTGAAAAAAAAAAGAAATGCACCAGAATTCTGCCCACATTTAGATGTGTATAAAAAACTACATGCACAGTAGTTTAAATGAGCTAGGAGATGCAGACCTTACTTTTCCAGTCAATTCTAAGTTATCATTGATCAGATTTAAGTTAGGTTAAGACAATTCCTCCAGGAATCCTGGAGACCAATATCTCAGATCATAAGATTGCTCTTTTTAATATTCCTAAAACAGTGAAAACATCTGAATGTGTTAGACCCTAAAACGCAACTGACCAGAAACTGGCCTTTCTGTGAATATTGTGTTCATTTACAAGAAACATATACAAAGGACTTATTGTTAGAAGACAACTTTCAAAAACTCTAATAGTTGACAAAACCCCACAAGCCAATAGTGCAATTGCTGGGTCATAGGGTAGCTCTATTTTCAACTTTCTGAGGAACCTCCATACTGTTTTCCAGAGTGGCTGCACCAGCTTGCATTCCCACCAACAGTGTAGGAGGGTTCCCCTTTCTCTGCATCCTTTCCAATATCTGTCATTTCCTAACTTGTTAATTTTAGCAATTCTGACTGGTGTGAGGCGGTATATCACTGTGGTTTTGATTTGTATTTCCCTGATGTGTAGTGATGTATAGAGCACTTTCTCATGTGTCTGTTGGCCATTTGGATGTCTTCTTTGGAGAAATGTCTGTTCGTGTCTTTTGCCCATTTCTTGACTGGGTTATTTGTTTTATGGGTGTTGAGTTTGAGAAGCTCTTTATAGATTTTGGATACTAGCCCTTTATCTGATATGTCATTTGCAAATATCTTCTCCCATTCTGTCAGTTGTCTTTTGGTTTTGTTGACTGTTTCCTTTGCTGTGCAAAAGCTTTTAATCTTGATGAAGTCCCAATAGTTCATTTTTGCCCTTGCTTCCCTTGCCTTTGGTGATGGATGTTCTTAGGAAGAAGTTGCTGCGGCTGAAGTCAAAGAGGTTGCTGCCTGTGTTCTCCTCAAGGATTTTGATGGATTCTTTTCTCACATTGGGGTCTTTCATCCATTTTGAGTCTATTTGTGTGTGTGGTATAAGGACATGATCCAGTTTCATTCTTCTGCATGTGGCTGTCCAGTTTTCCCAACACCATTTGTTGAAGAGACTGTCTTTTTCCCACTGGACATTCTTTCCTGCTTTGTCGAAGATTAGTTGACCATAGAGTTGAGGGTCCATTTTTGGGTTCTCTATTCTGTTCCACTGGTCTATGTGTCTGTTTTTGTGCCAGTACCATACTGTCTTGATGACAACACCTTTGTAATAGATCTTGAAGTCTGAAATTATGATGTCACCAACTTTGGTTTTCTTTTTCAACATTCCTTTGGCTATTTGGAGTCTTTTCTAATTCCATAGAAATTTTAGGAATATTTGTTCCATTTCTTTGAAATAAATTTCTGGTATTTTGACAGGGATTGCATTAAATGTGCAGATTAATCTAGGTAGTTTAGACATTTTCACAATATTTGTTCTTCCAATGCATGAGCAAGGAACTTTTTTCCACTTCTTTGTGTCTTCCTCAATTTCTTTCCTGAGTACTTTATAGTTTTCTGAGTACAGCTGCTTTGCCTCTTTGGTTAGGTTTATTCTTGGTATCTTATGGTTTTGGGTGCAATCGTAAATACATATCATCTGTAAATAGAAATAGTTTTACTTCTTTTCCAATGTGAATATCATTAATTTTTTTTCTTGCTAATTGTTCTGGCTAGAGCTTCCAGAAAAATGTTGGGCAAAGTTGTAAAAGTGGGTATCCTTGTCTTGTTCCTAATCATAGGAACCATTGTTGTGATGCTAGCTGTGAATTTTTCCATGTTAAGAAAGATCCTTTTTATTCCTAATTGTTGAATGTTTTTATCATGAAGGGTGATAGATTTTGTCAAATGCTTTTCCTGCACCAGTTGCAATGATCATTGGGATTTTTCTTCATTCTATTCCTGAAGGTTATCCTATTGTTGATTTTTATGTGATGAACTACCCTTGCATTCCTGGGATAAATCCCAGGATTTGGTCATGGTTTATAATCTATTTAACATGCAGCTGGATTTAGTTTAGTAGTATTTTGTTGAGAATTTTTGCATCCATATTCATAAGATTTATTGGCCTATAGTTTTCTTTTTCTTTTTCTTTTTTGTAATGTTCTCATCTGGCTTTGTTATCAAGTTTAGCCTCACAGAATAAATTGGGAAGTATTCTCTTCTCTTCAAAGTTTTGGAAGAATTTGAGAAGAAATGGTGTTATTTTTTCTTAAAATGTTTGGTAGAACTCCCCATTGAAGCCATCTATTACTGGGATTTTCTCCTTTGGAGATCTTTGATTAATATTTAATCTCTTAATTTGTTATAGACCTATTAAGGTTTTCCACTTTTTGAATCAGTTGTGTTAGTCTGTGCTTCTAAAAATTTTTCCATTCAAGTTAACATTAACTGGTATATAATTGTTCATAATCTCTTATATCCTTCTTATTTGCTGTAGTTTGGTAGTAATGTCATGAATTTCACTTCTAATTTCATTAAGTTGAATATTTTCTATTTTTTTTCTAGTTAGTATAACTAAAGATTTCTTAATTTTGTTGATTTTATTAAAGAACGTAGTTTTGGCTTTTATGTTTCTCTCTATTGTTTTTCTATTCTTCATTTCAATTATACCCAGTATAAACTTTCTTATTTCTGTCCTCCTGCTATTTGGGGAGTATGATTCATTCTTATTTTTCTATTTCCTTAAGTCGTAATGTTAGGTTAGTATCCAAAATTTATAAAGGACTCATAAAATTCAACACCCAAAAAATGAATAATCCAATTAGAAATGGGCAGAAGACATGAATAGACATTTTCTGAAGAAGATATCCAGATGGCCAACAGAAACATGAAAAGGTGCTCAACATCTCTCATCAGGGAAATGCAAGTCAAAACTACAGTGAGATATCACCCCACACCTATCAGAATGGCTAAAATCAACAACATAAGAAATGATAGGTGTTGGTGAGGATGTAGAGAAAGGGGGAAACTTCTGCATTGTTTATGCAGTGGTAAAATGGTGAAGCCACTGTGGAAAACAGTATGGAGTTTCCTCAAAAAGTTAAAAACTGAACTTCCCTACAATCCAGCAATTGCAATACTATGTGTTTACCCAAAGAACACAAAAATACTAATTCAAAGGCTATATACACCTCAATTTTTATAGCAGCATTATCTACAATAGCCAAATTATGGAAGCATCCCAAATGCCCACTGACGGATGAATTGATAAAGAAGATGTGGTAAAATGGAATCTCACTCAGTCAAAAAAAAAATAGAATGAAATCTTGCCATTTGCAATGACGTGGATGGAGCTAGAAAGTATACTAAGTGAAGTAAGTCAGTCAGAGAAAGACTAATACCATATGATTTCACTCACAAGCGTAGGGGGAAAAAGTGAGACACAAACTAAGAAACAGACTTTTAACTATAGAAAACAAACTGATGGTTACCAAAGGGAAGGTGGGTGAGGGCATGGATTAAATATGTGATGGGGATTAAAGACTGCATTTGTGATGAGCACTAGGTGTTGTATAAGTGTTGAATCATTATATAGTACACCTAAAACTAATATTATACTGTATGTTAACAAACTAGAATTTAAATAAAAACTTTAAAAAAACAAGTTAGGTTGCTTAATCAAAAAAAATTTTTTTAAGATTTTATTTATTTCATTTGACAGAGAGAGAGATCACAAGTAGGCAAAGAGGCATGCAGAGAGAGGCGGAAGCAGGCTCCCCACTGAGTAGAGAGCCCGATGCAGGGCTCGATCCCAGGACCCTGAGATCATGATGTGAGCCGAAGGCAGAGGCTTTAACTCACTGAGCCACCCAGGCGCCCCAAATCAAAATTTTATAAGTTAAACAGCTATAAATTATTATAATTTGGCTACTGGCCATCACTTTTGCTGCATCATATGAGTATTGGTACATTGCATTTTCACTCTCATTCATCTCAAAATATTTTCTAATATATATCGAGATTTCTTCTTGATACGATGGTTGTTTAAGTGTTTATTCTATAACTTCCACACATCTGAAAATTTCTACTTTTCCTACTATTAATGACTTTTTAAAGTATTTTATTTATTTGAGAGAGAGAGAGGGAGAGGAGAGGGACAAGCCGACTCCACACTGAGGGTGGAGCCCCACATGGGGCTCAATCCCACGACCCTGAGATCATGACCTGAGCTGAAATCAAGAGGCAGAGGCTCTACTGACTGAGCCACCCAGGCGCCCCGACCATTAATAATTTTTAATTTTATTCCACTGTGGTCAGAGAAGATATTTTGTATGATTTCAACCCTTTAAAATTTATTGTTTTTATTATAGACATCCTAGTAGATGTGAAATGGTACATCATGGTAGTTCTAATTTGCTTTTCCTTAATCGCTAATGATGTTAAAATTATTTTCACACGCTCTTTGGCTAGTTGCATATTTTCTTTGAGTAATGTCTCTTCAAGCTTTTTGCTGATTTTAAATTAAGTTGTCTTTATTGTTGAGTTGTAAGTATTTGCCTTTAAATGTTTAGGTAAACCCCCCTGGATAGATATTTCTCCCTGATAGAGTTCTGAGCTAGGCAAAATAAAGGCATACTTTAACCTGGTTGTCCAGGGAATCATAAGACAGGTTAAAACGAAAAACTGCAATTCTTTGAAGATACGATTCATTCTACCCTTTCCAATATTAGAAATCTATACTGGAAATATGACCTATTGTCTTCAATGCTACCACTGATCTGGAAAGATAAAGATAGAGCCAGGGTAAGTTAAAATGCCACATAGCTCTATTACCAAGATTCAGGGATTTTCGTCATTGTTGTTGTTCTTGATTAACCATTCATCTGGTTGATGTAAACATTTGATTAGTTTCCAAAGTTCCAGTGAAGATCATTCTGACAGTTATTACCAATTTATGTATTGCTTTTGTGGAGAAACAGAATTTTGGGGCATCTGGGTGGCTCAGTTGGTTAAGCGACCGCCTTTGCTCAGGTCATGATCCCAGAGTCCTGGGATCAAGTCCCGCATTGGGCTCCCAGCTCCACGGGGAGTCTGCTTCTTCCTCTGACCTTCTTCTCTTTCACTCTCTCTCACTGTCTCTCTCAAATAAATAAATAAAATCTTTTTTAAAAAAAGAAACAGAATTTTGGATTTCCCTGTTTTCTTTTCTTTTTTTTTCCTTTGGGGGGCCAGGGTAATTGTGCACTTAGGCATTTATTTAAAATGGTGTCATCATAAACATTTCAGTGTCTTTATGTTCTTTTTTTTATTTTTTCAGTGATCCAATATCCATTGTTTATGCAGCACACCCAGTGCTCCATGCAATACATGTTCTCCTTAATACCCATAACCAGGCTCGCCCATCCCTCCACCACCTCCCTTCCATAACCTTCAGTTTGTTTCTCAGAGTCCACAATCTCTCATCTTTCATCTTCCTCTCTGATTTACCCCAATTTTACTTTTCCTATCCTTCTCCTAATGTCCTCTATTTTATTCCTTATGTGCCACAAGTAAATGAAATTGCAAGTTTTCATTTTTATTGACATCACTCTTACCTGGAAATTTTATTTATTGTTGATCCTAATTGGAGTGTGAAATACTGTATGAAAAGTTTCCAGTTACACTATTTCTCAATGTTAACCATATTATGTATTTTAACATTTTGGGTAATCTTTTAAAGATTCATATTAGTGTTAAATTTATGTGTTATATATATGTATATATATATAAATATATATACATATATATATATATACATATATATATCTCCAATGGCCTTTAAGAGTACAGCATTACCCTTGTACACTGCTGGTGAGAATGCAAGCTAATACAGCCACTGTGGAAAACAGTATGGAGGATCCTCAAAAAGTTAAAAATAGAGCTACCCTATGATCTAGTAATTAAAATACTAGGTATCTATCCAAAGGATACAAACATAATGATCTGAAGGGGCACTTGCACCACAATGTTTATAGCAGCAATGTCCACAATACCCAAACTATGGAAAGAGCCCAGATGTCCATCGACAGGTGATGTATAAAGAAGAGGTGGTGTGTGTGTGTGTGTGTGTGTGTGTGTGTGTGTGTGTGTGTGCGCGGTCTACACACACACACACACACACACACACACACACAGAGGAATATTACTCAGCCATCAAAAATATGAAATCTTAACATTTGCAACAACGTGGATGGAACTAGAGGGTATTATGCTAAGTGAAATAAGTCAATCATAGAAAGACAATTATCATATTATTTCACTTATATATAGAATTTAAGAAACAAAACAGAAGATCATAGAGGAAGAGGCAGAAAAATAAAATAAAATAAATAAAATCAGAGAGGGAGAAAAACCATAAAAGACTCCTAAATATAGGAAACAAACTGAGGGTTGCTGGGTGGTGGTGGTAGGGGGGATGGGGTAACTGAGTGATAGACATTAAGGAAGGCACTTGATGTAATGACCACTGGGTGTTATATGCTGAAGAATCACTAAACTCTACTTCTGAAACTAATAACACACTGTATGTTAATTAATTGAATCTAAATTTAAAAATTAAAAATATTTAAAGGGGTGCCTGGGTGGCTCAGTCAGTTAAGCATCAGCCTCTGGCTTAGGTAATGATCTTGGGGTCCTGGGACCGCAGACCAGGCTTCACAGTTGTATGGAGCCTCAGACTATTCTTTGAGATCAGGTGGAGGAATGAAGGCTGTGTCCTGTAGTTAAACAGAGCAACAAGCTGGGATTTTCAAGCAGGTAGGCTGTTGGCTGTGTTCTGCTATTATTCAAGGTCACTAGTGAAGGTCTCTGGACACAGTTAGGTGGGGCTAGAGACTGTGTTCCACATTGGGGCTAGGTTGCTGTCTTGGCTGTCTGGTCACCTGGGGCCACAGGCTGTGCTTTCCTATTGCCCAGACTCACTGGCTGAGCTCCCTGGTTGGGTGAGGCCACAAGGTGTGTTCAGTAATAAAACAAGGCTTTAGGCTTTGCTCTGCCACTGAGTGGGGTTACAGGCTGGGCTTAGTGGTGCCATAGGACAGGCTCTAAGACTTCTCTGGGTAACTTTTCAGGCTCCCTGGTAATGCAGGATCAGATGTTATTCTCAACAGTTGGGCAAGGCTACTGGCTTGGTTTTCTCCCCAGGTAGGTCATTGGATGGGCTCTGCACTTTCCAGGTGCTTTTGGCTGCACTTCCTGGAGGGGTGGGATTTGGAGGCTATGCTCAGCAACTGAGCAAGGCTGTAAATTTGCTCTCTTGTCAGGCAGGCCACAACACATGTTCCACAGCTTCCTGGCATTTGTGGCCATGCTTCTCAGAAGGGCAGGACTGGTAGTTGCACTTAGCAGTTGAGCTAAGGCAAATTAGTTCCCCTGCCTGGACAGAGCCTTACAATGGGCTCTAAAGCTGGTATAGCTTGTTGGTTAAGGATCCAAATCAGGAAGAATTACCAACTAAGTTCCTTGGCTAGAGGGAGCTATAGCTTCAACTCTGCAGATGGGCAGATCCACTGGCTGGGCTCTCTGCTCAGGCACCACCGTAAGCAGAAACATGGACCACCAAGATCTGAGTGCTGGTTGATGAAAGTCCTTCCCCCCCTTCTCCATCTCTAATCTCCGGTGATAAAATTCTACAGAGTTCTCCAGTGGTCCCCCTGAGATAAAACCTAGATGGGCATTTCAGGAAGTGAATGCTGGGAAGCTGAATGTCCATCTTGGATTCCCTTTTTCTCCCTGGAGAAACCATAAGTTCAGATGAGATTGGACACGTTCAGGGTGGTATGGCCGTAGAGAAACCATAAGTTCAGTGGGGCCCTGTCAATGTGCTGGCCTCAGACAGAGGAAATCTGGTTAAAGTGAACCCACTCTTCTGACCTTTCTTTTTTTTTAATTTTGTTTTAATTTTTAATTTTTTAATTTATTTGCACCAGGGATACAGGTCTGTCAATCCTCAGTCTTACACCTTCCACAGCACTCACCATAGCACAAACCCTCCCCAATGTCCATAACCCAACCACCCTATCCCTATCCTCCCACCCCCCAGTAACTCTCAGTTCGTTTTGTGAGATTAAGAGTCTCTTATGGTTTGTGGGAAAAATAATGAAACAAGATGGGATTGGGAAGGAGACAAACCATAAGAGACTCTAGATCTTCTGACCTTTCTAAGGTGGCATTTCATGGCCGCTGTGGTACAGGGGTATGTTTCAGTCTCACCCTTGTATTCTGGTATTTTCAAAGTGGCTTCTTGTCTATGCATAGTTGCTAGATGATCTTCCTGTGAGGGGAACTGAAGTCAGGAATGACCTATGTGCACTTCTCTTGAAGTATGTTAGATTCACTCATGCAATGAAATACTATGCAACAATAAAAAAGAAATTGCTAATAAATTCAACATGGAGGAATATAACATATGATGTTTACTAAAAGAAACCATCCACACAAAAGAATATAAGCTGTATGATTCAATTTATATGAAGTTCACGATCAGAGAAAACTAATCAATATTGATACAAGTCAGAAAAACTGTTGGCTCACTAGCTATAACTATTTCCAACTGATTTCTCTGCTGTGAGGACTCTCTGAAGCGTGGGTGGGGGGACTTTCAACTCCAGGACTAGAGAGTGGGGTGCCACTATATTCATTCCCCCATCAGCACCAAAAGCTTTCAGGGAGTAAAAGAGCACCGCTTAGTGGAAGCCAGAGTGGCTTACACCAAGCACCATCCCCCCCTGTGCCCTGGAGGTACATTTCCACTGAAATTAGTCATCCAGAGAATCAGCGCAGCAGGCCCCTCTCCCAGAAGACCAGCACAAACAACTCATTCATACCAAGTCTACTGATCAGAGTACTGCAAAGCTGCAGCTCTAGGGGAAATAAAATCTAGCTTCATTTTTAATTTTATTCTTTCTTTATTCATAATTATTTTTTCATTTATTTTCTTATTTTTTAACTACTTCTTAATTTTTTATTATTTTTTAAATTTTTATTTATATATACTTTTTATATATTTTTAAAATTTTTTGTTTTATTTTCATTTTATTTTATTTTATTTTATTTTATTTTGGGATTTGGATTCTTTTAACAAGCAGACCAAACACACCCAGGATGATCTAGGGTTTTTTTTGGGGGGGGGTTGTGTGTGTGTGTGTGTGTGTGTGTGTGTGTGTGTGTGTGTGTGCATGTGTGTGTTTCTTTCTTCTTTTCCTTTCTGGACAAAATGACAAGACAGACAAATTCACCCTAAAAGAAGAAATCGGAAGTAGAACTCATGGCCAGGGATTTAATCAATACAAATATAAGTAAGATGTCTGAACTAGAATTTAAAACGATTATTATAAGGATACTAGCTGGGTTTGAAAAAAAGCATAGAAGACACTAGAGAATCCCTTACTGCAGAAATAAAAGAACTAAAATCTAGTCAGGCTGAAATTAAAAATGCTAAAACTGAGAGACAATCCCAAATGGAAGCTATAAAAATGAAGATGGATAAGCAAAGGAGTGAATCAGTGACATATAAGATAAAATTATGGAAAATAATGAAGCTGAAAATAAGACATAAAGAATGGTAATAGACCATGAAAGTAGACTTAGGAAATTCAAGCAACTTACTAAAATGTAATAGCATTCATATCATAGGAGTCCCAAAAGATGAAGAGAGAGAATTGGGGGCAGAAGTTTATTCAGGCAAATTATACCTGAAAACTTCCCTAATCTGGGGAAGGACACAGACATCAATATTCCAGAAGTACAGAGAATTCCCATTAAATTCAACAAAAGCTGACCATTACCAAGGCATAGTCAAATTCACAAAATACACAGACAAGGAAAGAATTCTGCAAGCAGCAAAAAGAAAAAAGTCCTTAACATCCAGTGGAAGATCAGGTTCATAGCAGATCTGTCCACAGAAACCTGATAGGCCAGAAAAAGCAGCAGAAAATATTCAATGTGCTGAATTGGAAAAATATGCACCCAAGAATTCTTTATCCAGCAAGGCTGTCAATCAGAATAGAAGGAAAGATAGAGAGCTTCCCAGACAAACAAAAACTAAAGGAGTTCATCACCACTAAATCAGCCCTGCAAGAAATTTTAAGGGGGACTCTTTGAAGAAAAAAAGACTAAAACCAAGAAAGACTAGAAAGGACCAGAGAACATCACCAGAAACCCCAACCTTACAGGTAGCACAAATGGCACTAAATTCATATTTTTTCAGTAATCACTCCAAATGTAAATGGACTGAATGCTCCAATCAAAAGACATAGAATAGCAGAATGGATTAAAAAATCAAGATCTATCTATATTCTGCCTACAAGAGACTCATTTTAGACCTAAAGACACCTGCAGATTGAAAGTGAGGAGATGGAGAACTATCTATCATGCTAATGGATGTTAAAAGAAAGCTGGAGTAGCCATACTTATATCAGACAAACTAGACTTTAAACAAACACTGTAACAAGAGATGAAGGGCATTAATATCATAATTAAGGGATCTATCCATCAAGAAGTTCTAATATTATAAATATTTATGTCCCCAACTTGGGAGAACCCAAATATATTAATCAAGTAATAATAAACACAAGCTCATTGATAACAATACAATACTAATAGGGGACTTTTAATACCCCACTTACAGCAATGGTTAAATCATCTAAGAAGATCAACAAGGAAACAAGGACTTTGAATAACACAGGGGACCAGATGAACTTAACAAATATATTCGAAACGTTTCATACTAAAGAAGCAGAATACACATTCTTTTCAAGGGCAGATGGAACATTCTCCAGAATAGATCACGGACTGGATCACAAATCAACCCTCAACAAGTACAAAAAGATCAAGATTGTACCATGCATATTTTCAAACCACAATGTTATGAAACCACAAGAAAAGATTTGGAAAGACTTCAAATACATGGAGGTTAAAGAACATCCTACTAAATAATGAATAAATGCATTAACCAAGAAATTAAAGAAATTTTTAAAAATACATATACCTAAAAACAAATGAAAACTGAAAACACGACAGTCCAAAATCTTTGGGATGCAGCAAAGGCAGTCCTGAGAGAGAATTATATTGTAATACAGGAAGGACTACCTCAAGAAGCAAGAAAAGTCTCAAATACACAACCTAACCTTACAACTAAAGGAGATAGAAAATAAAGCCTAAATAGCAAGCAAATAAAGCCTAAAGCCAGAAGAAGAGGGGAAATAATAAAGATTAGAGCAGAAATAAACAATATAGAAATAAACAAAAAAACCAATAGAACAAATTAACTAAACTAAGTATTGGTTCTTTGAAAGATTAATAAAATTGATAAATCCACAGCCAGACTTATGAAAAAGAAAAGAGAAAGGACCCAAATAGATAAAATCATGAATGAAAGAGGAGAGATCACAACTATCAACACAGAAATACAAACAATTATGAGAATATTATAGAAAAATTATATGCCAACAAAACTACAACCTGGAAGTAATGGAAAAATTCCTGGAAACCGACAAACTACCAAAACTGAAACAGGAAGAAACCGGAAATTTGAACAAACCTATAACCAGCAAAGAAATTGAGTCAGTAATCAAAATCTCCCAACACAATTTCCCAGGATGATTTCCCACGATGACTTCCCAGAATTCTACCAGACATTTAAAGAGTTAATATCTATTCTTAAACTGTTTGAAAAGTAGAAATGGAAGGAAAACTCCTAAACTAATTCTAGGAAACCAGGATTACCTTGATTCCAAAACCAGACTAAGACCCCACTAAAAAGGAGAATTACGGGTAAATATCCCTGATGAACATGGATGTAAAAATTCTCAATAAAATACTAACAAATCGAATTCAACAGTACATTACAAGAATTATTCACCATGATCAAATGGGATTTATTCCTGGGCTACAGGGGATGTTCAATATTAAAAATCAATCAACTTGATACACCACATTGATAAAAGAAAGGATAAGAACCATATGATCCTTTCAATAGATGTAGAAAAAGCATTTGATAAAGTACAGCATCCTTTCTTGTTAAAAACCCTCAACAATGTACTGATAGATGGAACATACCTCAAAATCATAAAGGCTATACAAAAAAGTCCCACAACTAATGTCATCCTCAATGGGGGAAAAACCCCAAATCCTTTCCCCTATGGTCAGGAACAAGACAAGGATGTCCACTCTCACCATTACTGTTTAACATAGTACTGGAAATGTTACCCTCAGCAATCATAAAACAAAAAGAAATTAAAGGCATCCAAATTGGCAAGTAAGAAGTAAAATTTTCACTATTTGCAAATGACATCATACTCTACATAGAAAACCTAAAAAATTCCACCAAAACAATGCTAGAGCTCATATATGAATTGAGCAAAGTCATGGGATATAAAATCAATGTACAGAAGAAACCTGTTGGATTTCTATAAACCAATAACAAAACAACAGAAAAAGAAATCAAAGAGTCAATCCTATTTGCAGTTGCGACAAAAACCATAAGGTACCAAAGAATAAACCTAATTAAAGAGTTAAAAGTTCTGAAGTCTGAAAACTATAGAATACTTGTGAAAGAAATTGAAGGAAAGATATTCCATGTTCATGGACTGAAAGAACAAATATTGTTAAAATGTCTATATTACCCAAAACAATCTGCACATTTAATGCAATCCCTATCAAAATACCAACAGCATTTTTCACAGAACTAGAACCAACATTCCTAAAATTTGTATGGAACCACAGAAGACCCCAAATAGCCAAAGCAATTTTGAAAAAGGAAAACAAAACTGGAGGCATCATGATTCTAGATTTCAACATATCTTACAAAGCTGTAATCAAGACAGTGTGGTACTGGCACAAACACAAATAAATCAATGGAACAGAATGGAGAGCCCCAAAATGGACCCACAAGTGTATGGTCAACTAATATTTGACAAAGCAAGAAAAATATCTAATGGGAAAAAGACAGTCTCTATGGTTCTGGGAAAACTGGACAGCAACACAAGAATGAAACTGGACCACTTTCTTACACCATACACAAAAATAAATTCAAAATGGTTGAAAACCTAAATGTGAGACAAGAAACCATGAACATCCTAAAGGAGAATATAGGCAGCAACCTCTTTGACCTCAGCCAGATGAGCTTCTTACTAGACACATTTCCAGAAGTCAGGGAAACAAAAGCAAAAATGAATGATTGGGACTTCATCAAGATAAAAATCTTCTGCATAGCAAAGGAGACAATCAACAAAACTAAAAGGCAGTCTATGAAATTGGAGAAAACATTTGCAAATGACATCTTATAAAGGATTAGTATCCAAAATCTGTAAAGGATTTATCAAATTTAACACCCCAAACCAAATAATCCTGTTAAGAAATTAGCAGAAGACATGAATAGACACTTTTCCAAAGAAGACATCCAGATAGCTAAATGACACATGAAAAGATGCTCAACATCATCACTCATCACAAATCAAAAACCACAATGAAATACCACCTCACACCTGTCAGAATGGCTAAAATTAAAACACAAGAAACAACAGGTGTTGGTGAGGATGCAGAGAAAGGGGAACCCTCTTGCACTTTTTGTCAGAATGCAAATTGGTGCAGCCACTCTGGAGAACACTGTGGAGGGTCCTCAAAAAGTTAGAAATAAGGCTACTCTATTATCCACCAATTGCACTACTAGGTATTTATCCAAAGAATACAAAATACAGATTCAAAGGGGTACATGCACCCTGATGTTTTTAATAGCATTATCAACAACAGCCGAACTATGGAGAGAGTCCAAATGTCCATCAACTGATAAATGTATAAAGAAGATATATATATATATATATATATATATATATATATACACATACAATAGAGTCTCACTCAGCCATCAAAAAAATGAAATCTATCCATTTGCAATGACATGGATGGAGCTAGGGTGTATTCTGTTAAGTGAAATCAGTCAGTCAGAGGAAGACAAAAAGGCAAATACCATATTATCTCACTCATATGTGGAATTTAATAAAACAGATGAACATATAGGAAGGGGGGAAGGAAAAAAGAGATAGGGAAGCAAACCATAAGAGACTCTTCTCAATATAGAGCAAATTGAGGGAGATAGGTAGGCGATAGGCTAGATGGGTGATGGGTATTAAAGAGAGCACTTGTTGAGATGAGCACTGGGTGTTGTATGTTTAAGTGATGAATCACAGAATTTTACTCCTTAAACCAATATTTTAAAAAATATTTTATTTATTTATTTGACAGAGAGAGAGAGAGAGAGAGATCACAAGCAGGCAGAGAGGCAGGTGGGTGGGGAAGCAGGCTCCCTGCTGAGCAGAGAGCCAGATGTGGGACTTGATCCCAGGACCCTGAGATCATGACCTGAGCCAAAGGCAGAAGCTTAACCCACTGAACCACCCAGGCACCCGTCCTGAAACCACTATTGCACTCTATGTCCACTAACTAAAGTTTAAATAAAAAAATAAAATGAAGATACCTAAAAAAATGAATATATTTTGTATTTACATATTGGTTGACAATTAGATGCAAATATCTTAATTTTCCTCTTGATTCAAGTTTAATACAGAGTAGAACCACAGGTAATCTATAAATATATCTAATTTAATAAAATTAAAAGCATTTTTATAGGGATTCCTAGAGAAGGTACTTTTAAACTTTGAAAGACATTTACAGTAAAAGTATTGTAATAGTGTATAATACCACCAGCAGTGTTATTTTTCTATATACTTTAAGTCAGGGTATTAAGTTTATTTTTCATGTCAATAAAAATGATAAGGAAACATTAATTTTATATCAGTATTTGCATATGCATACTTAGAGATTTAATGAGGATGATCATCTCCCTCCTTTTATACTTAAAACTAAAAAAACCTTGGACATAACATAGCAAACAAGCAAAAATAAATCTTGGAAAGTAGAAGATAGATTGACTAGGGACCTTGGGATTTAAAGGACACAGCAAGTGAGGTACTTTGGTTTCCTTATTGCCTCCCATATGCCCCAGACAGTCATTGCAAAAGCATCCAACTCAGAAACACCAACAGGCACTGACAAAAATAAATAAACACAAGTTCAAAGAAAAGACTCTTCCCCCTGAGCAAGTCATATGTAAGTGTGGCTTAACAATAGAAAAAAATTTTGACGAAACTCACCTTATTTCAGTGAAACACAATGAAAAACCACACTCATTCCCACAGTTTCAGTGGGATGAACAGGAAGTGGATTGTGCATCTTACATACCTACCCCCATGGGATCAGTTGTACTCTGATTTCCCCATCTGGTGTTGTCAGTGAGGCTAGTCAAGAAGCTAATCCATGCTCTACCTGGCAGAAGCAGGCAACACTGTCATTCCTCAGCCACTTGGTGGAGGTGTTAGCTGGCAGCTAATCTATCTTAATTCCCTGTAGAAGCAGGCAGTTCACTAATACATTTGACAGGGCACACTGGCAACAAATGGTGAGCTGGATCTCCAACTCCACCTAGCATCAACAATGCTGAACAAGGCAGTGTAATTCAGGTGTAATAAGTAGAAGCTGAATATAAACATATTACCTGGGCTTTACACTACACCTCAACAGAGGGAAAGACTACTAAAAATTAAGATGAAACTGGATACAAAGTCTCATAATATGTAAGATGTCTAGGATACAACTAGAAATCATTCTAAACATACCAAGAACCAGAAAAAAACACAAAACGGATGATAATAAGACAATACACAGATGCCAACACCAAGACGAATGAACTGTTGGGATTATTTGACAAGGATTTAAAGTAGCAATCATAAAAATGTTAAAACAAGCAACTAAAAGTTATCTTTTTTAAAAGATTTTATTTATTTATTTGACAGAGAGAGAGAGAGATTACAAGTAGGCTGAGAGGCAGGCAGAGAGAGAGGAAGAAGCAGGCTCCCTGCCGAGCAGAGAGCCCGATGCGGGCCTCGATCCCAGGACCCTGAGA
This sequence comes from Ailurus styani, assembly GCA_002007465.1. Classification (NCBI taxonomy): domain Eukaryota; kingdom Metazoa; phylum Chordata; class Mammalia; order Carnivora; family Ailuridae; genus Ailurus; species Ailurus styani. The sequence goes on from LNAC01000485.1 coordinate 493,528, forward strand.
TCATGACCTGAGTTGAAGGCAGGGGCTTTAACCCACCGAGCCACCCAGGCACCTGCAACTAAAAGTTATCTTAAAACAAATGAAAGCAAAGAGAATCCCAGTTAAAAAAAAAGTTACATAGTAGAACAAAATATAAATTTTAGAAATACAAATGCAGTAATTGAAATAAAAATCACATTGAGAGGGCTCAATAGCAGAGACAAGATTATAGAGGGCAGAATCACTTAATTTTCAAACAGGTCAATAGAACTTGCCTAATCTGAACAAAAGAATGAAAATAAGCTGAATAAAATGAAGAGATTTAATGATTTGGGGTACAGCAGGAAATGATCCAACATTCATAAAAATCCAATATCCATAATGTTGGAGTCTCAGAAGGAGAGGAGAGTGGAACTGAGAAGTTATTCAAAGAAATAGTGCTGAAAAATTCCCAAATTTGTGAAAAACAAACTTACATAAACCCAAGATGCTGGAAGAATCCCAAATGTGATAAACGAATAACTTCACACCAAGACACATCATAATTAAACTTTTGAAAACTAAAGAAAGAAAAATATTGAAAGAAGCCAGAGAAAATATGGTGACAGTGGATTTCTCTTCTGAGACCACTGGTGCCCAAAAAGAAGTGGCACAGTATTTTCCAAGCTCTGAAACGACTGTCAGCTGTGAATTATATTTCTGGTGATAACATCCTTTATGAATGAAGGGAAAATAAAGATGTTCTAAGACACAGGAAAGCTAAATATTTTTTCTATAAGCATATATAATTATTTTACAGAAAAATATTGGCAATAAAGACATTATAATCCTATTGTATCTTGTGCTTTCAGCTCCTTTTTTCCATCCTTCTGTATTATAGGTGATGGAAACCCATAAACTAATTTTCCCAGGTTCCCTTTACTGTTAGTTATCTACTAGGTTATGTCAATGGGAGGCACTGTTAGGTTAGAAGGTGGCAGAAAGAGACAAGACACTTTTCTATTCTTTTCTTTTCTTTTTTCCTTTTCCTTTCTTTGCTGTTCTGTTCTTTCCCTTTCCTTCCTTTCCCTTTCCCTTTTCTTTTCTTCTCTGTTGTTTTCTTGCCACACTTCCTGAAATTGTAGCAGCAGCAGTGGGGAGGTGGGTTCGTCAGTAGGAACACAGGCTCCTCAATGGAAGTGGAGTCTTCTTGGTTTCTGCTCAGACAGAAGGGTCCCAGTTATGGTGGTAAGTCATGGATGCTCTAGCAGCCTAGGCAGCTGTGTGCTCCTGGCTCTGGCCTTAACAATGGCAGTGGGAGTTCCAGAAGGCTTGGTAACACAACACTTGTATGTTCTAATCCCCACAGCTTCAGGACACTCATGGGCTTTGGCTCTGATGAGAAAAGTGGCAAGTGATTTTGAGCTTTTGGGCTTCTGTAACACCAGTGTTGCTCTCTCTTGCCCACATAAGTACAGACACATATACTTATACCTTAAAATAAACTAACAATTCTTAGAATATGTTGATCTTAGGGCGTTATGATAGTATGTTTGTACTTTTATTTTCTTTCAAGGGTATTTTATGCATGAAGCCTCTGTAAGATCCCCACTCTTTTCTCTTCATTCTCACATCTCGACTGCATTCTTATTGACAAGATTCCTCCTTTGAATCCCTGGTGAACATAGATGCAAACAAGTTCAATGAAAACTAGCAAACCAAATCCAACAATACATTAAAAAAATCATTCACCACGATCAAGTGGGTTTTATTCCTGGGTTGCAACAGTGGTTCAATATTTGCAAAGCAATCAATGCAATACATCACATTAATAAAACAGCATGAGAACCATATGATCCTTTCAATAGATGCAGCAAAAGCATTTGACAAAGTACAACATCCATTCATGATAAAAACTTTCACCAAAGTAATTCTAGAGGGAACATACCTCAACATAATAAAGGCCATCCATATATGAAAAACTTACAGGTAATATCATTCTTAATGGGGAAAAACTGGAAATTTTTTCTCTACAGTCAGGAATAAGAAAGGTATGTCCTCTCTCACCACTGTTATTTAACATAGTACTAAAAACCCTAGCCACAATAATGAGAGCAAAAAGAAATAAAAGACATCCTGATTGGCAAGGAAGAAGTCAAACTTTCACTATTTGCTGACAACATAATAGTCTATGTAGAAAACCCAAAGGACTCCACCAAAAAACTGCTAGAACTCATAACTGAATTCAGTAAAGTCCCAGGATAAAAAACAATATACAGAAATCTGTTGCATTTCTATAAACCAATAATGAAGCAGCAGAAAGGGAAATTAAGGAATCAATCCCATTTACAATTGTACCAAAAATAATAAAATACCTAGGATTAAACTTAACCAAAGAGGTGAAAGACCTATACTCTGAAAACTGTAAAATATCCACTAAAGAAATTGAAGAGAACACAAAGAAATGGAAAGATATTCCATGCTCATGGATTGAAAGAACAAATACTGTTAAAATGTCTATATTACTCAAAGCAATCTGCACATTTAATGCAACCCCTATCAAAATACCAACATTTTCATAGAGCTAGCATAAACAATCCTAAAATTTGTATGGAACCACAGAAGACCCCAAATAGCCAAAGCAATTCTGAAAAAGAAAAACAAAACTGGAGGCATCACGATTCTAGATTTCAACTTATCTTACAAAGCTGTAAATACTGTAAAGACAGTATAGTACTGGCACAAAGACAGACAAATAGATCAGTGGAACAGAATGGAGAACCCAGAAATGGACCTACAACTATAAGGTCAACTAATCTTTGACAAAGCAAGAAAGATATTTAGTGGGAAAAAGACAGTCTCTCCAATAAATGGTTCTGGGAAAACTGGACAGCAGCATGCACAAGAATGAAACTGGACCACTTTCTTACACCATACACAAAAATAAACTCAAATGGATTAAAGATCTAAATGTGACATCTGAAAGCATAAAAATCTTAGAAAAGAGCACAGTCAGTGAGTTCTCTGACACTGGTCATGACCACATTTCTCTAGATATGTCTCCCGAGGCAAGGGAAACAAAAGCAAAAATAAACTACTCAGACTTCATGAAAATAAAATCTTCTATATGTGGTATATATATACAATGGAATACTACTCAGCCATCAGAAAATGAAATCTTGCCATTTGCAACTATGTTGATAGAACTAGAGGGTATTATGCTAAGGAAAATAAGTCAGAGAAAGACAATTATCATATGATCTCACTCATATGTGGAAATTAAAAAAACAAAACAGAGGATCATAGGGGAAGAGAGGAAAAAATAAAACAAGATGAAATCAGAGAGGAAGACAAGCCATAAGAGATTCTTAATCATAGTAAACAAACCAAGGGTTGCTGGATGGGAAGGGGTGAGGGGTTGTGATAACTGGGTGATGGACATCAAGGAGGGCATGTGATATAATGAGCACTGTGTATTACGTAAGACTGATGAATCAGGGCGCCTGGGTGGCTCAGTGGGTTAAAGCCTCTGCTTTCAGCTCAGGTCATGATCTCAGCGTCCTGGGATCCAGGCCCGCATCGGGCTCTCTGCTCAGCGGGGAGCCTGCTTCTTCCTCTCCCTGTCTCTCTGCCTGCCTCTCTGCCTACTTGTAATCTCTCTCTCTGTGTGTCAAATAAATAAATAAAATCTTTAAAAAAAAAGACTGATGAATCACAGACCTCCACCTCTGAAACTAATAATGCATTATATGTCAATAAGTTGAATTTAAATTAAAAAATAAAAGAATATAGGAGCAAAAAAAGGAGAAGAAAGAAAAGTCTTCTGCACAATGAGGGAAACAGTCAACATAGCTAAAAGGTAACCTACAGACTGAGAAGATATTTGCAAATGACATATCTGATAAAGGGTTAGTATCCAAAATATATAAAGAACTTATAGATTCATCCTTCCTCAGCCATGAGCTTATAGCTCAGAAATGGTCAGATTTAGTACTATGGAGAAGTTTTTGGCTGTGCATGAGAGTGCAGTGAAGAAACTGGCAGAATACAAATGTAACACCAACACAGCAATTGGATTAAAATTAGTTCATTTTCCTAAAGATCCTGAGAATGACATTAGAACTTTCCTTTTTGAATATACCTATCAATTACTTGGGGATGATGAAACTGTTTTTGGTTACAAGAATCTAACAATCCTATTCTACTATAATGCTCTTAGCCTGTGAACAATGTTCCATGTTGAGTAGGCATTTAAAGTTGATGAAAACTTTGATTGTGTACAAGCTGATAATGTAGAGGGAAAAACTAGACAAATCATTCTACCTGGATATGTAGAAACATGAATGATTTTTCTCTATTTACTGGAAAAAAGAACTTGAGTTCTAGCCACTTGGCACCTTACACCATACACAGTCTGTTCTCAGTCCAATAAGAGGGGAACTTTACCTTTCATATATACAAAGCTGACATGACATGTAGAGGCCTTTGAGAATATCATGAAAGGCTTCAGAACTTTTTGATGTGGTTTATTGATACTGCCAGCTTTATTGACATGAATGAAGAAATATGGCACTACTTTCTAGTATTTGAGAAGTATAATAAGGATGAAGCTATGCTCTTTGTGACCATAGGCTACATGACAGTCTGAAGGTATTATGTGTACCCAGACAAAACCCAACCCAGTGTAAGTCAGATGCTGATACTGACTCCATTTCAAGATGTAGGCCATGGTGCTCAACTTCTTGAAAGAGTTCATAGATACTAAATTGCATCTCCTTCTCTTCTTGATATTACACAGGAAGATTCATCCATAAGCTTTGTGAAATTAAGACACTTTGTGCTTGTGAAGCTTTGTCAAGTTTTGCCATTTTTCTCAGGAAAAGTTGATGCAAGGATTCAACAAACATATGGCAATAGAGGCACAACAGAAGTTCAAAATAAATAAGCAACATGCTAGATGGGTTTTTGAAATTCTTTGACTACTGGTAACTGACCTGAGTGATGCTGAACCATACCAAAGCTATAGACTGGACATTAAAAGAAGAATATAAGAAATATAATAAGAATATAAGAAAAAGCAGAGAGATCTTGCTAAAATGAGCAAGAAGAACTGACAAGCCAGATGAACTAAATACAAATAAGCATGCAAGTGAACAACTGGAAGAAAGCTTTCAGGAACTTGTGAAAGATTACCAACTTGTTATTGAATACCTCATTCAAGAATAAGGATTATTGGACTCTGTAAAGGAAGTTTGCAAATTTCTGTACATCGTGCTGTGGAAAAGTTAGTGATGACTTTAATTTTAAAATCTTGTAACTTTTACTTACATTAAAAGTTATTTATCTTATCTTTGGATATTTTCTTTTGGAGAGATTGTATATTTTAAAATACTGTTTAGAGTCTATGCACATATATTACATTAAAAAATATATAGCTTCTGATATACCACTGTAATTGCTTCCCCTCTTAGTGGCATAATAAACGCTTAGTTGTGATTAAAAAAAAAGAACATATAGAATTCAACACAAAAAAATGAATTATCCACTTAAAAATGGGCAGACATCATTAACAGATATTTTTCCAAAGAAGACAACCAGAAGGCCAACAGACACATGAAAAGATGATCAATAGCAGTCATCATCAGGGAAATACAAATCAAAACAACAATGAGATATCACCTCACAGAATGGCTAAAATCAATAATGCAAGAAACATGTATTGGTGAGGATCAGAGAAAAAGGAACCTTCTTGCATTGCTGGCAAGAATGCAAACTGGTGCAGCCACTGTGGAAAACAACATGGAGGTTCCTCAAAAAGTTAAAAATAGAACTTCCTTTCAATCCAGCAATTGTACTATTAAGTATTTACCCAAAGAATACAAAAGTACTAATTCAAAGAGATACACACACCCCAATATTTATAGCAATATTATCTACGATAGCCAAATATGGATACAGCTCAAGTGTCCATTGATGGATGGATGGATAAAGAAGATGTGGTATATATATATAATAGAATACTACTCAGCCATAAAAAATAATTGAATGTTTCCATTTGTAATGATGTGAAAGGAGCCAGAGAATATAATGCTAAGCAAAATAAGTCAGTCAGAGAAATACAAATATCATATGATTTCACTCATATGCAGAATTTAAGAAACAAAAGAAATGAGCAAATGGGAAAAAAGAGAGAGAGGCAAACCAAGAAACAGACTCAACTATAGGGAATAAACTGATTGTTACCAGAGAAGAGTTGGGTGGGTGGATTGGTGAAATAGGTGATAGGGATTAAGGAGTGTACTTACTGTGATGAGCACCCACTGTTGTATGTAAGTTTTGAATCACTAATTGTATACCTGAAACTAATATTATGTTGTGTGTTAACTAACTGGAATTTAAATAAAAACTTTTTTAAAATTCCTTCTTTGATATAAACATTTCTTTGCTGATTCTTCTGCTCTGTCCTGTCCTTAATCCAGTATCTTCAAATATTGCCCATTCAAAACAAAGTTTCAAACCTCCTTGGAGTTATAGGAGGAAACGACAAGGCCACCAAAGGTGAGAGCAATTAATAATCCTAAAACAAGAATCTTATTAAAAGCTCTGCTTTAGTAGAAAACCAGGAATTAAGCACAGACCTATGCCCCAAGGATTTTTTCCAGAGCATAGAAAATCCATGTTGGATTTCTCGACTCTATTCACATACATTCATAAACTATGTGTATCTTTGTATGCTCTGTAGTTCATTGGGGGGCTTTGTTTTCTCTCTCTTTTAGTCCTGTTATGTCTTCATTAGCCTCTTTCATATACCTAGGTAGGTTAGTACAAAACACTTTTAATCATTGTCACTTTGTTATATGGCTTCATATATGATGGTGTTAGTCTTCTCCACTTATACTTCTTTTTCAGAAGTTTCCTGGAAATTCTCACAGGTTTTCATTTCAAGTGAACTATAAAATTGTTTTGATTACTTGTATCAAACTTAGAGGCAGATATTAAGATTACTCACATCTTATATTTACTCAGAAAACTAAGGTAACATCCAAGTTAAGGAACTTACAACCACATGACTAATAAGTGGCAGAACTGAGAAATGAATTCTTATCTATCAGACTGCCTATTATATACTCCTGGAATATACCTTCTTGACAATTAATAAAGGCTAGACAAGTGGGCCTTGTGAATATTCTCACATGTATATTTTTATGAGAAAATGATGGTAACCTGTATTTAATATACATATAAGAATAATTCTGATACAACCTAGTCCTTCTTTTATGGATGCCCTAGAGAGTGAGATGTCTCCTTCTCAATTTAGAGTCCTCAGGAAAGACCACAAAGGGTCCTGCTCTTGGCTTGTTAATCCCTAGAAGAGCTGTGCCCATACAGCAATTCTAACCTGCTATCTCAGAGTGGGACAAGAGTTGGTTGTTGTTGTTGTTGTTATTGTTGTTGTTGTTTTTAATTCCTGTGCACTGTGATAATGCAGTTTTCAGGTCTTCAGCAATTTTACTTAAAAAAAATCCTCTATTAAATCACTCTAAGTAGTCTACCTCACAGTTTCACTAGCCATTTGCTATATTTAGGCTTTTAGTATCAACTCAGGAACACAAAATCCCCAAAATGAAGCAAATTCAAACTTGTATCCCTGTGGACAATGTGTCAGAGTGAGTTCATTTCTCTCCACTGGAAACACATTGTCCTTTATCACCATGTTCCCACACATTTGACCAGAGATTTGTCAGAGGGAATTCATTTCTCTCCACTAGAAACATTTTGTCCTTCACAACCCTGTTCCCACACATTTGACCAGAGATTTGTCAGAGGAAGTTCATTTCTCTCCCCTGGAAACACTTTGCCCTTCACCACTATGTTCCCATACATTTGACCAGCAATTTCTCAGCCCCCTTTGGCCCTGGCAGTGACTCACTGACAAGTTTGTGTTTTTTTTCTATCTGGGTGCTCCACTCCAGGAAGTTCTTTTCTCCTGTTCTTTCAGTGAAACTGGGCAGCCAGTATACATTCTTATGGCCATACTATTTGCTTCTAGCCAGTGTTGGTCCAGGTCTATGACTTAACAATTATTACATGCTATGTATATTATCTGATGAAAATTTGCTTTAAATAAATTTATCTCTAAGGTGTCAAATTTTATTAAGTCACCAACAAGGGAACAAAGAAAATGACAAAGTCATTTGAAAGAGAGTGAGCCAGGTCAGAAAGGATTTTGAAATGGAATGATTACAAGTATGGGAACTAGGAACGCTTACATAAACAAGTAGATGTTTATACTAATTAACATTTCCTTTCCCAAAGTTTTAAACACATAATGTCCTTAAACACATAATGTTCCATTATTAAGGAAGCTTGTAACTGCATGGTACATGCTATCAGTCAGAAGATAACAAGAAGGTGCATTGAAGTAGCAAATGTTCAGAATATATCTGCCTGAGATTGGGGCTTGGTTTTATCTTCTGGCAATACTGCATCAATAGGGACATCTATCAGGAAAGCATGAAACATAGTCAACAGAGATTGGAAACAGGTCACTAAGTAATGTTAGTGCTGGTAATTTTTTTCAAGCTGAAACAAAAATGCAGAATATATAGTCTGTCCATTTCTTAATTTGGGGACAATTTCTTTTCTTTGACTGTCATTCCCCTGGTTTCCTCCTCCATAAAGCAAAAATCATTTTCACTTTACTTACTGCTTGAGTAATCATTTTGTACAACTTTTGAATATAGCAAAAAGCAGACATAGGCTTACTTATATACAGCTATTACCATCATGATAATCAGAAAGGTTTTTACTTACATTATTCCTTTAAATCAGTTTCCAAAATCTAGGAAAAATTTCCAAATAAAATTCCAAAGTAAATCAATATTAATAGTAACAAATTAATTTTGTTTATGATTCAGGGCTTTCAGAGTGTGTTCTTTTTACATATAACCTCAGATAGTCATGTAAGTGCATCAATAACATTACTAAATATACACATACCTTCTTATCATATCATTAACAACTTTCAGGGTGAGAAACTACCAAGACCTGATAAATTTTGCAGCAAGATTATGAAAGGAATACAAAACTCTGTTTTACTTTTTTTTAAGATTTATTTATTTATTTGAGAGAGACAAAGAAAGAGAGCACATGGGTGGAGGGGCAGAGGGAGGGAATCTTCAAGCAGACTCCCAAGTGGGCTCGATCTCACAACTCTGAAATCATGGTCTGAGCCAAAACCAAGAGTCAGAAACTTAACCAAGTGACCCACCTAAGTGCCTACAAAGCTGTTTTAAATGGTCTTTATTTCTTCAGAAATTCTCTTTAAAATTTGACCTTATTTTTACCTCATCCAAAGCTATAGAATGAGGACCAAAATATTTGGTCCCCCATCTGTTTGCAATACCTGTTATTGTGCAGTAGTCCCCAGAGTTCCTCCCAAATTTCCAAGGTTCCTGACCTGCCAGAAAAGATGTTATTTCCTATCTGAGGCAGAGACCCTCTGGACAAGAAAACAAGCACCAGTTTCCTAAAAGGTCTTTTTAGGCATTGTTATCAAGTGTAATATTTGTTTCTTGATGGTAGGCTTGTTAATTCTAATTAGGTGATTTTTACCTTCAAATGTGACATTTCTTGTATGGTTGCAGTTACAAATTTGATTTGATATCTGATGAACTACATTATTGTTTCAATTACTTTTGTCAACTTTAGATATAGACATAAAGATTACACACACTTTATAGATGAAGACAATGAGGCATCTCAAATTTGAGGACCATATTTAAGATTATACAACTATGGGCGCCTGGGTGGCTCAGTGGGTTAAAGCCTCTGCCTTCGGCTCAGGTCATGATCTCAGGGTCCTGGGATCGAGGCCCGCATCGGGCTCCCTGCTCAGCGGGGAGCCTGCTTCCCCCCCTCTATCTCTGCCTGCCTCTCTGCCTCCTTGTGATCTCTCTCCCTCTGTGAAATAAATAAATAAATAAATATTTAAAAAAAAAAAGATTATACAACTAATAAGTATTATAATTGAGAAATAAATTAATATCTAACAGTCTGCTTGTCATAATGAAAATATCAAACATGTAACCATCTTGCCATATGCCTCCCTGGCAATATATCAAGAATGGGCCTTTTGAACAGTCTCCCATATATCTAGAGTCACCATCTTTATATCTTCTTATTCACCTGAAAATTCACATTTATGGCCATTTTTTACATTAAAATGTCATAATATAAACATATAGGAAATTTTATGTTTCTGAATTCTAATGGACTATACTTCATATTGCAATATTCTGAAGAATTTAAGCTGTTGAATCCCAAAGTTTGATGACATGAGCTAAAACATAACATTCTTAGCATGGAGCTTCTGGAGAATCACTTGAATTTCATACCCCTTAAGGAGTGACATACTTCTGTTATTCTACGATGTTGACAGAATTTTTAAAAGAGGAGGACAAAGAAGAGAAGAAAAAATGAAAAGAAGAAAGATAAAATCTCTACAGTATAAGACTGTCCAAAGAGAGAATATCAAGCACAATACCTTAAACATCCCAATGCAAACAATCACAATTAGATTTTTCTTATTAATTTCATGCAGTTCTCCCATAGTCACTAACTAATTCTTGTTCCATTCCTCTTGGATCAGCAATGTACCTCTTGAAGTTTGTTTCTTGGCTGATGTAGTCTTGGAAAACTTGAATTTCCTGTCTTTTATACAACCCATTTCATTGCAGCTCTAAGGCTTTCTTGGGACTTTCCTCCGTTATACCCAACCATCGATTGGTAGCTTATGATAAGAACCATTATGTTCATGTGTACAGGGGAGGAAGATACAAGAATTACAGGCTTTGGTTAATTTATTAGAGTGATAGAATGCATCAGGATAGGAGCCTGGATTTCCCTATTGGGTAACATATGTAAGTATATGACCCTAACTATGACCTTTTCTTAGAGACTTAGGCAATAACTGTTAAAAGTTAGTGTAAAACATTTTATGAATTATGACTGACAGATCTCCAGGGCTTTAAAAAATTTCCCATAAAGTGTGAACCACAATCAACACTAATAAACAGGGAATAATGACCTAGTAATAAAATCTTATACATAAATTTATAAAAAGGTTTTGTGTCTGCCCATGCACATAAGAGCATGCTTCTACATATCCTGAAGAGGGAGTTCCTGAAATATACTTACATGAATATTACTTTAGCTATACAAAATTAATGTAGGAGTTGATTTTCTCTCTTTGATCTGACAGTTATTCTATAATGCATATCTGAAAAAAAATAGTGGTTCTTCTAACATTGTGGATCCAATTACAAAATAAAGAGCACACCAAATATACTTTAGTCTGTTTTCATTTCTCCCTTTATAAGGTGAGGGAATAAGACTTTTGTATTATCTTCTAGCCATCTAGAAACTGCCAAAAATGATTTGTGTGTAAGAGACATCTTGACAGTTCTATTATTCAAAATATAGGGTTAGATTTTGGAGAAGAAAATAACAAAAGCATCTGTCTATTAGGGGAAATGGGCTGCTCAATTAAAATTAGAACATAGTTACCTAAGAACAAGGAACAGTTTTATTATTGGCTACCTTGTTAATGAAGTGACAATGCAACATTTAAAATAAACATAGCAACTGAAGTTAATAAAATATTGTGTATCAACTACACTTTAATAAAAGGGAACCATAAAATAAAATAAAATAAACATAGCAGAATGAAGCACAGGAATAAGTAAAAATTTTAGCTTTTCCTTAAATGCAGTATCTATGAATATAAGAGGCAGCATAAAAGGATACAGGTTAACTATTTAGAGTTGAAAATATACACACACGTGAGGCATATTAAATCTTTTTGCAATCTGGATAGAGTATATGAAAAATAAATAATAAGCCTGTATGACCTCACTGTGAGTGCAAATTGCATATTCTAAGATCATTTTTCATTTTAACTTAGTCCTCTCATTTCTATTATTCCTAAGTTGCTCTTCTTTATATTAATGTATTGCTATATGTATATATGTAAGCATACAGACCCAGATACACACAAATGTATTCACATTATAGAAAGGTTTAACCTTAAGCTTTAAAATATAATTAACTTCTCAAAATATTATAAGTTGATGCATATACTATATTGATTTTACCATTTTAATTTGAACTTTTTAAAAAACAAATACTTTTATATGTAAAACTCTAATAAAAATTACTGCATTGCAACATTTTATGTTAGATGCTTTGTGTTTATGGATTCTGATTTTCTTAGGAATTTTCCAGGTATCCAGAAAATATTCATTCATTATTTTTGAAGTCTCAAAGTCAACTAGAGAACTTACAAATTATGTCGACATTTAAAAAACCACAATCCTTGCCATTAAAATTTTGGCTTTCCAATATTTCAGTGAAAACCTATATTATAATATAATCCAAATGGAATAATTGTTTATCCACATATTTTGCAGCATTGTCTGAAGTTGGCAAGAACCAATTATTTTGTAAAATCTTGGCTTACTACAGTTCAGTTTCTCATTATTATCTTAAACTTTTAATGAGTAATGGCAACTTCCATGAGCAGCAACATCAGTTATATAGGCAATCTAGGAAGTTCAGAGTAGTCTTCTATAATATTATAATTCCAAACAATGCAAATCGAGGAGAACTTAGGTGGTTTAAGAGTTCCATAAAGCACAGATTTCTACATATTTTTATTGTCATCACTGTAAAAATTTGATGGTACTCCCCAGTTTGTATTTTTATAAAGTATATAATTATTAGAGTACAAATGATTTATTATAAGCATTTTAAAGTATTTATAATTAAATGTTTATTTGGGTGCCTGGGTGGCTCAGTGGGTTAAAGCCTTTGCCTTCGGCTCAGGTCATGATCTCAGGGTCCTGGGATGGAGGCCCGCATCCCCCTGCTCAGCGGGGAGCCTGCTTCCTCCTTTCTCTCTGCCTGCCTCTCTGCCTACTTGTGATCTGTCTCTCTATCTCTCTGCCAAATAAATAAATAAATACATAAATCTTTTTAAAAATATATAAATGATAAAAAAGATGTGGTATATATACAATGGAATACTATGCAGCCATCAAAAGAAATGAAATCTTGCCATTTGCAACGATGTGGATGGAACTAGAGAATATTATGCTAAAATCAGAAAAAGACAATTTTCATATGATCTCTCTGATATGAGGAACTTGAGGGGCAGGGCGGGGGGTCGTGGGGGTTAGGAGGGAAAAAATGAAAAAAGATGGGATTGGAAAGGAGACAAACCATAAGAGACTCTTAATCTCACAAAACAAACTGAGGGTTACTGGGGGGTGGGAGGGTAGGGATAGGGTGACTGGGTTATGGACATTGGGGAGGGTTTGTGCTATGGTGAGTGCTGTGAAAGGTGTAAGCTTAATGATTCACAGACCTGTACATCTGGGGCAAATAATAAAAAAATTAATAAAAAATTAAATAAAAATAAATAAATAAATAAATAAATGCTTATAAATAAAATGAAAAGAAATGAATTTTGGATATTTACTTCCTAGGCCAGACTAGATAGTCTTATATGTGCTCTGGAGTATATGTATCTCTCTCTCTCTGTAGAGATCATTTCTCTACTACCTGTTTAGTCATGCCACTCTGCTACCAAAACCCTAAATGTTCTCTGTGAACCTCTATAATGTTCAACTTTAAGGAATCGTGTCAAGCATTTCTCAAAATATTAGTTCTAATTTATACTCCAAGCAGTGTACGAACCTTTAGTTTCTCCTAATCTTGACCAATACTTGGTATATTCAATATTTTATATTTTGATATGTTTATTTTTTATGTTCCACTGCCTTCTTTTTAAAGTATTTTTAATACTGAAGAAAATTACGGTAATATCAAAAACAATAAAAGGGTAACCCTCAGAGTAAAACCTTTTTGTTCTTAATAACAGTTTCTCAAGGCCTTCCCATTTTAAAGAACAAAGTTTATCAGTTCTCTGTTGTCAATGTTTCCACGTTTCAAAGAACAGTGCTTCTCAGTATTGTGTCCTTGATAAAGAGCAGAACTAGTTCTGCAATTTTGCAAAAATTCTCACGAACAGAAACTGTTTTTATAGAATTGCAGTATTGAGAAGCTTTGGTTTCTGAAATTATATTAGAGCCCTTGAGAGAATGTGCTATTAGAAATCATATCAGATATTATAAGACCAAAAAAATGGACTTTAATCTGGAAGAGATCAAAATGTTTTGTATGCTAAAAGAGCTTCAGGAAGAGCTGACCAGCATTTTCTCCCACTTCTGTTAGAGCTAAACAAGTTTTTCCTACTTGCCCAGTAATGTATTCCTATCCTTTTCGGCATTATTATAATTTTGAGGTTAACAGATATATAAAAGTCTCTATGTACAATTGTCACATCATGGAAATAATGAACAAATTGCAACAACAACAACAAAATAAATGAAATAGCAGATGAAAACAAAATGTCAGCTTTATTCGGAGGGGAATGTGAATTGCAGGGTACTGCTTGTTATGAGACTGAAATGATACTAACAGAAACCAAGATTTAAGCAAACTATCCATCAGCCTGGAGGCCTTTCTAGTCTAGAAGCAGAACCTTCAAGTTGCACCATTTATGCTTTCTTCACAGGGAAATGAATATCAGGGGTAGGAAAGAACATTATGAATTCCTTGTGTCTTTTGCCAGTTTCTTTACCCTGGTGTTCATTTCTTTCTTACCGAAATATAAGAACCAGTTTAGGGATTATTTTTTATCCGGTCATATGCTTTGAAAAATATTTCTATGTTTGTGTTTGATTTTTTTTTTTTACTTTGGCTTATTGTGATTTTACTATTGACACATATATTTTTTTTCAAATTTGGTATAGTCAGATTTTGTTTCAGGATTTTTGTTTAGAAATGACTTAAGGAAGTATTAGACCTAAGTGAAAGGAGAGATAGATATATTATGTCCCAGGTTCAGATTCATAATTGTAAATAATTAATTCTACCTCAAATAAAGTATTCATTCATAACAATCCCAATCAAGACACAGAATTCTTTTATAGTGGAGCTTGACTAGCAGGTTTCAAATTTAACAGAGACAAAGTATAAGAGAAGGCTTGAAAAAAACATGTAAGGTAAAGTTTACTGTATCTTTACTTATGAAAAAAGAAATTTGCTACTTCTATTTCTTTTCTTTCTTTTTTTGTTTGTTTTCAGGAAATTACCCAACTTAGGGGTTCGAATGGAAATTGAACAGACATATGTTGTCATTGCGCTTCAAAATTCTTTAAAAGGACCTATTCTTTCTTTTAACTGTATTTCTGTTTAACTTGCGGTTCTCCTCCCTCTAAATGAGGGAAGGACCTCCTGCTTTCTCCATCACAGGGAGGGGGCGGAGCATTCTCTAGGAGCTTGGATGTGAGCTGTTCCTGGCCAGTCTTGGAGGAGGAGCCGCATTACTTACAGACTTGGAGGCTTCCGCCCGAAGAGAAAAAGCTTGGAGGTAATGGCTGTCGTAAAAGCCAGTTATTTTCGGTGATTTCTGGAAACTTTCGAGTAAAGGTGAGAAAAGAAGAGACTGCTGCTTTGGAGTAAAGGGAAAGGAGTGTCATTTCGTGGGGGTCGTTGTTTCTATGAGGGAATTAATGTCTGAATTTTGCATTCCTTCAGATATTTTAAAAGTCCACATTTTGAAAGTGGGGGAGGTGGTGATCAGATTACACCTGCGGAAAAAATACTTCATGAGGTGTCCAAAGCTAACTTCTGAATAGTGCATTTTAGGTTTCAGACAAAAAGCAGTGGTAACAAGGGATAAATGATGAAACAAAAGTTGAGAAATTAATCTTTCTTATTTAAAAAAAAAAGATTGTGATAGTCCCAAATGAAAAATGAAGTTAATTGGGGGTGTTGGCTTTTCATATTACTTTGGTTGTATTGTGTTTCTAACAAATCTTACTGTTGTGAAGGAGTTTATATAGTAATAATCTGAAGTAATGTATAAATGTGAGGATTTAAGTACTTCTGAAAATTAGGAGTTTGGTTATTTCTCCGAGGATACTCAATGCCTTAGAAAAATTGCTTTTTTATGGATGTTCAGAGGGCTATCTCTGTCTACATCTCTACCTAGCTATCAGAAGAATATGTGTTCCTATTTTTACTATAATCTGAAAAATATCTGAAAAATCATAAGCTAAGGAAAAAATGGACATGTGTTAATGTAATAAAACACAACAAACAGTATGTCTAGTAGTAGACGTCTAGGGAAAAAAGAGAGGACATTTTCCACTTTTTTCTTTCACATTTCACTTAGCATGTAGTCCCTGTGTCACCATAAATAAGAGAATTCTAAAACATGGGGGAGAAAACTACCTTCCCCAAAATGTGTAAATATATATAAACATGGAAAGATCTTCAAATATATGGGTGAATAAATGTAATCTCAGATAGTACATTCTAGTCTATGACGAGGGGAACAATCAAAGGGATTAGACTCAAATGTAAGCAGTAAACAACTCAGTGGTTGAAGTAATGATGGTGTGTATTTTCTTCTTTAGATTTTACCTATCTTTAGAGTTTTTTGGAAGCACACAATGGAGCTGAGAGGGAGCAATCCATTTTGTTACGGATATTTAAATAGATACCACACACACTCCATTGTCTTTACCTGGAGGTGGATCTGAGAAGGCTGGTTATCTGGTTGCTTGGGCATTTTTTGCAATTTAGATATTTAGACTATTGTCCAGACTAGGGTACAAGCAGAAGGCATGTATTTGTATTTTGATGTACTCTTGAGAAATAATTCAAAACATGTTTAAAACATAATATAGAATAGTCACATAGGATAGTGTATCCATAATGTTGAATACTATGCAACTGTAAAAAGAATAAGCTAATGCAATGAGCTAAATAATAAGAAGAAAAGATGTCCATGGTATATTCCAAAAATAAGCAAATTGCAGAATGACCTGTATTATTAAAACAGTATATGCCAGAAAAATCTGGAAATATGCATGCTGCCTTACTAATTGGGGATATAGGTGTTGTTGTCTTCTGTATATCATATTTCTCCATTTAAAAATCTTACTTTGTAAAGACTAAGCTTGAATAATTTTCATTATGAGAAAATGAGATCAAATTCTAGAAATATAGATAACTCTTGTAAAATTCATTCACAAAAATGTGTTGCAAGAAAATATTTATTGATGTGGAAGGTCGGTAAAGCATCATCCTTGTTTAAAAACCTGCGTGTTTATAAATATCTGTAGGGAAAATCTAGAAGTATGAGCAAACCCTTATGTTTTGACCATTATTGTGGAGATTTGCTTTCTTTGAAAAATTAAAAGATGAAGTAGGAGATACAATATGCATGAGAGATGTTATAATAAAGACATTAAAATGAGTGATTATTATTCCATTTTTGTCTAACACAGTTTTTAAGTCGAGAATGAAAAAGTATAGAAGCCTAAGAAGGCTACTGTCTGGATAACTGTAGTTCCCACCCTTCCCCACTATGGACCCGTGTATCTGCAGTTCTGTTTTTAGTCACAAGATGGCGCTTGCCAGTTTTCCTAAATTTTCTCCAGGCAACCATTTTTATGAAGTGGACAAACAAAGCAATGAAACACATTTTTCATTAGCAGATCATGAGACAGTATGTGCAGTGTGATTGCAGTTCTGTTGAAATTTTTCATATGTATAACAGAAAGCACCACACTAAGACTGATGTGAGAATTCAAACAGAATGCATTTTTTAAAAGATAGCTACAGAGGTTTAGATATAGAAGATGCAAGGCAACTATTATTTCGCTTCTTTCATGTACCCAGATCATAGTTTTCATGAGAGAGCTAATTTCAGCATGAAGCAAATAACTACTGAATCACAGAGAGCATTTCAGATAATAACCAAAAGGGTGATAAACATGGCATCTACATCGCACATGAAATTTCACCTCATTCCTGTGTTTCAGAATGACGCGCATGCTAAAGTTTTAGTAGGGAAGTTTCTTTACACCTTTTCCATTGAATTGGTTTGATTCCCTGTCTCCTTTGGGACAGCCTAGGTTAATATCAAGGATTCACGTGACCTGGGGAATCTGCATGTGATGCCCATTGAACCCCAGAAAGGCAGTGTGACCCCGAAAGTACTGAGCAGGGAGAAGGCTTTGCTGGACAAGCAGCTGGAGTGAGAATCAAGACAGCCAGATCACAGGACCAGATCCTCTAAGATTCACGTGACACTGGGTAAGGCTCTTCCCATTTCATGATCTATTTCACATTGAAAATGTGTTGAGAACCTGGGGTATGTAATGCATTTGCTTCCTGCTGTAGCCATAGCATTTTGAATTAAAAGCCGCATTTCATACTAAAATTATGTTAAGTTGTGAATTAGCAGTACAGTGTATTTTGTTCCGCATTGTGTAATTAAGAGTCATAGCTTCTCATTTGGGGGAGAAGAATCTCATATGTTAAACCACTGTGAAGAAAATTGTTCAAGTCTATTCGGGTATCTACCTGAGATTTCAGCCAATGACCTGACTCCATTCCTTGACAGCTGGGTTTGTCATACAAAGATAACCTTAAATCCTGCTTAAGGTCTTCTGACCCTCCTTACATAGACATCTATATACTCTCTTGAATAGTAGCTTATAGTGGTTTAACACATTTAATTCTTTCCCAACAGCCATCACAAATCTCTCTCTCATACTCTTAATAAGGTTGTTGCTGAACCCTACTCCCTGTGTCCATGAGATCTTTGTTTGCTTTGGACAGATGGAGCAGCACTAGCAGTATAGAAAACACAAAGCCACACATTCCTTCATGATAATTCAGTGGAGTCCAAAAGGCCCAAATTATCCAGGAACACAAATAATGTCCCTGACATTGCTCAAGCCTCTCCCGCACACATTCCCTTCTTATAGTACAATGGAAATAATAAAGACAGGATATTGGGTTTGTTAAAATCTTCCTTCTCTATTATTTTCCTCTCTCCTGAAACATGTTCCATGTCTCTCACCTCTACTGGTACTATTTATTCTTCTGATTTTTATCTTCATTCTCATTGTCCATATTCTTCTTAGCAAAATAAACTTTGTGTCTGATCCCTTTTCTTTTCTGCCGTGTTTTAATCTAATTCAGTTTTCACCCATTGAACATATTTTATTCAGGCTCTTTTGTGAAGTTTCAGGATAAGAGGCTACAGCAGATGAGAACCATTTACTAGCCCTAATAAGAAGAGTTAAGGATTTTTTAAAAGCACTGCTTTTCTAGAAAACCAAGCAGCTAAAACCAGATCAGTGGCATAAGGTTTTTCCTAGCATATTGTGTATGTATTGATTGATTTCTTGTCTCTCTCTGGCTGCACTGATTGAGCATGTGCAAATTCAGTTTCTCTGTGGTTAAATTAGGACTTCTTTTGCCCTCTTTCCTGTACTTTCTGTCTCATCTGTGTCTTACTGCACACTTAGGTAATAAACTCTTTTTTATTGTACCATTAAATATGATTTAATATTTAGACAACCTAGGTTAATATCAGAGATACATGTGACTCATGAGTCTTTCTTAACTATGATATCTAGTGTGGGGAGATGACAACTTAGCATAGCTGTCAAGGATTTGATATATTTCTCTCCACTGAACTAATAAAGGTCTCAAACCCACAACTGTCTGCCTGCATGCCTGCCTGTTCAAACCCTTCAAAAACATGACTCTGTCATAATGCCTCCATGACAAATTCTTAAAAGTTAGACATTGGATTCTGCCAATAGAAATCCATATGCTCACCAAAGATCCCTTGATGTCCTTTATTATTCAGATTGGCTAGCAGAATAATTTTGACCCAGTCTGACCCAGCTATTATGTGTCTCTGGAAGAATGATGGCTTCTTCTTTCTTTAGAGTCCACAGTGCAGACAGTTTTCTTTCTCTTGTCTGCTAATTATAGGAAGAGCTGTGTCATACTGCAGCTCTGTTTCTCCAATCTGAATAGTCAGAGGTGGCCGGAGGTAGCAGTTGTGTTTAGTTGTTCATTGTGATAATGGATGGGGTTGTGACGGTCTCACCAAATTTACTTATGTTTTATTTTTGTTGTGGTTTTTAAACCTAGCATAACATTATCTTAAGAGAAATAACTCCCTGAATGATCCATTGGCACTGTGTAGGTTTCAGCACTTCTTGGGAAACAGGACCTCTAAGTTAAAAATCTAAATTTAAGTCTTACTTTCTGGAATGCTTTGTGAACACAAAAGCTCAATAAAAGAGGATAGAAAAACGATTTTCTCATATTGAATTAGAAGTTGAAAACAATGAAAGCACAAGAACAAGGAGTTGCCAAGTGTAAATGAGAATGGAATGAAGTGGGGTGTTTCTCTACATAACAAATGACTGATTTTTCAGCCCTTGCCCAGGAATAGCTATATCTTCAGGGGAAGGTACTGCCAGGCCTTGCAACACAAAAGAGATATGTCATAACTACTCCGTGGCCAAGTGAATGCTATCATGCAGATATGGTCAGTGTGAAAACATCGTGCATAAAAATATTTTTTAATTTGTGTGGAAGTGTGAATATATATCAAAGACGGAGAGTTCATAGATAAGTATGGTAGTTACTGAAGGTGGTTGTAGTTCACCAGTGTGTTCCCCAGAAAGGACACGAAATTAAGCAATGCTCACTCTGGGGTTACATTTATCAATTTCCTCACAATCTGAAGGTAAATGACATCATCCTTGGTTCAAACAAAGACTCAGGATTCCAAGCCCAGGAGAGAGTGAATACTGGTGGAGAAAGAACACCTCATTTTGGGAGTCAAATAGACTTTGGCTTTAATTCTGTTTTGTCCTCTTCCCAGCTTCATGAGCTAAAGTGCCCAATTCCTCATTTTCTGGTCAACTGTCCATTTTATCATTTCTTCGTGTCTTTGTAAGTGAAATTAGGTAGAAAAATCTCATTGCTGTTTACATTTGCGTCTCTTTGATTATTAGGGAAGGTGAGTATTCTTCATGAATAGTTCACTTTGAATTTTTATTTTGAATGTTTGGGTTTTGAGAAGCCCCACTGAATAGCACTTCCCTTTCTCCCCAGGACAAATTGATATAAAACAAATAAAGTTGTAGATGGGAGCCAAAATGTCAGCTCTTGTACAATGGGAAGATAAGTTTCAGGGCATTGATTATTGTGAGAATCAAGTGGTCCTTATAACACCACATTTAAACAAGTCTACCGAACAGCCTAGAGGCTTGCAACTGTGCAAAAAGGAGAGATATACATTTAGTTGAATTACTTAAGCTTGCTCACAGGAAGTAAATAGGAGCAGAGAAGAACTATTCCCTCAGAATATTGTAAATTGCTAGGCTCCTGGGTGGCTCAGTTGGTTAAATGACCAACCTTGGCTCAGATCATGATCCTGGAGTTCCAGGATCAAGTCCTATATCAGGCTCCCTTCTGAGCAGGGTGTCTGCTTCCCCCTTTTACCTCCCCCTGCCCTCATGAACGCTCTCTTCCTCTCACAAATAAATAAAATCTTTAAAAAGAGAGAATATTGTGAATTGCCTATTTATATCCTTTGCTCATTTTTTTCCACTTTGCTGTTTATTCTTACTGATTTGGAAGCTCTACTTTAGATTAGAGATTTTTTTAATTGAAAACGGTTTGTGAAATTTTTTCTCCTGTTTTCAACTTTGGTTTGTTGTGTTTTTACCATATTTTTTATATCAGCATATTCAGATACAGTTCTCTTTTCCTTAAGGATTTTGGTTGATGTTTTATGTTTAAGGAATGACTGTACTTGAAAAAACTAGAAAACATTCTAAAGGATAAATGAGACAAACTGAGTAAAAAGACATACCATGTCCCAGGGCCAGAGGAATAAAATTGTAGAGATATAATTCTTCACAAATTAACGTATTCATTCACTGAGATCAGAAACAAGGACCTAACAGGTCTTTTTAACAGACAATGACCAGCCGGGTCTTAAAATCTGGTAGAAATAAGGTGCCAGAAAAGGCAAGAAAAATATGCAAGAGCTATTTTTAACTGGGTCCTTATTTTATGATAAAGGAATTTGCTAAGTCTTCAGGAAATCACCTTACTCCTGTGGTTTGAATGGAAATTAAAGAGACACATGTTGCCATTTCACTTTCAAGTCTTTTAAAAATGAACGTTTTTCCCCTTTAAGTGAATTTCAGTTAACTTGGCGATTCTCCTCCCTCTAATTGAGGGAAAGGCCCCCTACTTTCCCCATCACAGGGAGGGGGCGGAGCATTCTCTGAGAAGCTTGGAAGTGAGCGCCTGGCCAGTCTTGGGGGAGGGGCTGCATTTCAGGAGGCTGCAGCTGACAAGAAGCTTCAAGGTAATGGCTGTCTTAAAGCTAGTTATTTTCGGGGAATTTCTTCACGCTTTTGTGTTATGGTGAAAAAAAACCAACACGTTATTGCCTGGGAAAGGTGGGAATGGAATACGGTTTGGGGAGAATTGCTGTTATTGTGACAGAATCAATCCCATGAAAATTTAGTTTCTCTCCATATTTTATGAAGTCCACAGTGTGGGAATTGGTGATCAGATTACAGCTTCTAAATTAAGACTTCAGTGAGGCATGCTGTTCATGTTAATTTTTACATGGCATTCCATGTTTCTATTTTTGTTACAGATTGTATTATGTTTTGATGTAAACATTTATTATTCTACACAAAAAGTAACTGATAGAAAAATGTAAGCATAAAAAGTGATTGACAGGTACAAACAAATATAAATGTACATGAACAAATGTGGAAGGGATTCAGATATGCTGTTGAGTGATAACATTTGTGAAAAATATATGCATTTTCCTTAAAGAGAACTAGACTCCCATATTAACAGTCAGCATCTCTGAAGTGTTCAGATAATTGGAGATTTCAAAATATATTTTTATTTGGTTTCAGCATTTTTAGAATTGCTTTATTCGGTGATTGTTTTTGTAATGAGAAGAGCACAGTAAAGCTGCAACAGTGTACCTTTTTGGTTTCAGACACATAAACATTCACAGACACGACAGACATGCAGACATACCCCTCTTGTCTTTTGCTGATAGTGGAAATTTTCCTGGACCTGATCAAGCGCATATCCTGGTTGCTGTGTTGGCTACCGCCCTGCATGTGTCCTCCTTGCAACTCATTCTTTCAGACCACAGGTATGGCTGTGGTCAGCAAGAACTATTTTTCTATATCTTTTAAGTCTATTAGTGAGACAGGGGATTTGGTTTATTTCTATTAGCAGTTTTAAAAATATTATGTGACAGGGTGCATCCATAGAATTGAATGTTATATAGCTGACAGATGAAGTATGAACATGTAGTGATTTGAAAAAATGTCCAAGAAGTAGTATTAGGTGAAAACGGAAATTGCAGAATAGCAAGCACTATATTATGTCATTTAAAGATAAAAGCCTTAATACTGTATGTCTAACAAAATCACAAAAAATATAAAGCTGCCTGCTAATGGGATTGTGTGGTTGGAGACATAAGAGTCTTTACTATCTCTATGTAAAAATAAACCTTAATACATATTTAGCCATTTTTTAACAGTAGCAGAAAAAAGTTTGAGATAAAATGTTACAAATTAGGGGGAAAATTACATTTGAAGTGATTCATAATCAGTGAAAATACTGATATGGACAAACTTTCAAACCACGTGCTTGAACATAGTGAAAAGCTGGTCTGAAATTATATGCATTCATATGTATTTGTAAATAAATATTATGGAAAAATATTCAGGAAACAATAATACTAATTATTTTTCTAGAATTGTACTTTTTATAAATCATGTCTTTTCAATTTTAAGTATGAAATTTTTATCAGACCATTGAAAGTAAAGACATTAGCATTCCATGTTTTGCATAATGCATAACAAAACTCTAAATGTGAGCATGGTATATTCTAGAAGCCTGAGAAAACTGCTGGCTTAGCAGCATGTAGTTCCCACCCTTCCATAAGAAGGATCTGGTAGTAATAGAGTGCAGTTCTGGCACTGGTCACAAGATGGCGCTTGGCAGAGTTTCCAAATTTTCTCCAAGCAACTATTTTTATGAAGTGTGCAAACAAGGCCATCAAATGTATTTTGTATTACCAGACTATGAGACGGCATGTAGAGTATGATTATAGTTTCAGTGAATAAAACTACATGTTTAAAATAAAAGTCCCCACATGAGGACTGATGGGAGAACTCAAAAAGAAAGCATTTTTTAAAAAGTAACTACATAGAATTCGGCCTATAGAAAACACAAGGCAATTGTTATTTCCCCCCTCTTCTGTCCTCACCTCACCTTTTCCTAATAAAGATGATATCAGCATAAAGCAAATAACAACTGTATCACAGAGAGCATTTCAAATAATAACCAAAAGGGTGATAAACATGGCATCTACATCGCACATGAAATTTCACCTCATTCCTGTGTTTCAGAATGACGCGCATGCTAAAGTTTTGGTAGGGAAGTTTCTTTACACCTTTTTCATTGAACTGGTTTGATTCCCTGTCTCCTTTGGGACAGCCTAGGTTTATATCAAGGATACACATGACCTGGGGAATCTGCATGTGATGCCCATTGAACCCCAGAAAGGCAGTGTGACCTCGGAAGTACTGAGCAGGGAGAAGGCTCTGCTGGATAAGCAGCTGGAGTGAGAATCAAGACAGCCAGATCACAGGACCAGATCCTCTACGATTCACGCGGCACTGGGTAAGGCTCTTCCCATTTCATGTTAAAACATGGTTAAGTTGAGAATATGCAGTACAATTTATTTTTTTTCTGGCTCAGGAGTCATAGCATTTTAAATTTTAAATCACAGATTCTAGTGTTAGGAAAGAATTATCTTAAACTTCGAGAAAGGAATTATATAAATGGAAATCTACTTATGGAAGATTTGAAGGTCTCTACCAACAACCTGACTCTCAAGAAATCTTTGAAAACTACCCTAGTCAGTAGGTAGTTATGGTAGCCATTCCAGATATCTAACTTCTAAGATCATATTCTTAATGAGGTCATTTTGCTGTTGTCTGAGTCCAGGAGACACAAACCCCAGTATCTGTGTCTGATTGCCTTGGGTAGATAGGGCAGCACTGGGAGCTTTAAAAAGTTAAGGTTACCCTAGGGGCACCTGGGTGGCTCAGTTGGTTAAGCGTCCAACTCTTGATTTCAGCTCAGGTCATGAACTCAGGGTCGTGATCTCAGGGTCATGAGATCAAGCCCTGCCTCAGGCTCCACTAAGCGGGGCATCTGCTTCTCTCCTTCTCTCTCTGCCCCTCCACCCTGGTCGTGTGCTCTGTCTACATATATATGAAGTAAATACACAAATCTTTTTTAAAAAGCTAAATTACCCTAGAATAAACCTCAAGAGGTCCCAAAGTAGCAAAATATCCAATAAAAGAAATGGTGTCTCTGACACATTCCCCCGCAGCCCCCCCCTCCTACCATACACACCCTCATTCATTTCTTATATGTAATAGCTGTAATAAGTATTACATAGTGGGGCATTATAGAACTACTTTTCTTTTATTGAATTTTCAAATATGTTTCCCCAACCACAATGTTTCTTTGGTGCCAGGCATATATTCATCTTTTTGTATGTCTTCTCCATTTTCATTGTCTACCTTCCTTCTCCCTTGACAGAAAAAATCCCATTGCTTATTCTCCTTTCTCTTTGCCTTCTCTTTTAAGTAACTATTTTCTTACTCCTTCACTTATGTGAATATTTTTTATCTCCCATTCAAAATCACTTATTTAAGCTTCCTCACAAGTTTTCAGGAGGATGTGTATAAGCACTGAATGAGAAAAGTATTTTGTAGCCCTAAGACAATAGAGGCCTCTAAAATCACAGTTTTTGTGGTTAGCTGGGCAGTCAGACACAGCCCAATGACCTAAGGATTTTTCTAAATGATTCAGAGTTCACTGATTGATTTCTAGTCTATCCAGATGTAACAATCAGTCACACCCATGTTCAGATCTTCAGTGATTCATTTTGAACTTCTTTTATTTTGCCTTTCTTATGTTCGTATCTACTCCTTGCTGCACACTTAGACTGTTACTGAACTTTTAAAACTTATTTTAACCAGTCCTCTTTTCTTAATCCCAAGAAGAACATGATAGCTTAGTCTCTCTACTTCAGTACTTAGACTGTAGTAAAGCTTTGTTTGCTACGTGCTCTAATGATGAAGTTGTAACATCCTCATAAATCTTTATTTTATTTCTTTTAAAACGTTTCCCATTCTATCATCCTGAATCTTACTTTCCTAGGAGCTTTAGCCATTGGCACTATGTAGGTCTTAGCATTACCTGGGGAATACAAAATCTCCAGACATGGCAGGTTTATCTTCTTGTGACCTCTAGGTCACTGATGGTATTTTTTTTCTTTTTTCCATCGTGGTCACATACATTTGGCCAGAGATTATGGAGTCCCTTTGGCTCTAGCAATGATTCATTCTCTAGCTAGCCTTTTTCTTACCTGAGATATTCATTCTTAGTAAGCTCTCTTCTGATGTTCTTCCTCTTCAGGTGGGCTGACATTCAGCCAGAGAACATTATTAATAAGATTTTTAACTTTATAGCCAGTTTCAGTTATTTGTTTGTGCCTATGCCTTAGGGGTCATTCAATATTTTGTATATCCATTAAGTATCTGTAATTCCTTGCTTTACCAGTGATCATGGCCCTCTCATAGTTTTTACAAGTGTTCTAACTGAACAATTTCCACTCTTTTATATGAACCTTATACACTAAAGATATTGATATTTGTTTATTCTCTAACCACACTGTCTCTCCGTTGGCTTCTACTTTCTCACTGGGACATAATTCTTAACCAGCTTTCTGTCTCCAGATTATGACACTTAAGCTTCTACTCCTTCCTTTACTTCCATTCACGTAGTTTAGTGGTATCTGAGAACTTCAGTGTAGTTAAAGGCTCTGCCGATGGGGATAAGTTTCACAAGCTGTAAGGTGCTAATGTCATCTGGATTCTTGCTATTTGTCCTTTGTTAACTAACTTCTAATGAAGGGATACTTAGTGAGTATATAAATTTATAGAAAGAGATACATAACTGCATTAAGTATCACGTATGTGTCTTAGGTGACCTCCCCCCAACATTTTGAAGTAAGTTCAAAAATATAAGTTAGAAAAATTAAAGATATTTTAAAAATTAAAATTTTAACATATTCTTTGTACACTCTAGAAGATATTTTTATACATATCTTGTAGTACCCACAACCTTTGTTGGTATTCGTGACCCAGAGTGCAAATCAAACTCCTATATATATTTTCATTACTCTCACAGTGAAATACGAACTTCTTATATTGGTTATGTTCTGATTTTGGATGCCAATTTTTAAGGCTCAGGTTTATTGAGGTATAATTTACATAGAGGTAAATTCACTCTTTTAGGTGTATAGTTTGATGAGTTTTGACAAAGGTCTGTAGTCATGTAATGACCAATAGAGTTAGGTTATAGAATATTATTTTAATTCCAAAATGTCCCCTCTTGCCCCATTGTAGTCAATACTCACTCTTTACCCTGTTTCCTGGTGACCACTGTTCTAATTTCTGTCCCTATAGGTTTTTATTTTCCAAAATGCCATATACATAGACTCATATAATATATAGTTTTTTACATCTGGTTTCTTTCATTTAGCATGATGTTTCTGGTGTTTACCCATGTTGATGTATGTGTTAGTACTTTGCTATTCTGTTTTTCTATAATTTGTGTATCTACTCATAAGTAGATTTATAATTCTTGGTAATTATGATTAAATTGTTTTAAACATTCCGGAACAGATCTTTGTCTGTACATAAGTTTTTATTTCTCTTGGGTAAACACCTAGGAGTGGGATTCCTGGATTATGTGGTAAGCATTTGTCCAACTATATTAGAAACTGCCATACTATTTTCTAAAGTAGCTGTGAGATCTTGTATTTTCACCAGCAATGTATGCATTCTAGTAGCTCTGCATCATTGCCAGCAGTTGATACTGTCAGTTTTTTTCTCTTTTTTAATATAAGCCATTCTTATAAAAGTGTTAATGATGTCTTACTGTGGTTTTGCTTGCATATCCTTAATTATTAATAGTGTTGAGCATCTTTCAATGTGTTCATTTGATATTCATATATCTTCTTTGATGATGGTCTATTTAAATTGGGTGTCCATTTTTTACTGGGTTGTTAATCTTATTGGATGATAAGAGTTCTTTATATATTCTGGATAAAAGTTCTTTATTAGATATGTGTTTTGCAAATATAACCTTCTGTGGATTTTCATTTTATTTTTTTAAAGATTTTATTTATTTGAGAGAGAAAGGAGAGAGAGAGAGCACACAAGCATGAGCAGAGGGAGGGTGAAAGGCAGAGGGAGAAGCAGACTCCCCACTGAGCAGGGAGCCCCACATGGGGCTCGATCCCAGGACCCTGAGATCATGACCTGAGCCAAAGGCAGATGCTTAACTGACTGAGCCACCCAAGTGCCCCTTCATTTTATTTTATTTTATTTTATTTTATTTTATTTTATTTTATTTTATTTTATTTTTTTAAAGATTTTATTTATTTGACAGAGAAAGACACAGCGAGAGAGGAAACACAAGCAGGGGGAGTTGGAGAGGGAGAAGCAGGCTTCCCCCTAAGCAGGGAGCCCAATGTGGGGCTCGATCCCAGGACTCCAGGATCATGACCTGAGCCAAAGGCAGATGCTCAACCGACTGAGCCACCCAGGCGCCCCTCATTTTATTTTTTTAAGAGAAGTTTTCAATTCCAGTTTATCAATTTTTTTATGGTGCATGCTTTTTGTGTCTTAATAAATTTTTGTTTAAATGAAGGTCTCAAAGTTTTCCTACTTTGTTTTCTACTACAAGTTTTATAGTTTTCACTATTACATTAAGGTCAGTAATTCATTTGAATTAATTTTTGTGTATGGTCTTAGGTAAGGAGCCAAGATGAATATATTTACATACGATGTCCAATTTTTCCAGCACTATTTGTTGAAAAGACCATCATTTCTCCACTTAATTACCATTGTCAAAAATCTGTTGACCATATTTGCTGGTCTATTTGTGTTCTATTTATCTGTATGCCTATTTTATAGTACGTAGTCTATTTTATAGTATAATACACCATAATAATTAATAATTGATACCAAATAATATACTTGATTGCTATACTCCACTTTTTAGAGCAGGAGGAAGAGCGGAGGGAGAGGGAAAGAATCTTAAGCAGGCTCCACACCCAGGGCAGATCCTGATGCAGGGCTCAATCTCACAACCCTTTGAAGTCAAAACCTGAGCCAAAATTAAGAGTCAGACACTTAACCAACTGAACCACCCAGACCCTCCTTGATAGCTGTAGTCTTAAAATCAGATAGCATGAATTTTCCACTTTGGTATTTCCTTCCCAAAAGTGGTCTGCCTATTCTAGTTCTGTTATTTTCCCATATACACTATAGAGATATCTTCTCAATTTCTACAAAAAGTCTTCTGGGATTGTGGTTGAGATTGCAATGATTTTATAAATATGTTTGGAACAAAGTTATATCATAAAAATAGTTAACCTTTCAGTCAGTGAACATGATATATTTCTTCATTTATTTAGGTCTTCTTCGATATCTTTCATCAATTTTTTGAGGTCTTCAGCATACAAATGTACACATATTTGTTAGATTTGTCCTACCTTAGTATTTCCTGGAGTTTTTTTGATGATATTATAAGTGGTACTTTTTAAAACTACCAAACTTTACTATATAGAAATAAATTATTTTATATTGACCTTACATCTGACGATACTGATAAACTTCCTTATTAGGTCTAATAGCTTTTTGGGGTATATTCATTGGGATTTTCTACATGGATCATCATGTCTGCAAATAAAGACAGTTTTATGTCTTCCTTTCCAATATGTATGCCTTTAATTTACTTTTCAGGCATTACTGTATTGGATAGTATCTCTAATATAATGTTGAATAATAATGGTGAGAATAGACATCCTTTCCTTATTCCTCATTTTAGGGGAAGAACATTCCTTGTTCCTCATTTTAGGGGAAAAACATATCACCATTAAGTGTGATGTTAACTTCAGGCTTTTTAATAGATACCCTTGATCAGATTGAGAAAGATCCTTTTAATTCCCAGTTTTCTGAGCTTTTTTATCATGAGTGCTTATAGAATTAGATAAGATGCTTTTTCTGCATCAATTGAGATGATCTTTTTTTTGCCCTTTATTCTGTGGATATGGTGAATTACATTGATTTGTAAATGTATAACTATCTTTACATTGCCAGGATAAACTCCATTTGGTCATGATATATTATCCTTTTTCCATATCATTGGACTTTTTCTAGATCGTTTTTTAAAGATTTTTTTTTATTTATTTGACAGAGAGAGAGGGATCATAAGCAGGGGGAGTGGGAAAAGGAGAAACAGGCTTTCCCGCAGAGCAGGGAGCCCAATGCGGGGCTCAATCCCAGGACTCTGGGATTGTGACCTGAGCCGAAGGCAGACGCTTAATGACAGGCGCCCCTCTAGATCATTTTCTACATCATTTCTATAAACAATTAATATCATTGGATCCATTCATTTATGAGAGACTGTTATTTGCAGTTTACTTGTTATGGTTCTTTTTCTAGTTTTGGTATCAGGTTAATGGTGGCATCAAAATATATTGGAGATTAGAAAAAATAAAATAAAAAATATATATATTGGAGATTGGATCCTTCTTTTTTCACTTTATCTTTTCTCACTATTATCATCTGGCTTGCATAGAGTACATTATTTTGCTTAGAGTGGAACCTGGTGTGCCAGAAGGTTTTTTTCAATGATTTTTCTCCGCCCTATATTCAGCAGTCTCTTAACATCTGTGCCACTAGAAGGGGGTTCTCTCTGCACACTCTTGCTTATTTTACATCAGTAGGCTCCTGTTAGTATTGGGTGCTAGCCTCTTGGTGAGGCAGGGAGTGCTCTTTGTTGTCCTGTCCAACCTCAAACTTAGGGAGGCCCTGTGCAACTGGACCTCAAGACATGTGCTTTCTCAGCATTCTTTCTTCTCAGCATAGTAGCTAACCTCTGATTTGTACATTGAATTGGTCTTTGGTAAGAGATACATTCTTGCCCCTTCCTCATCAGTAGCTGACCACTGCTTTTATTCATGTAGGACCCTGAACCTAAGGGTTTCATACCCCAACTCAGAGGCAGAGGGTTTTTTTGTATGTATGTTTGTTTTTTGTTTTTAATTTATTTTATTATGTTATGTTAGTCACCATATAGTATGTCATTAGTTTCTGATGTAGTGTTCCATGATTCATTGTTTGTGTGTAACACCCAGTGCTCCATGCAGTACGTGCCCACCTTAATACCCACCACCAGGCTCACCCATCCCCCTATCCCCTCTCCTCTAAGACCCTCAGTTCATTTCTTGGAGTCCATAGTCTCTCATGGTTCATCTCCCACTCCGATTTCTCCCCCTTCATTTTTCTCTTCCTTCTCCTAATGTCCTCTGTGCTATTCCTTATGTTCCACAAATAAGTGAAACCATATGATAATTAACTTTCTGTGCTTGACTTATTTCACTTAGCATAATCTCCTCCAGTTGCATCCATGTTGATGCAAAAGTTGGATATTCATCCTTTCTTATGGCTGAATGATATCCCATTATGTATATGGACCACATCTTTATCCATTCATCTGTTGAAGGGTATCTCGGCTCTTTGCACAGTTTGGCTGTTGTGGACATTGCTGCTATGAACATTGGAGTGTATATGCCTTTCTTTTCACTACATCTGTATCGTTGAGGTAAATACCCAGTAGTGCAATTGCCGGGTCATAGGGTAGCTCTATTTTTAAATTTTTGAGGAACCTCCACACTGTTTTCAAAAGTGGTGGCACCAACTTGCATTGCCACCAACAGTGTAAGAGGGTTCACCTTTTTCCACAACTTCTCTAACATTTGTTGTTTCTTGCCTTATGTTTCTTGCCAATTTTTGCCATTCTGACTTCTGAAAGGTGGTATCTCAATGTGGTTTTGATTTGAATTTCCCTGATGGCTAGTGATGTTGAACATTTTTTCATGTATCTGTTAGCCATTTGTGTGTCTTCTTTTGAGAAGTCTGTTCATGTCTTCTGCCAATTTTTTGACTTGATTATTTGTTTTTTGGGGTGTTGAGTTTGAGAAGTTCTTTATAGATCTTGGCTATCAGCCCTTTGTTTGTAGTGTCATTTGCAAATATCTTCTCCCATTCTGTACGTTGCCTCTGTTTTATGGACTGTTTTCGTTGCTGTGTGGAAGCTTTTTAATTTGATGACATCCCAAAAGTTCATTTTCGCTTTTGTTTCTTTTGCCATTGGAGTTGTGTCTTGAAGGAAATTGCTGTGGCCAATGTCAAAGAGGTTACTACCTATGTTCTCCTCTAGGATTTTGATAGATTCCTGTCTCACATTGAGGTCTTTCATCTATTTTGAGTTTATCTTTGTGTATGGTGTAAGGGAATGCTCAAGTTTCATTCTTCTGTATATAGCTGACCAATTTTCCCAGCACCATTTATTGAAGAGACTGTCTTTTTTCCATTGGATATTTTTTCCTGCTTTGTTGAAGATTATTTTACCATAGAGTTGGCAGTCCATATCTGGGCTCTCTGTTCGGTTCCATTGGTCTGTGTGTCTGTTTTTGTGCCAATACCATGCTGTCTTGGTGATCACAGCTTTATAATATAGATTGAAATTAGGCAACAGATGCCCCCAGGTTTGTTTTTTTGTTTGTTTGTTTTTTGTTTGTTTGTTTGTTTGTTTGTTTTTAACATTTCCTTGGTGGTTCGGGGTCTATTCTGGTTCCATACAAATTTTAGGATTCTTTGTTTCAGCACTTTGAAAAATGACATTGGTATTTTAATCAGGATGGTGTTGAAAATATGACTGCTCTGGGCAGCATAGACATTTTAACAATGTTTATTCTTCTGATCCATGAGCGTGGAATGTTTTTGCATCTTTTTGTGTCTTCTTTCAATTTCTTTCATGAATGTTCTGTAGTTCCTATAATATAGATCATTTACCTCGTTGGTTAGGTTTATTCCAAGGTATCTTATGGTTTTTGGTCCTACTGTATATGGGATTGATTCTCTAATTTCTCTTTCTAGAGTTACATTGTTGATGTGTAAGAAAGCAACTGATTTCTGTGCACTGATTTTGTATCCTGCCACATTACCGAATTGCTGTATGAGTTCTAGTCCTTTGAGGGTGGAGTCTTCTGGGTTTTTCATATAAAGTGTCATGTAATCTGCAAAGAGAGAGAGTTTGAGTTCTTCTTTGACAATTTGAATACTTTTTATTTCTTTTATTGTCTGATTGCTGTTGCTAAGACTTCCAGTACTATGTTGAACAACAGTGGTGAGAGTGGGCATCCTTGTGTTCCTGATCTTAAGGTAAGGGTTCTCAGCTTTTCTGCATTGAGAATGTTATTTACTTTGGGTTTTTCATAGGTGGATTTTATGAAATTGAGGACTGTTCCCTCTATCTGTATACTGTGAAGAGTTTTAATCAGGAACAGATGCTGTATTTTGTCAAATGCTTTTCTACATAAATTGAGAGGACCATGTGGTTCTTTTCTCTTTTCTCATTGATTTGTTCTATCACATTGATTTATTTACAAATGTTGAACCACCCTTGCATCCTAGGGATAAATCCCACCTGGTCATTGTTGTGGTGAATAATCCTTTTAATGTACTGTTGGATTTTATTAGGTAGGATCTTGTTGAGAATTTTGGCATCCATATTCATCAGGGATATTGGTCTGAAATTCTCTTTTTGTGATGGGGTCTTTACCTAGTTTCAGTATCAAGGTAATGCTGGCCTCATAGAAAGAGTCTGTAAGTTTTCCTTCTGTTTCTATTTTTTGAAACAGCTTCCAGAGAATAGGTGCTATTTCTTCTTTAAATGTTTAAATAAATAAATAAATGTTTGGTAGAATTCCCCAGGGAATCCATCAGGTCCTGGACTCTTGGTTTTTGGGAGGTTTTTGATCACTGCCTCAATCCCATTACTGGTTATTTGTCTATTCACATTGTCAATTTCTTCATGTTTCAGTCTTGGTAGTTTATAGGTTTCCAGGAATGCATCCATTTCTCCCAGGTTGCTTAATTTATTGGCATATAGTTGTTAATAATAATTTCTGATAATTGTTTTTATTTTCTTGGTGTTAGTCATGATCTCTCCCTTTTCATTCATAAATTCATTAATTTGGGTCCTTTCTCTTTCCCTTTGGATAAGTCTGGTCAGTGGTTCATCGAGCTTATTAATTCTTTCAAAGAACCAGCTTCGAGTTTCATTGATGTATTCTGTATTTCTGGTTTCTAAATCATTGATCTCTGCTCTAATGTTAATTATTTCCCTTCTCAAGCATAGGGTAGGTTTAATTTGTTGTTGAGTCTCCAGATCTTTAAGATGTAAAGGTAGTTTGTGTATTCGGGATTTTTCTATTTTTTGAGTGACGCTTGTATGGCTGTGTATTACCCCTTAGGGCCACCTTTGCCATATCCCGTAAGCTTTGGACTGATGTGTCTTCATTCTCATTGGTTTCCATGAATTGTTTAAGCTCTTCTTTGATTTCCTGGTTGATCCAGACATTCTTCAGCAGGATGGTCTTTAACTTCCAAGTGTGTGAATTTCTTCCAAACTTTTTCTTGTGGTTGAGTTCCAGTTTTAAAGCATTGTGGTCTGGGCGCCTGGGTGGCTCAGTGGGTTAAAGCCTCTGCTTTCGGCTCAGGTCATGATCTCAGGGTCCTGGGATCAAGGCCCGCATCGGGCTCCCTGCTCAGCGGGGAGCCTGCTTCCCCCTCTCTCTGTCTGCCTGCCTCTCTGCCTCCTTGTGATCTCTCTCCCTCTGTGAAATAAATAAATAAAATCTTAAAAAATTAAATAAAGCATTGTGGTCTGAGAATACACAGGAAATAGTCTTAATATTATGGTATCTGTTGAGACCTGATCTGTGACCCAGTATGTGGTCTGTTCTGGAGAAAGTTCCATGTGTGCTTGAGAAGAATGAGTATCCTGTTGTTTGAGGGTGAAATGTTCTGTACATATCTCTGAGGTCCATCTGGTCCAATGCGTCATTCAAACTCTTGTTTCTTTGTTGATGTTCTGCTTAAATGATCTGTCTATTGCTGAGAGTGGGGTGATGAGGTCTCCTACTATTAATGTATTATTATCAATATGTCTCTTTATTTTGGTTAGCAGTTGGCTTATGTAGTTGGCTGTTCCCATGTTGGGGGCATAGATATTTAGAATTGTTAGATCTTCTTGTTGGATAGATCCTTTAAGAATGATATTGTGTCCTTCTGTATCTCTAACTACAGTCTTTAGCTTAAAATTTAATTCGTCTGATATGAAAATTGCTACCCTACCTTTCTTTTGAGTTCTGTTGGCATGGGGCAGAAGTTTTTTACTTCTACTCTGCTTTCTATTCCACCCACCTCCAGCAGCAAAGGATCTCTGCTTTTGTACTGGGGATGGGAAGGTTTCCTTTCTCCCCCTCCCTGAGCATGTGGGTTTTGCTTCTACTCCTCCCCCAGAAGCAGTGGCTTTTTACCTGTACCCAGGAGGGAAAGGTTTATTGCTTCTCTTCTGATGACTTAAGGCTTTTGCTTCTCTCAATAGAAGGGTTTGGATAAGTGTTTGGGGCTTTGTGTCTGTCCCCCAGCAATAGCTTATTGCCCCCTGCATACCTCAACCAGTGATATGGGCTCTTTTTGATCTAGTGCTTTAGCCCTAGTCATGTATGTGTATTTCTTCTTAAGAACTGTGAAAAAGAACTTGGCAGTGAGTGAGTGTGGGTCTGAAGTGCCAGATATTCCAAACTACACTAGCCAATTAAGAATTTAAGAATTCATTAAAATTTCAGCTGATTTCTCTTTACCTGCTTGCATGACAGACACCTCTGTCCCATACATTGCCAAAAATAAAGCAGTGCATGTGTCCCTCTTTAATGGGGCAGGTCACCCTTTGTAAGTCAGTTTACCAGAGTTCTCTGATGGGCTCAAGGGATGTTACAGTTTTGTAGATTATCTAGATTTTTATCATTGTTTATTTATGGGTGACATTCTCTTATGGTTTTTCATATCCTAAGTGAAAGTAGAACTGGTACTTTCTAATAATGTTAAGTATAGGTTATTTTTGTTTTCTTTGTTAATAAATATGTTTTAGGAAGAAGCAGATGGTTTCTAAAGCATATTTATAAAGAGATTTTTATATAATGTTTATGAAATGTTTCTACTTAAATTTTATTTTT
Organism: Ailurus styani; assembly: GCA_002007465.1. NCBI lineage: Eukaryota > Metazoa > Chordata > Mammalia > Carnivora > Ailuridae > Ailurus > Ailurus styani. Next base: position 529,736 of record LNAC01000485.1, read on the forward strand.
TAAATTATTATTATTATTATTTTAAAGATTTTATTTATTTGACAGACAGAGATACAGCAAAAGAGGGAACACCAGCAGGGGGAGTGGGAGAGGGAGAAGCAGGCTTTCCCGCAAAGCAGGGAGCCTCATGCGGGCCTCGATCCCAGGAGTCTGGGATCATGACCTGAGCCGAAGGCAGATGCTTAACAATTGAGTTACTCAGGTGCCCCTTAAATTATTATTAATTAAAATAATTTTATAGTATCATATATAATACATGACTTCTTTGTTTATACTTCTTTGGATTTTACACATGTATAGATTCATATAATCACTATCACAGTCAGAATACAAGAGAATTCCATCACCCCACAACTTTCTGTGCTGTCCTTGTATATTGTCACACCCTCCCCCAACCTATAATTCCTGGCAGCCAATGATCATGTTGCCATCACTATACTTTTCTCTTTTTGAAAATGTCATATAAATGGAATCATACAGTATTTTGGTAGACACAATCTAGGTGGCCCACCTTCTTCTGTAATTCCCCTTTTGAGAAGTGTAGATAGAACTTGTGACTTGTTTCTAATCAATGGAATTCAGCAAACATGGTTGTATGTCACTCATGCCCATGATTATATTACGTTGTATAAGACAATTTTAAATTTAATTTTAATTTTAAATTTTAATTTTAAATTAGATGCAGAACCAGGTACAGAATTTTAAGTTTCAGTGACTCCTAATACATAACTATTTCAGATTCATTAATTAACTCACCTATTCATCCAGGCACAATTACAGAGCATTTTCCATTGCAATGAGGTAGGTACAGTGTATTAAGAGCATGGACTCTGAAGTCAAAGTACCTGGATTAAAATTCTATGCACCACACGCTCTCTAGATATGCTGGTAAACATTCATTAACCTCTAAAGCCTTATCTCTGAAATGGGAATGCTCATAATACCCACCTAACAAGAGTTCATGAGGATCAACGGAGATGGTGTTTACAGAGCCCCAGGCAGAACACATGGCACATGGTTAGAAACACTTTTGGCTTCTACAATCTTTGTCATTATTATGAATAATACTACTGTTGTTATGCAGAATGAGTTGGTTATGGAACTGTCCTCCATGAAATAACTGTCTGATTATTAAATAAGATAATATGTCAAGTGCTGGGGACAGGTTTAGATACTATTATATCTATAATTATTACATATCTCCATTATAATAGTAATAGTAACAACCTTTATTATTATTGGTTATCATTCTTCTCCCCTTCTTTCTATAGAATTGTAAAATATAAAATATTATCCAAGGAATTAATTTTGTCATTTGCATTTTGTTTGCAAAATAGTTAAGTTAGCGTAGCATTTCCTGATTTATATGCAATATAATGATCTCTCTCTCTCTCTCTGTCAAATAAGTAAAAAATAATAAAAAATTATTAAAAAAAAAGAAATTCCATCATATGACAGTAGCTTATATAGTAAGGGAATCTGGGAAAAGTAATATTTTAAGAGTTTATACTGTACCCTGAATGCAACTGGGGTTCTGCTAATGAAGATGAATGCAAACAGTCGATTTAGTTTCTGTCCCAGTATCTGTCCCAATCATTATAACTATGATACGTGGTTGTAAAAAACATTTTATGAATAAAGGAAATCTATAAAAGATTGAGAGGGAAAACTTCCTATGGCAAAGAGAATGCTACGGGGTTCACCAACCTGTTTCATTTTCCTCCTGGGTCACAAGGAGACTGCTTTCCCTGGTCTCTATGGCATTTTTATCTAGTTGACCATGACCAGCGGTGATGTTTGCCAGCCCTACGCCTAAAACCTGCCACAGGATTCTCCAACTTCTCTCTTCATAAGATTGCTAGCCAGGTGCAAAAAACGCAGTGGAGGATTTCAAGACTAAAGAAGATGGTACAGTCATAGATGGAAGAAATTTGAATCTTTTAATGACTGCTAGAAAGAGTGATCCCTCCCATTCTAGCCACTTGATGACCTACATTATACTTTGACATCAGGGAAATAAACTTCTGTGGCTAAGCCTCTGAGATTTAGGGGTTGGTTATAGTACAGAACATTACATATTCTAATTATTAGAGCCCTCAATAATATGCCAATTTAGAGATTATCTTCATTAATTTATTGGTACCTATTGTTCCAATATTAAAGCTGATATAAAGGTGGATTTTTATAATATATGTAAGTATAAAGGTGGATTTTAAATTAAATGATATGTATTTTATAATATATAATATATATGTTTTTATAATATATATGTTACATGATTTAGAGGCCAAATAAAACACTTCATTGCCAAAATTATCACTAATGATATAGAAAATTGGTTTTCTAAGTTATTTTATTTTTTTTTAAAGATTTTATTTATTTATTTCACAGAGGGAGAGAGATCACAAGGAGGCAGAGAGGCAGGCAGAGAGAGAGAGGGGGAAGCAGGCTCCCCGCTGAGCAGGGAGCCCAATGCGGGCCTCGATCCCAGGACCCTGAGATCATGACCTGAGTCGAAAGCAGAGGCATTAACCCACTGAGCCACCCAGGCGCCCGGTTTTCTAAGTTAAATCAGAAATCCAAATTAAATTCAACACAAGAGAATTTTAATGAGCAAAATTTACAAAATACATTTCAGACATACAAATAAACCAAGACATGTAAATTTTTTAAAATTTAATTATCCCCACATTGAATTGCCTGAGTGAAAAATGCCAACAAAATGTGAGAAGGAATTTCCAATTATTGATGAGGGTATGTGAAATGGGTACTTTCCTGCCAAACCAGGGATTTTTCTGCCTTTAGTCAAAAATAACCATGTTTGGAAAGAATTCTCTGAAATTTTCCTAAAGCATTTAGCAGAAAAATTGAATAAAATGAAAGACTTACCATGTTCTAGAAACAGAAAAATAAAATTATAAAGAAGCCATTCTCTCTAAAATAATGTATGGTTTTAGTGCATTCCCAATCACAATCTAAATGAGCTATCTTAATGGAGATTTATTAGCTGGGTTGTAAAATTTACCTGCAAAGGTAAGGTGCCATAGGAGGCAAGGAAAAAAAATATGTTAGCACTATTTTAAACTGGATTTTTGTTTTTTAACAAAGTGGTTTGCTAAACTCTTCAAAAAAAATCACACACCCTCAGACCTGAATGGAAATTAGACACTTGTTGCCATTTCACTTTAAAATTTTTTTTTGGAAAATAAACAACTTCTACCCTTTCATACTTCAGCAGTTTAATTTGGCAATTCTCCCTTCTCTAATTCAGGGAGATGCCTTCTGTCATCCCCATCACAGGAAAGGGGTGGAGCATTCTCTGAGAAGCTTGGAAGTGAGCGCCTGGCCAGTCTTGGGGGAGGAGCTGCATTTCACCGGTCTGCAGCTGACAAGAAGCTTCAAGGTAATGGCTGTCTGAAAGCTAGTTATTTTCTAGGGACTTCTCAGGGCCCTGGAGTAAAGATGAGGAAAATAGGGAGGGTGGTCTTAGAGTGCTGGGGGAGGGTGTATGCTTTTAAGAGAATTGTTGATGTTTTGAAGGAGTTGATCCTTTGGAAATTTTGTATCTCCCAATGCTTTAAAAGTCCACAGTAATAGAAGGGGTGATCAGATTACAGCCTCTATATTAAGGCTCCTGTGCAGCATGGCCGTTCATACTAATTTATTGACTTGGCATCCCATGTTTATATTGTTAGACATTCTATTACTCTTTGACTTTTTTTAAGCATTTATTAATCTACGCACAAAAAATAATAGATAAAAATATTTGACAGCTTGGGGGAAAATACTGTAAATCAATTGCCATATAGAAAGATTATGTATTTGCCATCTGCACATGAGTATGGAAAGGGGAACATCTATGTAGTTGAGTGAAGCCATTTGCACACACCCATGCATGTATATATGTGTGCTTAGAAGAAAATTTGGGAGAAAATAAACTATGTTAGCATTTCTGGGGGGTCAGGTTACTATTTTAACATTATTTTTCAGTCTGTTTCAGCATCTTCAGAGTAGATTTCCCATGATTATTTTTATAATCATGAAAGAAAAATAAAGCTGAAACAATATACCCATTTTGTTTCAAACACATAAGAATTTGTAGACACATCCAGACATGCAAACATACCTTGTTTTTTTGCCGATAGTGGAAATTTTCCTAAACCCAGTCAGAAGCCATGTAACCTGACTGCTGTGTTGGCTACAGTCCTGCATGTGTCCTCCTTGCAACTCATTCTTCCAGACCACAGATATGGCTGTGGTCAGCAGGGCTATGGTCCGACAGTGAGATAGAGTGGTTTGTTTGTATAAGTACTTCTTAAAATGATTATCCAGCTTGGTGTAATCACACAATAGAATACTGTGTATCTGGGGAATAGGAACATGAACTTCTACATCTAGTGATTTGAAATGTCTGAGAGATAGGATGAAATGAGCAAAGCAAATTACAGCATAACATTTATCATATGATCTCTCTTAGAATTAAATATGTATGTTAGTGACATGTATGTATGTTACTACTGGAATTGCCACAAGTCTGGGAAAAACATGTCTGCCACAGTATTAATGGGATTATTTGCGTGGTTGGAGAAACAGACTCTCTATTTAATATACTATTACTATATATTTATTCATTTACTTGATTTACATCATCAGGGAAAATATTGACATAAAATGTTGCAAATCTGGGAAAAACCTCATTTATAGTAATTCATAAAAAATCATGTGGAAAATACTTTTTTTGTGTGGAATGATGTTCAAACTTCTCTTAATTGAGATCTGATGACGGTTTGAAGTGATATGCATTCATTTATACATTTAAAAAATTCTGGAAAGATAGAAAATATTCCTAGTAAATATTTGTATAGAGCTATACTTTATTTTGCATATATCTTTTTGTATCTTTTCAATTTTTAATAAGCTTCTGGATGTTTTATAACCAGAAATATTGTAGTTGAAGACATTATAATCTTGTTATAATCCTACACAACAAAACTGTTCTTGAGCCTAGAACAAAAAATTACAGAAGCCTGAGGCAGCTCCTAGCTGGCTAAATGTCATTCCCACCCTATCTCTTGAGAAGGATCTGATAGTGATTGCGGCCCCATCTGTCCTTTTTGAGGAGACTGCAGTTCTAGTTTTGGTCACAAGATGGCACTTGCCAGGTTTCCTGAATTATTCCAGACAACCATTTTTATGAAGTAAGCAAACAAAGCAATGAAACATATTTTGTATTTGTGAACTATAAGACAGCATATCGAAAGTAATTGAAATCCTGTTGAAAAAACTATATATTTAAAGAAGGAAAAATCCACGTGATGGTCAATGTGAGGATTCAAAGGTTTACAGCCTGACTCATAGTAGACACAGGGTAATTGTTACTTCCTTTCCCTCTTCTCTCCACCTCACAGTTTTTCTGAGAGCAATTATTTCAACATGAACCAAACGGCATAACAGTATCACACAGAGATAATTTAAAACAATAAGAACAAGGAGGAAAAGAAACATGATATCTAAATCACAGATGAGATTTTATCTTACAGTCTCCCTGCCCTAGGTATAACATTAGGGGCATCAAGTTCCACAGTATGTAATAACATAAAGTCCCTGACACACCACTGCAGCCTCTTTCACCTCTGTCAGTATATACACAAATTTACTCCCTAATATTTATGTGCAATAATAAGGGTATGTTCTTGAATTCGAGATATTATAAAACCATTTCTCCACTTCTCATCCCCCAGCTTACATTATGTTGCATTTTCTCCTCACCAAACATTGTTCTTTCTCTTACCTCTTCTTTGTAACTGCTCACTTCTACTTTGGCAAAACAGTTTTATTTGCTGATACTTTTCTTCTTTTTCCTTTTCCGTATTCTAGTAACCTCCATATTGTCCCATTCAAACAACGTGTTCACGCATCCTTGGGAAATTCAGCTGGAGAAAACAGGCCACACAAGCTGTATACTCTTTGTAGTTCTAAGACAAAAGAGGTTTTGATTGGAGTATATATTTTGGTAGAAACTGCCTTAGCAGTGTCAAGAATAGCCAGATACCTCAAGTTCTGATAATAACCTCTTGGCACACATATCTAAGTCATAATGGATGCCGAGTATGTCCTGTGCAATTGGAAAGACCAGTTATGGCCAGCAAAAGTTTTGTCTAGATCTGAGATGTCATCAAACAGTAAGAGAAAAAAGACATTTTCCCTAGAAGTTCAAATACTCTCACTGGATGAAAAAATTAATGTGGAAAGCACAGAAACAAAGATTCTAAATAAATCTCAAATCGAAGCCATTGCTTCCTCACTAGCAGCACAGTCAGAAGTCAGTGCTCCACCTAGAGAGGAAACAGCCTATGAAAGGTCACTAAAATTGGCACTGGATATTCTGAATGAAAAAACAAATTTGAGTCAAGTAAGCAGTTCAGATGAAGAAGCAACCACTACTCTGTCTCAAAATGATCCACAAGATCTTTCTGATTCACCCCCTCATAAAAAGTATCGGAAGAATGAAGGAGATGAAGGAGATGAAGGAGACTTATCAAAGTGTCTTGAGGAAAGTGAAAATGCAACATCCCCGTTAGTAGCTAATTTAGAGAATAATGATTCCCTATGTGACGATAAATCACAGGTGCATGCAAACATTGATGCTCTTGAAAATGAAATGGAAACAAGGTCATCAGAAAACTCCAGCTGGTATGAAACTTTTCCTTCACTTTCAGAAGATGAGGATGAAAAGGAAAGCAAGAAAAAAATTGATATCTCAGCAGTTATGCCTCTGTATTCCACAATCAAAGAAGAGGATGTATGCATTAAAGATGAAAAGTTTACTCCAACTTGGCCATCAGACACCTTCATTGTGCCCAAAGCTGTGAAAGAGGAGCCACAGGATATTTTCCCAGAGACCCTGGCTGTTTCCTCTGAATGCTCTACCTTCTCAGAGAATATTGAAGATCCTGGAGAGGGCCCCTCAAATCCGTGCTCAAGTACCAGCCAGAATCAACCTGTGGAATCAGAAGCAGGTGCTGTGGCATCCCCCAGGCATTGCTCATGGGAATATCAGGTTTCTCTTAGTGCCTCTAACAGTGTCCTGGATTATTCACTCCTTATGAATAATGAAAGAAATCTTCAGAGACTGGATTTCGAAGAACTTGGGGAAGAACTTCAAGCTTCTGATAAGTCGGTGCAGCTAAATCCTATTGATACTTCCATATTAGATGACAACGAGGAAGATGAAGAACTTCCACGCTTGGTTTTTAATTATGAGCCTCGTTCATTTGAAACAGGAATGATAGTCTGGTTTAAATACCAAAAATACCCATTTTGGCCAGCAGTGGTGAAGAGCATCAGGCGAAAAGAGAGAAAAGCAAGTGTGCTTTTTGTTGAGGCAAGCATGAATCCTGAAAAGAGAGGCATTAGGGTAACTTTCAGAAGATTAAAGAAATTTGATTGTAAAGAGAAACAAGCACTAGTGGATAAAGCCAGGGAGGAATACAGTGAAAGTATTGACTGGTGCATTTCACTGATTTGTGACTACAGAGTTAGACTAGGTTGTGGTTCTTTTGCAGGCTCTTTTCTTGAGTATTATGCTGCTGATATTAGTTATCCACTTAGGAAAGTAATCAAACAGGACACCTTCAGGAACTTATTTCCAAAGCTGCATAATGAGAATTCTGCAGAACACATGGTTGTCACTTCCCAGACCAAGAAAATGTCCTTCCAGAAAATTCTTCCTGACCGAATGAAGGCTGCTCGGGACCGAGCCAACAAGAACCTAGTGGACTTCATTGTGAATGCAAAGGGAACAGAGAACCATCTTCTAGCCATTTTAAAAGGCACGAAAGGGTCCAGGTGGCTGAAGTCATTTTTGAATGCAAATAGATTCACTCCCTGTATTGAAACATACTTTGAGGATGAAGATCAGTTGGATGAAGTGGTGAAATACTTACAAGAAATCTACAAACAAATAGATGAAAAAATGCTGACTCTGATAAGAGATGATAAAATTAAATTTATCCTGGAAGTTCTTCTGCCGGAAGCAATCATTTGTTCAATTTCTGCTGTTGATGGATTAGATTATAAGGCAGCTGAAGCGAAGTATCTAAAGGGACCATCTCTAGGATGTAGGGAAAGAGAATTATTCGATGCAAAAATCTTATTTGAAAAGAGACGGAAACCATTAACAAATGAATCTCATTAAATCTCTTGAGAGTCCAAACCATAACAGGAAACTTTCATAGATATTAGTTTTAAAAAGTCGCTGAACAATTCTAACATATATTTTCCAGAAATGAAAGAGTTTGGGTACTGTGTTCACTTTTTTTTTTGCCATCTCTAGGATTTGCAAGTATTACTACATCTTTTTCTCCTTTTCTTATGCTTCTTCAAAGTCAGTTTTATTAACATATATCATCAGTCCTACTTTCCCATATATTTTTAGAATGCATAATTCCTAAGTTATTTTTAAGGGAAAGTACTGTTTTGTTTTTTGACATTTTTTGTGTCTCTGCTGTGTAGTTAAATACAGTGTACACAATCAGTTTAATATTAAAATTGCACTGGTGTTAGATATTAAGGGAGATAATTAGAAAAAAGCCTAAAGAACATCACTTATATATTTTTTGCTTAATTTTTATAAAATATTAGGTTTTCTTTTAAGATAGTTGAATTATTTTTCCTGCCATGCCTATTTATTTTTGGAAAAAAAATAACTGAGACATGGAACCAAAGATAGAGGGGTGCTTTGCTATATATTATAACTAACTGCAATTGCTTTTGCAAGAAAACAGTTTGGAATTCAAAAACAAAGTAAATAGATTACCTGCATGCAGTCTATATGTATGTGAATAACATCTCAGCATACAGAAAATAATTTTGGCAGCCTTGAACAAGATGCTCATTTTATGTTTTCCTGAAATTCCATTTATGAGAGTTTCTGTTATTCAATAGCTGAATGGTTTCTTAAAACAGGCTTTTGGCTGTCTTCATTACTAACAGTGACTGTATCTTAATATAGCCTTCTGACCACATGTGGAAGGCAGCTAGAGTCATTGTATTCACAGTCTGGCTACTCTAGATGAATGAGTTCAGGCTGATTGCTTAAGAGCCGATCTAGTTTGATATAAACTATAGAAAATGCAAGCACTTTGTTCTGAGTCTTGTATCTCTGAATACATAGTCATTGGTTTCAAACCAAGCAATCTTTATCATCTGGCTTATAGGTAAAATAGTTCGAGTTAGTTCCAATGATATAAATGTCAACTGGTGAGTCATTCCAGGCTACTAGAAAGAGTAGATGGACCAGAATCTGTGAATTTGGAAATGGGTCACTAAAAAGGCCTCCATTTGGCCAAAGTTGACAATTATCTGAATATGTTTTAAAATAAACAATTAAAAGTTAATGTTTGAAACCAATGAAGTGTTTATTCTAACTTGAAACAAGACTTCAGTAAGAATAAATGTTAGGAGAGCTGCTTTATTTTAAAACCTTGACATAAAAATAAAAGCTAAAGGCTTAACATGAACCTGTCTGCATTTTTACTGAGTGAGACAAGTGTCACTCTTGGGTTTTTGTTATGTGTACACATGGCCACAAGTTTATGTAAAATTTGCAAATATTTGATGTTTTGATTTGCAATAAAGCTATTATATCTTTCACCTTGGATGGTCACTTTGTCATAATTCAGATTGTGCAGCTACATAAGTGGTGTTTCTGTGAAAAATATATATATACACACACATATATATATTATAATTTGTTTGAAATTTTTGCCTATTGTAGTTGTCGTAAGTTTAACACTTGTTATATGTTATCATTCTAAATAAACATTCATTATCATAATTGATTTTGTATTATTTTAAAAGAAAACCACCTAAATTGCATAAGCTTCAGATTCCACAGAACCTTCTTTGGCACAGAACCTTCTCTGGACTCTGCCTGACAAAGACTTAGTCTCCTTGGGCATACAGCCTATAACAATTCACATAGTTTCCTCATGATCCTGAGATATATTTGACAACAGTAATCACCACACTATATTTGGATCTTATACCCTATGAAAACACTGTATTTACTCTATAAAATTATGTTCCTTTGATTCCAATCTGTTACCCACCTTCAGTTTTCTCAGTGGAGCCAACCCTATCGCTTGGTTCTAATATTTTCTTTACTACCTCATTCATTCATTCATTCATTCCTTCATTCATACAATTGTAAATCAGAAGAGCAAACAATGTGTGGTTTAAAGCCCAGCTCTAGCATTTAAGGTGACCCAAATGACAGGGTCAGATTTAGGGTGAGCTAGATGACAATCTAATTCCTAAAATGACAAGGATGCATTACATCATAATAGAAATATTTATTAATCTTGTGGACATCTTGAATTTGAAAACCAGAGCCCTAGGCTTTCCCATATGTGTGAATTCCTGGGTATATAGTTCGGGGTAAAGAGAAGGTACATGATTCCTCCTGGAATTTCATGTTGTAACATTTATTGAAGTGAGGGAGATGTGCCTCAGACCTCCATCTATATTCTCTTTGGGTATTTTGAAGATTTTATTTGTTTGAGAGAGAGAGTGAGAGAGAGCACAAGTGGTGGGGGGAGAAGGAGAAGCAGGCTCTCCACTGAGCAGGGAGCCCCACGTGGGGCTCAGTCCCAGAACCCTGAAATCATGACCCGAGCTGAAGGCAGCCACTTAACTGACTGAGCCACCCAGGCACCCCAAATATTCTCTTTAAATAAGTTGGCATTTGGGGTGTGGGAGAGGATGAGCTTGACTTCCAACTCTGCTGATTCTGAAATACCTTTCAGTCAGTGGTTTTAGAGGCAGGCTCTAAGACTGCTGTAATTTGAATCTCAAACCTAGGTTTGTGTGTCTGGTGGGAATTCCCAACCTGTCATCTACACTAACCCATTAGGTTAAAAGACCTTCCTTTCCTTCAGTCATAAGGCAGACTGCTGACTATAAGGCACAGATTCTAACTGGAGTTTAGAAGAGCTGTATGGAAACTTCATTCACATTTACAGGTCTCTATATCAATGTATGTATACTAATAAAGAGTAGAACTTTGAGAACTGGAATGGTGTTAAGTGTGAGAATCTTGAATACCTACAATCCCCTGAACACTCAGTCTGGAAAAAGCAGCCCCCTAACGCTTCCGATTGGAGAGCAGCCTCCCTGTTCATAAAGACAAGGCAATAACCTCATTTAAGGGACCTACCTCAAAAAACATTGCTTATCTTACCCAACATCCACATTTTTCATTTCTTCCAACTCAGAAGGGTAAGGTATCACACACACAAGGAACAAAATACAGTCTCTGTGTAGGTGGAAAATCCAGAATGAACTACATGGACTGGCTAATATATAATAGCATGAACTGGAATAATATATGTTGAAATTGACTTTGAGAATGACGAATTAGCAAGGAAGGAGGCAGAATGTAAGTGAATATTAGGAGAGTACTTACTGACAGGAACACAAACCTGTAGCTCAGAATTCAATGACCTAGAGGTGCCTTAGTATACTATTCAGGTGACATCTTTAAGCATGGACAACAGCCTGTAGTAAATGAGGTAGTAATACTGGAATTTTCTTGACAGATGCTGAAGAATTGGTGAAAAGATCAAAGGGAGTGAAGATATTAGAAATATTTTCTAGTGTGAGACAAGAGGAACTATCTCTAACCTATTTTCCCTGAAAGGGCAGAGAAGAGACTGCTATAATGACTCTGTTGGTGAGGGGAAACACATTTATTTATTTATTTGTTTGTTTATTTATTTATTTTAGATTTCTTATTTATTTAGAGAGAGCCTAAGCAGTGAGTGGAGCACAGGGAGGAGAGGAATCTCAAGCAGACTCCACGCTCAGCATGGAGCCCAACATGGGGCTCGATCTTACAACCCTGAGATCATGACCTGAGCTGAAATCAAGAGTCAGATGCTTAACTGACTGAGTCAGCCAAGAACCCCGGAGAAACATATTTTTTTAGAAACTCAATGTTGGTTCTCCTCTGCAAACCATGATTAAAAGTAAACTATGTTGCAATAAAGATGATAAGATTACAGAATGACAGGGCCCAGGTGGCAGCACAAAACTTTAGGGGTAAGTTGGGCATCATTACCATAATGGAAAACAAGGTCAGAGTGGAGTGAAGCTATTTTGACTGACAGAAGTCTGTGGCAATGCCTTACAGATAGTATTCCAAGGTTAAATGTATGGACAGCTGACTGGGGTATTATGGCCTTTGTACAAAAAGAAAAACATGAGACTTGGCAAGTCAAAATCTGATGTTAGAAGCCACAGTGGAATATCATGGTCCCCCACCAAGTTTTCAGATCTACAGTGCAATTTGACCCACTATTCAAGTCATGTGATTTAACATATCTGATAGTGCTTACAGTATCTATGATGGATAAAGATGTACTATCTAGTAATTCTAAGCCATAATATGGGAGTTGCAACACAGAATCCTGCGGTTCTTTTTTTAAATTTTTTATTTATTTGATAGAGAGAGAGAGATCACAAATAGGCTGAGAGGCAGGCAGAGAGAGAGGAGGAAGCAGGCTCCCTGCCAAGCAGAGAGCCCAATGTGGGGTTCGATCCCAGGACCCTGAGATCATGACCTGAGCTGAAAGCAGAGGCTTTAACCCACTGAGCCACCCAGGTGCCCCAGAGAATCCTGAGGTTCTGAACAAAAGTCATGCACCCTATACAAGTAAACTACTTGTTATATAAAAAAGAGCTCCTTGTATGCTATTAAAGTCTTAGTAACTATAAAGTGCCTAGCCAAGAGACAGCAAATGACATATACAGGAGTTTCTAACCATAAACTGTACATTATAAGATTCACCAAGTGATAAAGTTTGGCAGGTTTAAGAGCAGTCCAACCTATGATGGAAATGCTACATTCAGGATCCAGCCTGAGAAGGCACAAATAAATCAGAAGATTTAACAAACCAATATGCCATTGACCATTGTTGCAATGATGTCCCTCATGAGTTATAAGTTGATCTATGACCAGGCAACAGAAGAGGAAATTATCAAGCATAGTGTACAGATGTGTCAGCACATTAAATATTGATGATATCTGTAAATGAATTGCCACCATACCTTAGCTTCAGTTGGAATAGCCCCAAAGAATAATGTTGAAGGGAAAACATCCCAGTTGGCAGAGCTGTGAGCATCACGTGAGATCTTACACTTTGAATGGAAAGAGTAGTATCTTGAGGTGATGTCCTGAACTGTGAAGAGTGATTTGGTATGTCAAGGTCTTGAAAGAAGAAGATTTAGAAATTGAAGGTAAGAAAGTTTAGATAAAAGGCATGTAGATGGACTATGGGAATGGAAACAATGCATATGCATCTCTATACCTCATATTACCTGGTCATCCAAGGAATTGGCTGTAGAGAAGACACTGAACCAAGTGGTTCTGATGGTTCATGCTGTGGATGTGAAACAGCTTCTGTCCTCAATCATCTTAGTTTTGGCACAAGGTATGATGAATTATCATGGTGGCAGGGATGGATATTGAGCTTAAGTTCAATAACACTGGATCTCTTTCCAAGGTTGATGAAGCTACTGCCACTGCTGAATGTGTAATTCCCCAAAAGCAACATCTGATTCTGGGCCCTCAATCCTGCACCTTCCTTCAAGGATATCATTCAATCAGCTACCTCATTCCATGTTGAATACACTGCAATCATTCCATCTTGGAATAGGTAGTGGCAGTTATTTGTCCTCACAAAAATGTATACCAACTTTGGACCCATAGGATCACCTCCACTTGCCTATAGTGGTGTGAAATTTCAAAAAACATCTTTGTTTTACTTTACCACTCTGACTCACTAGAACCATCTGCCAAATGAACTACTCATGCAGAAACTGTTGTATCACATTCCCTTTTATGGGAACTCAGACTAAGATAACTAGCAATAATTATGTATATTTTATAAAATATAAGTAGGTGCTATGTCAAAATGTGTTAAAATCTTTAACACATTTTATTCATAAATGAAAGCTATTAAAAGTAAATGTTCCAGGGGAGCCTGGGAAAATGGCAGAGTAAGAGGACCCTAAGCCCATCTCATCTCATGGATACAACTAGTTAATACTCACATCATTATAAATAACCCAGAAAGTTACCTGAAGACTGGCAGAACAAACTCCACAACTAAAAGTAGAGAAGAGGCCACATCAAAGAGGGTAAGAAGGGTAGAGACTCATGAAGAGCTAAACAGACCATAGCCATCTGTGATGGGAGAGAGTCACAGGCAAGGATAAGGGGATAAAAAGACTGTCACACCAGGGGGCACACACAGGGAAGACAAATCTCCATAACATTTCACAGGAAGACCTCTCCAGGAAAAAAGTAGCTGGCAGGCACCATCCCCCACCCCTACCTCCCAGCAAAAACACATGACTACTTGTGGGAACCAGCACAGTACTGGAATTCACTACCGAACTTGCTAAAAATATGCCCCACCCACCCACCCTTGGCTTCC
>LNAC01000485.1:544351-607958 GCA_002007465.1 Ailurus styani
TATGCCCTTCCCAGTCCTGCTCACCTCAGTCCCACCACTGTGGGTTCCCTCCTCCAAAAGACCAGTACAAACCTTGCCAACACCATGTCTCCTGACCCATGCATTTTGAAGAGCCTTGATCCCAGTGGCAGCAGTGGAGGCAGCAGAACCCAGTCCCACAAAAGACCAATAGGCAACTTGTTGAAATTGTGTGCCCTAAGCACATGGGCTTTGCAGAACTTCCCAGGCCAGCCCTGGTCCTGTGAGCCACAGTGGCAGATATTTTGTAAGTAAACCAGCAGGCACCATGCTAAAACCATGTGCTCCATTCTAGCCCAGTCCCAGCAGCAGCAGAACAAACCCTCCAATACACCTTCAGCTGCAGTCCATCCAAAGCTGTACCATGAGGCTGGTAGTGTGTAAGCAGCTCCAACAGGGACCAGCACTACTCCAAATTGACTCTTGCCCAGGGAAGAAGGAAAAATAACTACACACATCAGTCACACTGTAGCCCTAGTAGTGGGAAAGAGGTAGACAGCTGATCTGAATGAAGGTCCCACCCACCAATGAAAACTTCTCAGGGAATGACACAGGGAAAGTGCCCTGCAGTTTGGTACTACTGCAACTCTGGCAAAAGCCTTGTCTGACTCAACTTAAACCCAAGATGACCCCAGACTTATCCACTTACATGACAGGGACCAAATACTGCCCACACAGGCAAAGAGAACCACTACAACTGACTAGACTGAAAGAAAAAGCAGCCAAGACACAACAGTAGGGTACACAAAAACCACATAGATGATACTGGTGTGGTGTCAAGTTCTAGTGAACAGGTGACACTGTACCGAGGGACACTACAAGACCTCATTTTCATAAGACAATTACTTTCAAGGGCGAGAGACATAGCTGACTTTTCTAATACAGAGAAACAGACAAAGAGATTTAAACAAAAGCAAAAGAGGAATATGTTCCAAACGAAAGAACAGGACAAAACCACAGAAAGAGACATACATGAAATGGAGATAAGTATTATTCCTGACATCGAATTTAAAGTACTGTTCATAAAGTTACTCACTGAACCTGAGAAAAGAGTGGAAGACATCAGTGAGACCCTTATCAAAGTAACATAAAACAAACAAGAAGCAGTCAGAGATGAACACAATAAATGAAGTTAAAAATATAGATGGAATAAATAACAAGCTAGAAGAAGCAGATGAACAAATTAGCAACCTGGAAGACAGAGTAATAGAAAGTAATCAAACTGAGCTGGTGAGAAAAAAAATATGCAAAATGAGACTAGATTTAAGGAACTCAACAAATCTATCAATCATAATAACGTTTGCATTATAAGGATTCTAGAAGAAGATAGAGAAGGGAGCAAAAAAATGTGTTTGAAGAAGTAATAGCCGAAAACTTCCATAATCTGGGGAAGGAGACAGATATCCAGATCTCTCCAGAGACACAGGTCTCCCAACAAAATCAACCCAAGGAGGACCACCAAAAGACAAATAGTAATTAAAATGGCAAAAAGTAATAATAAAGAAAGAATTTTAAAAGCAGCAAGAAAAGAGAAGTTATATACAAAGGAAGCCCCATAAACTATTGGTGGATTTTTCAGCAGAAATTTTGCAGGCCAGAAGGTGCTGAAAGAAAAAAATTGCAGCAAAGAATACTCTATCCAGCAAGACTATCATTCAGAATAGAAGAAGGGATAAAGACTTTCACAGGCAAACAAAAGTTAAAGGAAATCATAACCACTAAACAGCCCTAAAGAAATATTAAAGGGAATTCTTTGAGGGGAAAGGAAAAACCATAAGTAAGCATAAGGAAGGTAGGAAGGAAAAAAGTACTAAAAATAAGTATATCTGTAAAAATTACTCAAGACTCTCCCAAAATAAAAGGATGTAAAGTATAACAACATATACCTAAAGCATGGGGGAAAGAGGAATAAAGAATGTTCAGGTGGTCCTGAGTGGCTCAGTCAGTTAACTGTCTGACTCTTGATTTTGGCTCAGGTCATGGTCTAAAAAATTAACAAAATGACAAAAAATAAATAACTATAAACAATTATTGGAATGTAAATAAGCACTCCAATCAAAAGACATAGGGTGATGGAATGGATTAAAAAAAAAGGATCATGTATGTACTGCCTAAAAGAGACACAATCTGCAGGTGCAGATTGAAGTGAAGATGGAGAAACATTTCTCATGTGAATGGTTGTTAATACAAAACTGGGGTACCAATACTTAGACAAACTACTTTGAAACAAAGACTGTAACAAGTGACAAAGAAGGTCACTGCATAATAATAAAGGAAACAATCCAACAAGAAGATATAACAATTGTAAATACTTATGCACCCAACATGGGAGCACCCAGATATATAAAACATTTAATATTGAATATTAAGGAACTAATCAATAGTAACACAATAACTGTAGGGGATTTTAATACCACACTTACGTTGATGGACAGATCATCCAAACAGAAAATCAATAAGGAAACAGTGACTTTGAATGACACACTAGACCAGATGGATTTAAGAGATATATTCAGAATACTCCATCTTAAACAGGAGAATACACATTCTATTGAAGTGAACATGGAACATTCTCCAGAATGTTCTCCAGAGCACTTATATTAGTCCAGAAAAAAATTCCTCAACAAATTCAAAAAGATTGACATTATACCATGCATCTTTTCTGACCACATCACCATAAAACTAGAAATCAACCACAAAAAAAGAGAAAAAAACAGAAAAAATACAAATACAGGGAAGGTAAATAACATGCTACTCAACAACGAATAGATAAACCAAGAAATCAAAGAAGAAATAAAAAATTACATGGAGAGAAATGAAAATGAAACACAATGATCCAAAATGGTTCTAAGCAAAAGTAGTTCTTAGAGGAAAGTTTATAGCAATACACATATATATCAGGAAGCAAGAAAAATCTCAAACAACCTAACCTTACACCTCAAGCAGCTAGAAAAAGAACAATCAAAGTCCAAAACCAGCAGAAGGAAGGAAATAATAAAGATTAGTGCAAAAATAAATTATATAGAAACTGAGAAAAACAATAAAATTGATCAATGAAAGCAGAAGCTGATGTTTGAAAAGATCAAAAAAACTGATAAACCTCTAACCATAGTCATTAAAGAAAAGAGAGAGGGCTCAAATAAACAAAATCAGAAAAGAAAAAGGAGAAATAACAACTGACACCAAAGAGATACAAAGAATTGTAAGAGAATAATATGAAAATTTATATGCCAACAAATTGAACAACCTAGAAAAAATGAATAAATTCCTAAAAATATATAACCTACCAAAACTAAAGGAGGAAGAAATAGAAAATTTGAACAGACCAATTACCAGCAAGGAAGGTGAATCTATAATCAACAAACTAAACAAGCAAAAGTCCAGGCCCAGACAGCTTCATGGGTGAGTTATACCAACCATTTAAAGAGTTAATACCTCTTCTCAAATTATTCCAAAAAAATAGAACACAAAGGAAAACTTCTAAATACATTCTTTGAGGTCAGCATTACCCTGATACAAAAAACAGATAAAGACACCACAAAGAACGGGAACTACAGGCCAATATCTCTGATGACCATAGATGTAAATATCCTCAACAAAATACTGGCAAACTGAATCCAACGATACATTAAAAAAAAAATCACCCACTATGATCAAATAGGATTTATTCCAAGGATGCAAGGGTAGTTCAATATTCACAAATCAATCAACATGATGCATCATATCAATAAGATAAAGTATGAAAACCCTATGAGAATACCAACTGATGCAGAAAAAATATTTGACAAAGTACAACATCCGTCCATGATAAAAACTCTCAACAAAGTAGGTCTAGAGGCAACATACCTCAACATAATAAAGGCTTTATATGAAAAACCCTTAGGTAACATCATACTCAATGGTGAAAACTGAGAAGTATTCTCCTAAGTTCAGGAACAAGACCAAGATGCCCACTCTCACCACTTTTATTCAACATAGTCCCATAATTCCTAGCCACAGTAATCAGACAACAAAAATAAATAAAAGGCATTCAGATTGGTAAGGAAGAAGTAAAACGTTCACTATTTGCAGATGACATGATACTATATATTACAAACCATAAAGGCTCCACAAAAAGCTACTGGATTTGATCAATGAATTCAGTAAATAAATATACAGAATACAGAAATCTGTTGTATTTCTATACATTACTAATGAAGCAGCAGAAAGAGAAATTAAGAAAACAATCCACCTTAAAATAGCACCAATAATAATAATATATCTAAGAATAAACTTAACCAATGAGGTGAAAGACCTGTACTCTGAAAACTATATTACATAGATAAAGGAAATTGAAGATGACACATGGAGCACTGGGTGTTATACGAAAACAATGAATCGTGGAACACTACATGGAAAACTAATGATGTACTACTGTATGGTGACTAACATAACACAATAAAAAACACCCTGCAAATTCACAAAAAAAAACATTAAAAAAAAAGGAACAGAGAAACCAACTTGAAGGGAAGGCATTACAAAATTCAGGCCAAACTGAACATTGAAATTAATAGTAGTAATAATGGATTGTAACCCTATGAATAAAGTAAGAAGTTGTGAGTTCAAATGGATTTAAATAGATCAATGGATAAATAAAAAAAATGAAGATGACACAAACTAATGGAAAGGCTGTCCATGCTCATGGATTGAAAGAACGAATATTGTTAAAATATCTATACTACCTAAAGCAATCTATACATTTAATGCAATCACTATCAAAATACCCCCAGCATTTTTCACAAAACTAGAACAATCTTCAAATTTGTATAGAACCGCAAACACCCCGAGTAGCCAAAGCAGCCTTGAAAAAGAAAAACAAAACTAGAGGCATCACAATTCCCAGCTTCAAGTTATATTACAAAGCTGTAGTAATCAAAACAGGATGGTACTGGTACAAAAATAGGCAAATAGATCAATAGAACAGAATAGAAAACCAAGAAATAAGCCTTCAGCTATATGGTCAGTTAATCTTTGACAAAGGAAGCAAGAACATACAATGGGGAAAAGACAGTTTCTTCAACAGTGTTGGGAAAACTGTACAGCTACATGTAAAATAATGAAACTGGATCATTTTCTTAAACCACACACAAAAATAAATTCAAAATGGTTTAGAGATCTAAATCTGAAACCATAAAAGTTTTAGAAGAAAGAACAGGCATTAATTTCTCTGACATCAGCCATAGCAACTTTTTTCTAGATAGGTCTCTTGAGATAAGGGAAATAACAGCAAAAATAAACTACCGGGACTGCATCCAAATAAAAATGTTTCTGTATAGCAAAAGAAAAAATCAACAAAACTAAAAGACAACCTACTGAATGGGAGAAGGTATTTAGAAAGGACATATCTGATAAAGGGTTAGCATCCAATATATATAAAGAACTTACACAACTCAACACCAAAAAAAAAAAAACCCCACAAATAATCCAATTTAAAAATGGGCAGAAGACATGAATATTTTTCCAAAGAAGATATCCAGATGGACAATAGACACATGAAAGATGCTCATCATCACTTATCATCAGGAAAATGAAAATCAAAACTACAATGTATTTATCAGCTCACCCCTGTCAGAATGGCTAAAATAAAAAACTCAAGAAACAAGTTTTGGCAAGGATGTGGAGAAAAATGAACCCTCTTGCACTGTCAGTGGGAATGCAAACTGGTGCTGCCACTATGGAAAACAGTATGGAAGTTCCTCAAAAATTTAAAAATAGAACTACCCTATGATCCAGCAATTGCACTACTGGGATTTACCAAAACAAAACAAAACAAAACAAAACAAAAAACAAAAAACAAAAAAAACTTCTTAGGGCTACATGCACCCCTATGTTTATAGCAGCGTTATTTACAATAGCTCAGATAATAGAAGCAGCCCAAGTGTCCATCAATACATAAAAGGATAAAGAAGAAGTGGTATATATACACAATGGAATATTATTCAGCCATAAAAAGAATGAAATCTTGCTATTTGTAATGACGAGGATGGAGCTAAAGCATATAATGCTAAGGAAAATAAGTTAGTCAGTGAAAACAAATACCATGTGAATTAACTCATGTTGAATTTAAGAATCAAAACAAGCAAGCAAAGGAAAAAACACAGAGAGGGAGAGACAAACCAAGAAACAGACTCTTAAATATAGAGAACAAAATGGTGTCTACAAGAGGGGAGATGGGGTGGGTGAATGGGTGAAATAGGTGACAGGAATTAAGGAGTATGCTTGCTATGAAGCGCACTGGGTTATGTATGGAATTGCTGAATCACTATATTATACATCTGAACCGAATGTAACACTGTATATTAACTATACTGGAATTAAAATGAAAACTTAGTAAATATATAATAAAATAAACAGGTGATGGGGATCAAGTGTTCACTTACCATGACTACCACTGAGTAATGTATAGAATCGTTTAATCAGAGGGTGCCTGGATGGCTCAGTTCGTTAAACATCTGACTCTTGATTTCTGCTCAGGTTTGTGAGATTGAGCCCCACATTGGGCTCATGCACCAGGCATGGAGCCTACTTAAGATTCTCTCTCTCCCCTGCCTTCTGTCTCTCCCCATTCCCTCTCTTAAAAAAAAGAATTGTTGAACTAGTATATTGTATATCTGAAATTAATAAAATGCTGTATGTTAATTACACTTGAATAAAAAAATAATAACAAAGTTATACTATTTTTTAAAATTAGAACTAGTCTACAATTCAGTAATCACACAACAGAGTACAGAATACAAAAACACTAATTTGAAGGGACACATGTACCCCTATGTTTATTGCAGCATTATTACAATATTACAATAGACAAACAATGGAAGCAGCCAGTGTCCATTACTAAATATATATATATATATATATGGAATGGAATATTATTCAGCCTTAAAATGGAATGGAATCTTGCCATTATGTACCAGCATGGATGGATCTAGAGAGTACAATGCTGAGCAAAATAAGCCAGTCAGAGAAGGACAGATACTATATGATTTCATTCATACATCAAATTTAAGAAAGAAAATAAATGGACAAAGGAACAAAAAGGCAAACCAAAATACAAACTCTTAACTATAGAGATCAGATGGCTACCAGAGGGAAGGTAGGTGGGGGATTGGTGAAACAGGTGAAGGAAATTAAGAGTACACTTTTCTTGATGATCACTGAGTAATATATGGAAGTGTTGAATCACCATATTGTACACCTGAAACTAATATAATATGTTGTATGTTAACTATACTGGAATTAATATAGATAGGTAGATGATGATGATAGATAGATGATAGATAGATAGATAGATAGATAGATAGATAGATAGATAGATAGATAATAGATAAACAATAGATGATAGATTAGATAGATGGGTAGATAGGTAGATGATAGATAGATGGATAGATGATAGATGATAGATAGATGATTAGATAGACAGATAGATAGATAGATAGATAGATAGATAGATAGATAGATAGATAGATAGATAGATAGATAATAGATTTCCAGACTTCCATAATATACATATGTATATATTTTGGATAGGATGGAGTCATACATTTCCTCCATTCCTCCTGCCAATTCAATAACCTAAGTTCTCGCCCTAGAAAACTAGAGAAAGAAGAGTACATTATGTCTGAAACAAGCAGAAGAAAGAAAATATATAGTAGAGCATAAACCAAAAAAATTGAAAACAGGGCAATAATGGAGTAAATCAGTAAAACAGTAAATCAGTAAATCAGTGAAACCTAAAGCTGACTCTATGAAAAGAGCAATAAATTTGATAAGACTTAGGCCAGGGTAAGTAAGAAAAAGAGAGAAGACAGATGACCAATATTAAGAATGCAAGAGGGGACATTACTACTGATCCCATGGACATGAAAAGGATAATAAAATATTATCAATAACACCATACACACAAATAGCTTAGATGAAATGGACCAAATCCTTAAATAATTTGAAAGAAAAGCATTTTATTTTATCACATTTCTTTTCACTGTACTTCATATTTTAAAATAGGATTCACTTTTTTTACATGGAAAACTATCGGTGTCAGATATTAAACAGTAATAATTTTCAAAATGTAATATATATTTCCCTGAAATATAAATTGAATTTTCCCATTTTTTTCTTCTTTGATATAAACTGTTGATGTTTTAACATAATTCAAAAATTTTTCCTATTATGCCTATTTATTTTTGGAAAAATAGCTTCCAAACATTAAGCCAATGACAAAGATGCTTTCTTATATATTATCACTAACTTCAATTGCCTTTGCAAGAAAGCAGTCTGAAATTAAAGGTAATGCAGTATCTGTCTTCAGTCTTTATGTGTGTGAATGAAATCTCAACATGTAATAATCATTTTGGCAGCCTTGATAAAAATTGTTCACTCTACCTTTCCTGAAATTCCATTTATGGAAGTATCAATTCTTCGATGGCTGAATGGCTTCTTAAAATAGGCTTTTGGCTGTCTTCCTAACTGACAGTGATTGGATCCTCTTAATATAGCCATCTGACAATATGTGGAAGGTAGCTAGAGTCATTGTATTCATTCTCTGGCTACTCTAGAATGTGAATCCAGGCTAACTGATAAAGATCCTATCAGTTTGCTATAAACTGTGAGAAATATAAGTACTTTGTTCTGACTCATGTGTCTCCAAAAACATAGTCATTTGTCATAAATGAAGCAAGCTTATCATCTGGCTTGTCTCTAGAGTAGCCCTAGTAGGTTCTGATAATGTAAATGTTGACTGGTAGGTTATTCCAGGCTGCTAGAAGGAGTAGATGGACCAGGATCTAGGAATTTGGAAATGTATTACAGAAAAAGCCATTTAGCCAAATTTGACTAATATCTGAGTATGGTTAAATATAAACAATTAAAAGTTGAAGTCTGAAGCTGATTGCTTATCTTAACTTGAAAGAATAACTTTTGTGAAAATAAATGTTTGAAAACTATTTTATTTTTAAAACTTGATGTGAAAATAAATACTTAAGGGCTTAACTGCATTTTTAATCTACTATCATAGATCAATTGCACCTCACATGTAATGTCATTTGTATATATTTTTTCACAGTAATGACTACTGTAGTTGAATTTGTGGGAAGAATGAGACCACTTTCTTAATTTCTCCCTCACTTTACAGAAGCTCCTTTAATAAAAGTTATAGTGCATTTTCTATTGGATGGGTGATTGTCCATTCCGTTTTAATCAGTAAATTAATGTCTTAAGAGGAAGACAGACTTATAGCCAAAATAATTGCAAACAAAAATTGTAATATATTATACTCACTATCCGTGTTGATTTCAAAGTGTGATATAGAAGTTAAAAAATATTTATTCAAGTGGCATTGCTGAAATTGCAGAGTAGAGAAGTCCAAATCACTTTCAATCTACTGAAGCAAACTACAAGCTTGCAAAAACTGTCAGAATAAACACTTTTGAAATTCTGGAATCTGATAAATACACAACAGCAGCCCAAATGTCCTTTGACAGAAGACTGGATAAGCAAAATATGAGATAGATATAGATAGATAGATAGATAGATAGATAGATAAATAGATAGATATTTTAAGATTTATTTATTTGTTTGTTTGTTTATTTATTTATTTGAGAGAGAGTGAGTGGGGGTTGGGGCAGAGGGAGAGAATCTCAAGCAGACTCCCTGCTGAGCACAGAGCCCAATGTGGGGCTTGATAGTATGACCCATAGATTATGACCTGAGCCAAAACCAAGAGTTGGATGCTTAACAGACTGAGCCACCCAGGTGCCCCTTTCATTACTTTTATTGTAAAAACTAAGAAGTCTGCTTAGCCTTAGATCCCACAGATTTTCTCCTATGCTTTATTTCTTTCCCAGAAATTTTATAATTTTGTGTTTTATTAGGCTTTTTCATTTTAAGTTAAATTTTTAAAGAAGGTATATTTAGGTCAAAGTTCTTTTCTTTTTTTTTGCCTATAGATGTCCAATTATTCCACACCATTCATTGAAAAGCTTATCTGGGGCGCCTGGGTGGCTCAGTGGGTTAAAGCCTCTGCCTTTGGCTCAGGTCATGATCTCAGGGTCCTGGGATCGAGGCCCACATCGGGCTTTCTGCTCAGCAGGGAGCCTGATTCCTCCTCTCTCTGCCTGCCTCTCTGCCTACTTGTAATCTCTCTCTCTGTGTCAAATGAATAAATAAAATCTTTAAAAAAAAGAAAAGAAAAGCTTATCTGTCTTCTACTGGATTATTTTTGCATCTTTGTCAAAGATCAGTTGGGCAGCATAGTTGTATGAGTCTATTTCTGGTTGTATATTCTGTGGAGTTGAGCTATATATCTATATATATCTATATGCCAGTATAATGATATCTTAATTACTATGTAGAAAATAGAGATACAGTTAGTGATATAGAGGTAACAATAGAGACAGAGATAAGTAGATAGAGATGATATAGAGATAGTGCACACACACAATATTGGAAAGAGTGGTGTTATTCTTTTATAAAATAGTTTTAGGTATGTTAAATCCTGTGCCTTTATATATACAATTTTTTTGTTATTCCATTTTATTTTATTATTTTGTTTAATTTTATCAGTTAACATAAAGAGCAATATTGGTTTCTGGAATTGTTACCTATGTCTATTAATAAGTACTAATATTTTTATGGAATTGTAATCAATCTATAGACAAATTTGGGGAGAATTTACATCTTTACTATGTTGCTTTCAATCCATGAAAACAGTAGGCCTCTCCATTTTAGGTCTTCTTTGATTTCTTTTATCCACATTTTATAATTATCAGCATACAGATCGTACACATGATTTGATAAATGTTTACCTAAGTATCTCATTTTGTTTGAAGTTATAATAAATTATAATGTTTTTTAAATTTTGGTTTCTGCATGTCCATTGTTAACATATAGATGTACAATTAACTTTTTCATGTTAATCCTTTATCCTGTGACCTTGCTGATCTGGCTGATCAATTCTAGGTGGGTTTCACAGACCTACACAATCCCTCTATATGAATAAGTGGTAACAGCTATTATGGCATGGGATTAAAAATATATGCTCATGAAACAGCCTAGAAACTGTCACTAGACAAAATCCACATGCACTAAGTATCATCATACCAAAACCATGAGGCTCAGAGTATAAATAGAAATTAAGAGGATTTTTTTAAAGATTTTATTTATTTATTTCACAGAGGGAGAGAGATCACAAGGAGGCAGAGAGGCAGGCAGAGAGAGAGGAGGAAGCAGGCTCCCCGCTGAGCAGGGAGCCCGATGTGGGGCTCAATCCCAGGACCCTGAGATCATGACCTGAGCCGAAAGCAGAGGCTTTAACCCACTGAGCCACCCAGGCGCCGTAAGAGGATTTAAATATACTGGTAGTAAAGATAGGCACCTCAGGTAAGACATAGTGATTGGGACTGTTAATCATTGCCAATTTCTAAACTTAGAAGATAGCCATGTTTCAAATGACATCCTCTGATAGAAGAAACTGTATTCATGAATGAGTCTTCATGAGTGTTTAAACAATATGATCCTATAATTGACCTCTTTTTTTTTTTAAAGATTTTATTTATTTATTTGACAGAGAGAGATCACAAGTAGGCAGAGAGGCAGGCAGAGAGAGAGGAGGAAGCAGGCTCCCTGCGGAGCAGAGAGCCTGATGTGGGCCTCGATCCCAGGACCCTGAGATCATGACCTGAGCCGAAGGCAGAGGCTTTAACCCACTGAGCCACCCAGGCGCCCTATAATTGACCTCTTAAAAGGAGATTTCTCTCAGTGAATTGATGATTAGACTTTATCATCTAAACAAGTTACATACAATGATTGGCAATACTAAAGCCAAGATTTTGTTCATGTACCCTCTTTTCACCAAATGCTGTTCAATTGTTGCTATGGTCTTTGGCAACATCATGAACTGTATTCTTGGAACATGATTTTCCACGGGATAATTGCCTTACAAATCTGGAAGTTGCTTCTACTTTCTATTCACACCCATGATGAGCTCCCTAGAATGACAGCTTCAGGACCACAGGGATTTTTGTCTATCTTATTTCTGCTCCATATCTAGTACCTTGAGCAGTGCCTGGCACATAAGAGATGCTGAATGTATAAATATATGTTATATGAATTGAATGAAAGGGTAGTATGGAAATCAAATCTCTTGAGACCTCTTCTTTGTATTTTTTTAAAAAGTGAGAGCCCAAGAGAAACTTGTCACTCAACAACTTTGATTTCTGAGGCCTTACAAATTGGGAGGTTTAGTCAAAGTGTACAAACAGTTATGCAAGATGAGTAAATCCTACAGATCTATGGTACAGCATAGTGCCTGTAGTTAATAATAATATACTATGTACTTAAAATTTTACTAAAAGGTTAGAACTTTGTGCTTTTATCACAAAAAAATAATTAAATAAAGAGGATGGACAAAACTTTTGAAAAATTTCCAGTCAATGATCTGTTACCTCATTAAGATATTAGAAAAAGAAAAGTAAATTATACCTACAGCAACAGGAAGAATGAAATAATCAAAATAAGAGTAGAAATCAATAAACTGAAAACAAAACTAAAAGGCAACCTATAGGAAGGGAGAGGATATTTGCAAATGATACATCTGTTAAAGGGTTGGTGTACAAAATATTTAAAAAACTTATAAAACACAATTCCCCAAAACAAATAATCTAGTTAAAAAATGGGCAGAAGACATGAACAGACATTTTTCCAAAGAAGACATATAGACAGACAACAGACACATAAAAAGATGCTCATCACTCAACATCAGGGAAATGCAAATCAGGGAAATGTGGAGAAAGGAGAAGCCTCTTATACTATTGGTGGGAGTGCGCTGGAAAACAGTATGGAGTTTCCTCAAAAAGTTAAAAATAGAACTACTTTACCATCCAGCAATTGCACTACTAGGTATTTCTACAAGGATACAAAAATACTAATTTGAAAGGATTATATTCACCCTAATGTTTATATCAGCATTATCCACCATAGCCAAATTATGGGAATAACCCAAATATCCATGGACTGATTAGTGGAATAAAGAAGAGAAAGTATATATAAACAATGGGATATTAGTCAGCCATCAAAAAGAATGAAATCTTGCCATTTGCAATGACATGAATGGAACTAGAGAGTATAATGCTAAGCAAAATAAGTGAGAAAAGGACCAATACCACATGATTTCACTCATATGTGGAATTTAAGAAACAAAATAAACTAGCCAAGAAAAAGAGTGAGAGAGAAACCAAAATGTAGACCTTTTAAAATATTTTTATGAAGTTATTAATTTTTCCCCACTTTTGTACAATTTGTTTTTGTTTGCCTAAATAAAAATCATTAAACGGGAGCGTCTGAGTGGCTCAGTGGGTTAAAGCCTCTGCCTTCGGCTCAGGTCATGATCTCAGGGTCCTGGGATTGAGCCCCGCATTGGGCTCTCTACTCAGCAGGGAAACTGCTTCTGCCTCTCTCTGCCTCCTTCTCTGCCTACTTGTGATCTCTCTGTCAAATAAAATAAATAAAATCTTTAGAAAAAAATCATTAAACAATGACTTTAAAATATATTAAATAATTTTTGCATATCATAGGCAAAGAAAGAATTTTAAAATTTACTTGCTTTATTTATAGCAATATAATTATATGAAACATCATATATATTATAATATAACCATATTAGTTTTAATAACTTCTTTTTCACAAAAGTATGTTTATTTTTATACAATTTAGAAAATAAATACTTTTTAAAAATAAATAAATACTTTTTAAAAATAAATACTTCACTAATCAAGGAAAAAAGAGAAAAGAAATGAATCATCAATTATCAGAAATTAAAGATAAGACATCACTACAGATACTATAAGCATTAAAAATATAACGAGGAAATAACATGAACAAGTTTATACAATTAAATTGACCAACATAAATTACATAAACTCACTGCTTGAAATAAACTAGCAGAGGTCTCTCAAAAAGAAATCTACAGACTTGGGCGCCTGGGTGGCTCAGTGGGTTAAAGCCTCTGCTTTCGGCTCAGGTCATGATCTCAGGGTCCTGGGATCGAGGCCCGCATCGGGCTCTCTGCTCGGCAGGGAGCCTGCTTCCCCCCCTCTCTCTGCCTGCCTCTCTGCCTCCTTGTGATCTCTCTCCCTCTGTGAAATAAATAAATAAAATCTTAAAAAAAAAAAAAGAAATCTACAGACTTAATAGTTCTATATGTATTGAAGAAATTATATTCATAGTTAAAATTGTTCCAATAATGAAAACTCCAGATCCAGATGTCTTCACAGGGGAATTCTATAAAATGTTTAAAGTATAAATATAATGAGTTTTACACAAATTCTATTTGTGATAAAACCATCCAAAAACTTGTGACAAAAAGAAACCTCCTCAAATTGGTAAAGGGTACTCAATATCATATTTTTTAAAAGATTTTATTTATTTGACAAAGAGATAGAGAGCACAAGTAGGCAGAGCGACAGGCAGAGAAAGAGGGAGAAGCAGGCTCTCCGCCAAGCAGGGAGCCCAATGTGGGACTCGATCCCAGGACCCTGGGATCATGACCTGAGCCGAAGGCAGTGGCTTAAGCCACTGAGCCACCCAGATGCCCCTCAACATCATATTTAATGGTGAATGACTATATGCTTTTCCCCTAAGTTTGGGAATATTTGTTGTATATATGAAATTCAGATTTAACTAGGAGTTCTGTTTAATTCTTAGCAAATTTTATTTGCTAAATCTGGCAATCCAACCAAAATTTATCTTCTATGTGTAACTATAAAGTCTGGACATGTGTCTTGGTTTCCTTTTTCATTTTCCCCTAATTAAAAAAAATTGAAAATCTTCATTCAGTTTATATACAAGTATATTTCTGGACTTGCCTGGCACATACTCCATGGATCCCAGGAGGTTTGAGATGGGTTCTTTTTGCTTTTGAGTCCCTCAACTGACCACAGAGGGGCCCCTTCTAAGTTTGTTAATATAAAGCCGAGCTATGTCCTACTATAGCTCAATCTCTCTAATCTGAATAAGCGTATGTTAGAGAAACTGTGTGTGTACTTACCTATTCTGGTGATATGTTGGTACGGTTATCATCAAATGTACCTGAATCTTATTTTTAAATATTTTATTTATTTATTTGAGAGAAAGAGGGTGAGAGAGCAGGAACAGGAAGAGGGGCAGAAGAGAGGGAGAGCGGGGAGAAGGAGAAGCAGACTCCCCACTGAGCAGGGAGCCAAATGCAGGCTCAATTCCAGGACACCAGGATCATGACCTGACCTGAAGACAGACACACAACCAACTAGGCCACCCAGATGCCCCTAAATCTTATTTTTTAATTAATCTTAATATAGTATATAAGAGAAATATTTGCCTATGAATGTATTATATATGGAAGATTTTATCATTGCTTAGGAAACAGCATAATCCCTAAAGTAGAGGCCTCATATTTCTCTTTTGTCCTGTATTCCCTTGTACCAAAACACTATGGAGTTTTGTGTGTCTATTCTCATTCAAATTGTTTATCATGGTTCTTGGTATTATGAGTGATTTTTGAACAAATCCTGGATATTTTGACCATTATGTTGGGAGATTCTTTATATCCCGTTTCAATAGGTGGTCACCTCTTTTTAGATCTAGCTTATAGTTTTTGGCTAACTTGTGTGACCTTTAGTTCAAATGTCAGTTTAGTGTTCAGAGCCCAGTTCAGCGCTATTCTGGCTGACTTTATTGTGACTCTGCTAGTCTCCCTCTTGATCTCTTCAGGTGCCACCTGTGTGTCCAGCACCATTGGGTGGGAGATCATGAAATATTGGGCCTTGGTTGCTGATGCTGTGGCAAACTGATCCACCACTACTTCATGTATGGCATGAGGAACAGGTCCCTGGCTAGGTCCTGATGACTACTGCAGCTGCTACTGACTAGGCCACCCTGCTTCTATTGTTGGGAAGGGTGGGTCTCCTCACTAATTCTTTTCTAGGTACACTTTCCCTAGATCCTTTATTTTTATTTTTTTAAAGATTTTATTTATTTCTTTGACTGAAAGAGAGAGATCACAAGTAGGCAGAGAGGCAGGCACAGAGAGAGGAGGAAGCCGGCTCCCTGCTGAGCAGATAGCCCAATGCCGGCCTCAATCACAGGACCCTGAGTTCATGACCTGAGGCGAAGGCAGAGGCTTTAACCCATTGAGCCACCCAGGCGCCCTCCCTAGATCTTTTAGACAGAAAGAGTAGATTTCTTGTTTCCCTTTGTTTTTTGTCTATGCCTGTGAGATCTTCCAGATTGTAGACTTCTTTGGCACCCAATCAGGAATATATAAAAGATACAAAGAAAACTCAATAGACTCACAGACACTACTGTGTCTTTCCTCAAGTCTTGAGTTCCCTGGCTTGACACCTTCCTTCAACCTTCAGAGTTCTTTTACAACTGTCTGTTGAATTATTCCTGTGGTATTTAGAGAGAAGGAGAAAGGAAAGTTAGTCTATGTCATTTTGTCCTGGAACTGGAGGTCAGTTTATCTTTCCTGGGATCATTTTCTTCATACTACCATTTTCATAAACATTTGTCCAAAAATTTACTAGTGTCCTTAGGGAAGATCCTTAGTGGGAAGATCCCTAATACTATATCTGAAAGGTTAATATTTACTAAATTTTCTCCTCCCTGTTTTGTCCCAAATGTACCAAAAATCCTTGGATTTGGCGTCAATATATTCCTGTTATCATTAGGTATCTCCATTATCAACAAGGATCTTGGTGGAGGGAAAATCTCATTCTCAAATATTACTCTGGCTCTCCTTCCTTATTAGAGTCATCTCAATGTCTAGATCCTAACATTTTCTGCTTTATCTCATCCATTTATTCATTTAGTTTTAGGACTATAATAAGTGAATCACTGAGCTATGGTATAAGGTCATGATTTTGATGATAAACTTAAGAAGCAATAGAAAGAATGCGGTAATTTTGTGAATCAGGTCATGTGGAGGTATTGTCTGCCCTGGGTTTGGGACCATGTGGATTTTGAAATCCCTTTCAGTGCAAGCATTTCTTATTTCAGGTTCTAAGGTGATCCTAATGAGACATAGAAACCAATTTTGCTCCATCTGACAGGAAATCAGGATTGATTAGCCATGCTTTATATCATCCATTTTAACTCCTTGTTTTAAAATACTTTTATGTTACTCCAGTGATAAATTTTGGAGGAATTGCTGAAATAATCTCTTCACTGCATTGATTTGGAAGAGGAATTTGTACTTCATAGCTTCCTTGGAAAGCTAATGTAAAGCTGATTGTTATGCTGATACTCTGGTTTCTATGACAACTGGAATGTGCTATCTAATGGTCAGAGGGAGAAACAGTTAGCAAGGATATTCATAGCCAGAAAGAATGGCAGACATGCATCCAAAACAGGCCTACTGGGGAGTCTACCATCAATATGACTGCGATTATGTGTCTTTTTGCATGTGTCTTTGGGGGAGTGAGTTATTTTATTGGAAAACCTGGGTCTCATCTCCCTTGTAATTTGACAGAGACTGTCAGCCCCTCCAGAGGGTTGTGGTGAAGAGCTGAGTCACCAGTTATTTAATTCTCTTTTCTCTGTGCCCTAAAATAGCCTGACACCTGTGCAGAGAGAGCCAATTTAACCTTTGATTCTTTCATTTGGATTCTGTTAGTGGACATAGAATAAAATGTGGAAATTCAATAGAGGGTTAAATTAATTTTATGATTTTAAAAATTGTATTTAATATTTTAAAATTTAACATTATGTATTAAAAATTCCCCTAACAAAATGGGTATACCTTAGGGAAAAAATTGAATTCTAGTAAAGATTTAAATTCTCCTTAAATTGTCCTTTATATTCAATACCAAAATAATTATCAAAAGTTCCTTTAATCACACAAGGGAAATTATAAAATTAATCTAGTGTTAGGTGCCAGAATAGCCAAAATATTTTTATTACATAAAATCATCACAAATTTCTCTTTTAGTATAGTGAAGTTTCCTTGTTATTTTTAGGAAATACTCCATTCAGTTGCCTCTAAATTTCCACAGGCTACAATGTACAAGAAGTTCTAATGGGTTAGAATTTTGGTGATGTGTATTTTGGATAAATGTGAAAAAAAATAAATTTCAGTCTATGGATGTTGGTGTTCATGGGAGTCATTTTAAGAAATGTGCACTTATTGAAGAGGGGGAGTTTGAAGCGGGAGATGAAACATGAGAGACTGTGGACTTTGAGAAACAAACTGAGGGCTTTGGGGGCGGGGGTGGGTGAGCCTGGTGTGGGTATTAAGGAGGGCAAGTATTGCATGGAGCACTGGGTGTTATACGTAAACAATGAATCTTGGAACACTACATCAAAAGCTAATGATGTATTGTACGGTGACTAACATAGCACAATAAAAAAAAAGAAATATGCACTTATTGGGGCACCTGGGTGGTTCAGTCATTTAAGTGCCAACTCTTTTTTTTTAAAGATTTTATTTATTTATTTGACACAGACAGAGAGATTACAAGTAGGCAGAGAGGCAGGCAGAGAGACAGGGAGAGGAGGAAGCAGGCTCCCCACTGAGCAGAGAGCCCGATGCGGGCCTTGATCCCAGGAGGCTGAGATCATGACCTGAGCCGAAAGCAGAGGCTTTAACCCACTGAGCCACCCAGGCGCCCTAAGTGCCAACTCTTGATTTCAGCTCAGGTCATGATCTCAGGGTTGTGAGAGAGAGCCCTGTGATGGGCTCTACACCCAGTGTAGAGCTTAAGATTCTCTCTCTCCATCTCCCTCTGCTGCTCCTCCATCTAAAAAAAAAAAAAGAAAAGAAATGTGCACTTATTAAGAAAGAACTCCATATGAAGATTTCTTTTCCTTGAGGTATATGTCAATCAATCACCTGGTAAACAGTTATCAAAGTATAGCTTCCAAAACACTATTTCTATAGAGCATGACTATCGATGGATAACTAAAAATTTTTGATTAGCAATTTTATTTCAACCTAAGAGTAATTGTGGAAAATGAATCATTTTTTAAAAAGCATAGGAAATTCATAATTTGGACATTTTGTTACTGTCAAAATTTTCATTTTATTGTGATAAGAACACTTAACATGAAATCTACCCTCATAACAAAATTTTTAAGTGTACATTATTGCTAACTATTA
This sequence comes from Ailurus styani, assembly GCA_002007465.1. Taxonomy (NCBI): domain Eukaryota; kingdom Metazoa; phylum Chordata; class Mammalia; order Carnivora; family Ailuridae; genus Ailurus; species Ailurus styani. Next base: position 563,532 of record LNAC01000485.1, read on the forward strand.
GATATAATGTTATATGACAGATCTCTGAAGCTTATTCATTGTACTTAAACTTGATGCTTGTTGGCTAATAACTTGCCATTTTCCTCTTCTCCCAGACCCTGGAACCACTGTTTTACTCTTTGATTCTATAAATTTGACTATTTTAAATAGTTAATGTGGGTAGAATTATGCAGTATATGTTTTTTTGTGTGTGTGACTGGCTTTTTCCATTGAGCATAATGTTCTCAAGGTTTATTCATTTTTTCACATATTGTAGAATTTCCTTCTTTTACAAAGCAGAATAATATTCTATTGTATCTATATGTCATATTTTCTCTATTCATCCAGCTGTTGATGGACACATAAGTTGTTTCCACATCTTGGCTATTGTGAATAGTGCTGCAATGAACATGAGAGTGGTAATATCTCTTCGAGATCCTGATTCAATTCTTTTAGATACATACCCAGAATGGAATTACTACATTATATATACTTGTACTTAATTTTCTGAGGAATGTCATACTGGTTTCCATAGTGGCTGCAATGTTTTGCATACCAGCCAACAGTGTGCATGGATTCCAGTTTCTCCACAGCCTCACCAACATTTATTAACTTTTTAGAAATTTTTTAAAAATTTTATTTATTTGACATAGAGGGGAGAGAGTCACAGAAAGAGGGAGAGGGAGAAGCAGGCTACCTGCTGAGAGCCCAACATGGGGCTCGATCCCAGGATCCTGGGATCATGACTTGAGCCAAAGGCAGACACTTTACTGACAGCCACTTGGGTGTCCTTTATTTATTTTTTTTATAATAGACAACCTGACAGGTGTGAAGTGACATCTCTTTTCAGCTTTTATGACTATTCACATTGAGCATCTTTTCATATATCTGTTGTTATCTATGTCTTCCTTGGAGAAATGTCTATTCAGTTTCTTAGCCCATTTTTAAGTGAGTGATTATGGTTTGTTTTGTTTTTTGTTTTTTGTTCAAGGAGTTTGTTTTGTACAAGGAGTTTCTTATATATATTGAAGATTAACCTCATCAGATATATGGTTTGCACATATTTTCTTATTCCACAGGTTGCGTTTTCCCTCTGTTGATTGCTTGTTTCCTTTTTGGTGCAGAAGCCTTTTAATTTGATATAGGCATACAAGTTTATTTTTTTTGCAAGTTTGATTTCAAATCCATGAAATCATTGCCAAAATCAATGTCATGAAGCTTTTTCTCTGTGTTTTATTCTAGCATTTTTACACTTCCAGGTCTTATGTTTAAGTCTTTCATCCATTTTGAGTTGATTTTTTTGTGTATGGTGTAAGATAAGGGCCCAATTTTATTTTTTTGCATTTGAATATCCAGTTTTCCCATGACCATTTGTTGATGAGACTACCTTTACCCCACTGAGTATTCTTAGCACCCTTGTCAGCTTATTTTTAATAGTTTATTTTAAGCTGATAACAACTTAACTTTAATCACATACAAAAACACCACACTTTAATTTCTCCCTCACATTTTGTTATTGTTGTTACAATTTACATCTCTTTCCATTGTGTATCTTTTAACATATTTTTAAATTACAATTATTTTAAACACTTTTGTCCTCTATCCCCAACACCGTTATAGTAATACACTATTCTTTATTCACCTAAATATTTACACTTCCCAACAGGTTTCATGCTTTCTCATGCAATTATATTCCTGGTTAGGATCCTTTTGCTTCTATCTGAGCAACTCTCTGTAGTATTTCTTCTGACGTGTGGCAAGTGATGAAGGACTCCCTCAAGTTTTGTTTTTGGGTTTTTTTTTTTTTTTTGGAGGGGGGAGTCTTTATCGTCCCCTTCATTTTTAAAGAACAGGATTGCCAGTAAATTTTTCAGTTCAATTATTGTGTTCTTCAGATCCATGAATTCTGCTTGGTACTTTTTAATATTTTTCTCCTTGCTGAAATTCTCACTTTGATCATGCATTGTTCTCTTGACCTTGGTGAGTAATGTTATGACAGTTGATATGAATTCTCTGTAAATCTTAGTAAATTACTTATCTCAATTTTACTAGGGTTAGTTTCTGCAGATTTTTCTTTTTCCTTTGTTTGGAGCATCTTTTCCTGTTTCTTCATTTTCCTTGACTTTCTGTGTATATCTATTAGCTATAGCAGGCACCTCTCTCAGTTTTTTTGGACTAGTGACATGCAGGAGAAGACCCTTATCCAAAGTTTGGCCAGAGATTCTGGAGCTCTCTAGCAACTTTTTCCCTCCTCCAGGAGAGGCAGGCAGCTGTATTTTTGTCTGTTTGCTTGGTGCTACACAAGGGGATGGTCTATGGCCTCTACTAGTCCAAACTGCAATTCTCCCTCAGGGAGCTAAACTGTGCTAGACCATTGAAGTTCTGACACTGGAAAGATGTTGGGCAGGCCTGGAATAGATGGAGTGTTGGGTACATGGATCAACTCCTTCCCTCTCAGGTGGAAGCTGAGAGCTGGGATTTTTCATCTGCTTACTCTATGCTGAGCAGTGGGAATGAAAGGATCTTTGGCATCTAACAATTCAAACCATCCTCTCCATTCTCTCCCAGGTGGCTAGACTGTGTCAGATTCATTAGCAATCCAAGACTAGGAAGAAAAAAGTGCTCTGGGGAGCCCCTGAGGAAATGTTGTTGTGTGGAACACATGAACCAACTTCTTCCTTCCCTTGGGAGAAGCTGAGAGCTAAATGGTCTTTTCCTGACCATATAGCACTGTGCCAGAAGCAGAGACTGAGATAAGAAGGTGTCCTGAATCTCTGTTGACTTTAGTGAGCTTGGTTTCATGTTCACAGGGTACATGAACAATTCATTTACATTATGGATTTATGAAAGGGAATTTGTCCTTGAATTGTTGAATTAGTGTGTTTATGAGGAGAAGGAGGAGCCAAGACTTCCTACACCACCACTTTGCTGATGTAACTTCTGGGGATTTTATTTCTTGATAATCATTTGAAAACCTATGAGTTTATGGGTCATGTATTGGCAAGATTAATATTTTCTCTTTATATTAATTTGATTTTGTATTTAAACGTTATAACAAGTTCTAGAAGATCTAGATCAGAATAAATATTTGGATTTCTTTTAAAGATTTTATTTATTTATTTGACAGAAAGAGATTACAAGTAGGCAGAGAGGCAGAGAGAGAGGAGGAAGCAGGCTCCCTGCCAAGCAGGGAGCCCAATGTGCGACTCTATCCCAGGACCCTGAGATCATGACCTGAACCAAAGGCAGAGGCTTTAACCCACTGAGCCACCCAGGAGCCCCAATATTTGGATATTTTAAAACCTGAAAATTTCTGAGATTTGAGGAATACTTCAATAGGTTAGGAGTTGTTCAGTGCATGTACTAATGATCAAAGAGAGCAAAGAAAGAAGGAAGGAAGGAAGGAAAGAAGGAAGAAAGAAAGGGAAAGAAAGAGATTTCTATGAGCACAGAAAATGAAATGAAATTACTAAAAGTTTATATACAAACTTAATAGTAGAGGATATATTGAGAGGGAACCACTAGGTGTTGTGCCAGTTCATTTAGATAGTTTTATGTTAAAAATTCCTCTATTATTTGTTTATGTTAAGCATTTATCATTTTTTATCATAATTTTTAGGATATGCAGGAAATACACCATCAACATGATACATATTTTCTAAGTAATATACAAATATGAATAATAAAATATATTGAAACCTGTTGTAGAACTAAAACATAGACTTTTGGGATTTGAGCTAAGAGGGTGGTGTACTAGGAGGACCCTAGGCTTGGCTTGTCCCTCAAGCACAGCTTGATAACTAACATATCATTTTGAATACTGAAGAAATTGACTTGAGGACTGACAAAAAACTGCATAACTAAAAAAGAGAAAAGATCACATCAAGAAAGGCAGAAAGTGGAGAGGCATGGTTTGGGGAAGAAATGGATTGGGTGCTGTGGAATTCAATGCTCGAATCAAAAGACATAGGGTGTCAGAACGGATAAAAACACAAGACCCATTTATGTGCTGACTAAATGAGATTCATTTTAGACCTAAAAACACCTGAAGATTAAAAGTGAGGGGATGGAGAAATATTTATCATGAAAATGGGCATCAAAAGAAGGCTGCAAAAGCGATACTTATATAATAGAAACTAGATTTTATTTATTTTATTTTATTTTTTAGAAACTAGATTTTAAAGAAAAGACTATAACAAGAGATGAAGGAGGGTGCTATATCATAATAAAGGGAACTATCAAACAAAAAGTTCTAACAATTGTAAATATTTATGCCCCCAATATGGGAGCACCCAAATATATAAAAACAATTAATAACAAACATAAATGAACTCATTGATAATAAGACAACAATAGTAGGGGACTTTAACACCACACTTACATTAATTGACATCATCTAAGCAGAAAATCAACATGGAAAAAATGACTTTCAATGACACATTGGACCAGATGGACTTAACAGATATATTCAGAACATTTCATCCTAAAACAGCAAAATACACATTCTTATCAAGTGCACATTGGGCATTCATCAGAATAAATCACATACTAGGTAACATATCAGGCCTCAAGAAGTACAAAAAGATTGAGATCATACCATGCATGTTTCCTGACCATAACACTATGAAATTTGAAGTCAACCACAAGAAAAAATTTGGAAAAACCACAAATACATGGAGGTTAAGCAACATGTTACTAAGAAGTGAATGGGTCAACCAGGAAATCAAAAGAAGTCAAAAAATACATGGAGATAAATGAAAATGAAAACATGACAGTCCAAAACATTTGGGATGCAGCAAAAACAGTCCTAAGAGGGAAGTATATAGCAATATAAGCCTACCTCAAGAAGCAAGAAAAATCTCAAATATACAGACTTACCTTACACCTAAAGGAGTTAGGAGAACAACAGACAAATCCTAAAGCCAGCAGAAGTAGGGAAATAATAAAGATTAGAGCAGAAATAAGTGATGTACAAACTAGAAAACAAAACAAAACAAGACATACAAACAAACAAAAAACAGGAGAACAGATCAATGAAACCAGGAGCTGGTTCTTTGAAAACATTAACAAAAATTGATAAACCCCTAGCCAGACTTATCAAAAAGAAAAGAGAAGGGCCCCAAATAAATAAAATCATAAATGAGAGATGAGAAATATCCAACACCACAGAAAAACAAACAATTATAGGAGAATATTATGAAAATTTATATGCCAACAAATTGGACAACCTGGAAGAAATGGATAAGTTCCTAAAACATATAAACAGGAAGAAACAGAAAATTTTAAAAGACCCATAACCAGCAAAGAAATTGAATTGATAATAAACTTCCAACAAACTAAAGTCCAGGTCCAGATAGCTTTCCAGGGCAATTCTACCAAATATTTAAAGAAGAGTTCATACCTATTCTCAAAATGCTCCAAAAAGTAGAAATGGAAGGAAAATTTCCAAATTCATTCTATGAGGTCCGCTTTACCCCAATTCCAAAACCAAAGATTCCACTAAAAAAAAGAGAACTACAGGCCAATATCCCTGATGAACATGGATGCAAAAATTCTCAACAAAATACTAGCAAGTTGAATCTAACAGTACATTAAAAGTATCATTTACTATGATCAAGTAGGATTTATTCCCATGTTGTAAGGGTGGTTTAACATTTTCAATCAATGTGATATACCGCATTAATAAAAGAAGGAATAAGAACCATATGATTCTTAAGCATTTGACAAAGTACAACATCCATTCATGATAAAAACCTCAATAAAGTATGGCTAGAGGGAACATACCTCAACATCATAAAGGCCGTATATGAAAATCCACAGCTAATATCATCCTCAATGGCAAAAAACTGACAACTTTTCCTTTACAGTGAGGAACAAGACAGGGATACCCATTCTCACCAGTTACTTAACATTGCACTGAAAGTCCCAGCATCAGTGATCAGACAACACAAAAGAAATAAAACACATCCAAGAAGTCAAATTTTCACTATGTACAGATAACATAACATCATAAATACCCAAAAGACTCCACCAAAAAATTGCTAAAACTGATACATGAATTCAGTAAAGTCACAGGATACAAGATCAATGTATAGAAATTGGTTGCATTTCTATGCACCAATAATGAAGCAGCAGAAAAAGATATCAAAGAATCGATACTACTTACAATTGCACCCAAAACTATAAGATACCTAGGAATAAAACCTAACCAAGAGGTAAAAGACCTATACTCTGAAAACTATAGAAAACTTAGGAAAGAAATTGAAAGTGACAAAAAGAAATGGAAAAACAGTTCACGCTTATGGATTGGAAGAATAAATATTGTTAAAATGTATAAATGTATATAGTACCCAAAACAATCTACACATTTAATGCAATCCTTATCAAAATACCAGCATTTTTTTACATAGCTAGAACAATACTAAAATTTGTACGGAACTTCAAAAGACCCTGAATAGCCAAAGCAATCCTGAAAAAGAAAAGCAAAGGAGGAGGGATCATAGTACTGGACTTCAAGTAATATTACAAAGTTGTAGGGATCAACACCATGTGGTGCTGGCACAAAAACAGACACATATATCAATGGAACAGAATAGAAAATCCAGAAATGAACCCACAACTATATGGTCAACTAAATTTTGACCAAGCAGGAAAAGATATCCAATGGAAAAAAGACAGTCTCTTCAACAAATAGTGTTGTTAAAACTGGACAGCAACATGCAGGAGAATGAAACTGGACCACTTTCTTACACCATACACAAAAATAAACTTCAAGTGGATTAAAGATCTAAATGTGAGTCAGGAAACCATCAAAATACTAGAGGAGAACACAGGCAGTAACCTCTTTGATATCAGTGGTAGCAACTTCTTACTGGATAAATTTCCTGAACTAAGGGAAACAAAAGCAAAAAGAAACTGTTGGGACCTCATCAAAATAAAAAACTTCTGCACAGTGAAGAAAGCCAAACTGTGGAAGGAGCCAAGATGTCCTTCAACAGATGAATGGATAAAGAAGATGTGGTTCGTATATACAATGGAATATTACTCAGCCATCAGAAAGGATGAATACCCACCATTTGGATCAACATGGATGGAACTGGAGGTGACTATGCTAAATGAAATAAGTCAAAGAAAATTATCATATAGTTTCACTCATATGTGGGACATAAGGAATAGTGTGGAGGACCACAGGGGAAGGGAGGGAAAACTGAATGGAAAATCAGAGAGGGAAACAAACCATGAGAGACTCTGGAATCTGGGAAACAAACTGAGGGTTACAGAGGGGAGGGGAGGTTATGGAGGAAAAGGGTAATAGGATGATGGGTATTAAGGAGGACACATGTTGTGATGAGCACTGGGTGTTATACACAACTAATGAATTGTCTAATACTACATCAAGAAATAATGATGTACTATATGTTGGCTAACTGAACATAATAAAAAAAGAACTAAAAGGCAACCAACAGAATGGGAAAAGATATTTGAAAATGACATATCTGATAAATGATTAGCATCCAAAATATATAATGAACTTAACACCCAAAAAACAAATAATCCAGTTAAAAATTGGGCAGAAGACATGAATATTTTTTTCAAAGTAGACATACAGATGGCTAACAGACACATGAAAAGATGCTTATGATCACTTACTATCAGGGAAAAACAAATCAAAACTACAATGAGATATCAACTCACACCAATCAGAATGGCCAAAATCAACAACATAAGAAGCAACAAGTGTTGTTGAGGATGTGGAGAAATGGAAACTCTTATACTTTTGTTAGGAATGCACACTGTTGCATCTACTCTGGAAAATATTATGGAGATTTCTCAAAAAATTAAAAATAGAACTACCCTACAATTGAATAATTGCAGTACTAGGTATTTACCTGAAGCATACAAAAATATTGATAAGAAGGGATACCCCAACATCTATAGCAGCATTATCTAGAGTAACCAAATTAAGGAAAGAGCCAAAATGTCTATCAACTGATGAATGGATTAAGATGTGAGATACACACACACACACACACACACACGAATATTACTCAACCATAAAAAAGAATGAAATCTTGCCATTTGCAATGATGTGGATGGAACTAGAGAGTATTATCCTAAACAAAATAAGTGAGTCATAGAAAGACAAAATATCATATGATTTCACTCATATGGGGAATTTAAAAAACAGAACACATGAATATATGGGAAAAATAGAGGCAAACACTCTTAACTATAGAGAACAAGCTGATGGTTGCTGGAGGCGAAGCTGGCAGGTGGATGGGTTAACTAGGTGATGGGTACTAAGGATGGCTTGTATTGTGTGCAGAACTGAGTGTAATATGCAAACAATGAATCATGGAACACTACATCAAAAACTAATGATGTACTGTATGGTGACTAACATAACATAATAAAAAACAATTTTTTAACTAAATAGGTGATGGGGATTAAGGAGTGCACTTGTGATGAGCACTAGGTGTTGTACATAAGTGTTGAATCACTAAATTTTATACCTGAAACTAATATTACACTCTGTTAATTAAATGGAATTTAAATAAAAACTTGAAAAAAAACAAATAGATTTTTTGTTATAGAAATAAAAAATAAAGAGAAGGCTCAAATGTCGACAATAATACTTTTACATTATTATTTTTATTTGGCATTTTCAATGAACTTTCCCATGATGAGTTCTATGGAGAGATAACTGCCTGCTTGATTGATTAACCTGGGTTTTCATTTAGGTATTCCATATCCCACCCATTCGATCTTAGGAACCAGCAACTCTCCCCCAGAATTTGTTAACTCAGACTTTGGATAATTCACATTTGGCCATTCTTTGTTTTACTAATCTGCAGAGGTGAAATATTGGATGCTTTTTTATTTGCATCCTTTATTATTTTTTAGCCTACTATCTTACTTTTATTTATTTACTTTTCTCATTACATCCAGGAAAATTTTTATCCTTTAGTAACACTGGATGTGAGAAAAATCAGGCTGCACATTGCATTCTCCCATCAGTTATCAAAAGTAGGCTCTGCTGATCTGGGTCACTTTGTTATCTTCCTCCTCCCTTCCTTGTCATCCATCTCCCTTCAATTTGTGTACACTGCCACAGAACACAATCTTCCCAGAAAAAGGATATGTCTTGATTAAGGTTAAATGAGTCATTTCATTTCATCTTCTTTTTACCACATTTAAAGACTGTGTAATTAGACTAAGCACCATCATCTATGTGTCGGGAAGCATCAAAACACTGCAGTAAGAGATTGATTCTTCTTAGACAAACTATGGAAATAATACTGGCTTGAAATAAGCAACACATCCATACTGGTACAGGAGCAAAGAATGGTGTCCCTGCTATCATCAAAGGATAAGGTACAGGAAAATCCAGTATAAATTCGCACATAAATTATTACTTTGCATACAAAAAATAACTACTTGAAATAAAGTACTTGGTTATATACAGAAAGAGAAAAAATTGATTAGGTAACAGAAAAAGAAATATATTCTACAAAACAAACAAACCAAAAAAAGATGGCATTCTATGTAATAATTACCATCCAAAGAAAGAATAGAATGGGCAATGACATCTCACAAGAACACAATATTGCAGTAAGAATGAAGACAAGGTTCAGTGATCACGAACTCCTTTAGTTCTTTTTCATCTGGGAAACTCTTTGATCTCCCCCTCTATTCTGAATGGTGCCCTTCCTGGACCGAGGCTTCGTGGCTGCAGTCCTTTCCCATTTAGCACGTGGAATAGATCATGCCACTTCCTCCTGGCTTTCCAAATGTCTGTGGAGAGATGTGCTCCTTCCATCCTCGTGTTCATTGCATCAAGCCTGTTTCCAACCTACATTCCTTTATTATTGAAAGGTAACTTTTACTATTATCTGGCTACTATTAATGCTTCCTTAGTATGGAACTAAGTGTGTGTAATAAATCTCATTTTATTCCCCATGTAACATGTGAAAATATTTAGATAAATATCTAAATATTTATCTGCTGATCATTTATTTTTAATTTTTTAACATTTTATTTTTATTTATTTTTTTAAAGATTTTATTTATTTATTTCACAGAGGGAGAGAGATCACAAGGAGGCAGAGAGGCAGGCAGAGAGGCAGGCAGAGAGAGAGGGGGAAGCAGGCTCCCTGCTGAGCAGAGAGCCCGATGCGGGCCTCGATCCCAGGACCCTGAGATCATGACCTGAGCCGAAAGCAGAGGCTTTAACCCACTAAGCCACCCAGGCGCCCATTTTTTAACACTTTAATTTAATTTTATTTTTTCAGTGTTCCAAGATTCATTGTTTATGCACTACAAAGATTTATTTATTTATTTTAGAGAGAGTTAGAGACAGTGTGGTGGGGAGAGGGACAGATGGGGAGGGAGAGAGAGAATCTCAAGCAGACTCCCCACTAAGTGTAGAACCCAACACTGGGCTTGATCTCATAATCCTGAGATCATAATCTAAGCCAAAATCATGAGTCAGGTGCTTAACCAACTGAGCTACCCAGGCTCCCCAGCATATATAATTTTAAATTGTCTAGTAGCAGCATTTAAAAACATGAAAAGGTGAAATTTATTAATATATTTTATTTATCCCACTATAGCCAAAATAGCACTTCAAAGTGTGATTAACATAAAAATTATTAATGGTATTTTTATGTTCAGTCAATATATAATACATCATTAGTTTTTGATGTAGTATTCAGTGATTCATTCATTATGTATAATACCCAGTTCTCATCACCACACATGCCCTTCTTAATACCCATCACCCTGTTACTCCATTCCTCCAGCTCCCCTCCCTTCTATAACTCTCAGTTTGTTTCCCAAAGTCCAGAGTCTTTCACGGTTTGTCTCCTCCTCTGATTTCTTCCTATTCAGTTTTCCCTCCCTTCCCCTGTGGTCCTCGGCACTATTCCTTATGTTCCACATGTGAGTGAAACCATATGATAATTGTCTTTCTCTGCTTGACTTATTTCATTTAACATAATCTCCTCCAGTTCCACCCATATTGATGCAAATGGTGGGTATTCATCCTTTCTGATGGCTAATATTCCATTGTATATTTGAACCACATCTTCTTTATCAATTCATCTATTGAAGGGCATCTCATACAAATGGCTAACAGAGACATGAAAAAATGTTCAACATCACTAGCCATCAGGGAAATATAAATCGAAGCCACAATAAAATACAACCTTACACCAGTTAGAATGGCAAATATTAACAAAACTGGAAACAACAAATGTTGGTGAAGATGCAGAGAAAGGAGAACCCTCTTACACTATTGGTGGGAATGCAAACTTGTACAGCCACTCTGGAAAACATTATGGAGGTTCCTCAAGATGTTAAAAATAGAACTACCCTACAACCCAGGAATTGCAGTACTAGGTATTTACCCCCAAAATATGGACATAGTGAAAAGAAGGGGCACATGCAGCCCAGTGTTCCTAGCAACAATGCCCATAATATTCTGACCATTTAAATGCCAACAATTGGAGTCCAACATTTCTAGACTGAAATCTAACACTGTCTTGGACTCGTGCCTCTATTAAAGATGTAACCTTTGAGTTTTTAAAGCACTTTTATTTATATTTGATATTCTAGATGAAACATAGTGTGTGTTTGTTGATGTGGCTGTGAGACAACGATCAAGAAAGAATTCTCGAAAAACATTTGGTTCCAAAAAGATGTTTTTATCAAAACACAGGGGCAAGACCTGTGGGCAGAAAGAACTGTACTTTTGCTGTGTGAAGCTGATGGTTATATGCTTAGTACTCAAAGGGAAATGGATGTGCAGGTAGTATTAGATCATAAATTTCTTCTCCAAATTTCTACTTGTAAAACGACTTTCACAATATTTCTCTGGTGCTTTCAATTCAATTCAATTCAATATTATCTATCAGTGAGATGTACAAGCAGTCATTAGGCCCTTTAAGAATGTAGCAACCAACACTTATTTGATCCTTATCAAAACTACATAGGCTATAGGTCAGCCCCCTTGGCTAACGGTGAACATTTTTTGCTTCTATCCCTTGTCGTTTGTGATCTCTAATCAATCCTTATATTGATGAGATATTGATTTTTTTTTATTTCCCAGAAAAGGAGACTAGGAAAAAGAGAAGCTAAGGAAAATGCTTATAGTCATACACATCTTATTCAGCAGAGCCGCACTCAAACATCATCTGTGTTTTTGAAGGATTCTGTGATTAGAAAACTTACTCATGGGTCTACCTCCTTTTAATCCATGAAAAATATAATAGCTGGAATTGGGGTCATGATATCTGTCTTGGTTTTTCCATCACAGGGAAACTATTGCAAACTGTTTCACTTACATGCCTGTCCCACCCAGCCTTACTCCTATGTATCTCAACAAGAAAAGGAGATTCCAGGATTAACAACAAAGGGGATTTTCTCTTTACTTCTTAATTTGAGATTAACACAATAGAGCAGTTATGCCTCTCTAGGCTGAACATCTATGTGTGATAGAAACTATATATATTTGTGTACAACTTGCATGCAACTTGTCAAGTCTCATTAAGCTTTTTTTTTAAATTCCCAGCCTACCTATGAGTCATACAGCTGAACACCCTTATTTATTGACAGCGTATTAATTCCAGCATGTCCTGAGAAAAGCAGATTCTACAATGTCACTGGATCAAATTCATTTCTCAATGACTTCCAAACACAAGGCAGTCCATGGGAGTTCATTCCCTTATCAAGACTCATTTTCTTCTCAATATTAGCTTCATATATATTTTTCCATATATTGATCTGTTTTGGCCCAGACATTAACATGTGAAGCTTGCCTTCCTTTGTACCTGGAAGGTCTGATATCTCTGCTTTCTCCTATCATGTTTATTCAAAGTATCTTGAGAGTTCTCGGGCATTTCACCCACACCAATTAACTTACCCTCATAACAGCCTATTAAAACAAGAGTATCTCTGATCAAAACTTACATATTTGGAAGTCTTCTTTGGAGAAATGTCTGTTCATGTCTACTGCCCATTTCTTGACTGGGTTATTTGTTTTATGGGTGTTGAGTTTGAGAAGCTCTTTATAGATTTTGGATACTAGCCCTTTATCTGATATGTCAGAGACTTCTAATCTCATAAAACAAACTGAGGGTAACTGGGGGGTGGGAGGGTAGGGATAGGGTGGATGGGTTATGGACATTGGGGAGGGTTTGTGCTTTGGTGAGGGCTGTGAAAGATGTAAGCCTGATGATTCACAGACCTGTACCCCTTGGGCAAATAATAAAAATAAAATTAAAAAAAAATTAAAAAAAAACTTACATATTGTTCAAAGGAAAAAACCCTTTCCCATATTTTGCTTTGGCCCTGTGTTCTCCAATCATCACAATGTCAGGTTCTGACATCTTTTCTACTTCAGTCATCCAGTTATAGCAATGTGAGTCACACGCGAGGCTTTCCAGTCTGGTATAATGCTGATGTTCTTATGATAAAGTTAATGTGTCATGGAAACTATATATTCATCTTGTAATTCAAGTATCAATGGAGTTTCTTGTTTACTGGAGTTACAGTCATTTATGCCTGTAGGGTGAAGTAATAAAGCAGTGTTAGGAAGTGACTGAAACTTCTGTGCATCAGGATCTATTACCAGAAATTCTTGTGACACAACTTTAGTAAAATTAACTGTATGTTTCTGCTGGCCAATGATGGCAAACAGTAGAGCACTTTTGACACGGAAGCCAGTCATAAGGTATTCAGTGAAGGGCATCTCAAACATTTTTCCAATACCTTCTCCCCATCTTTTTGTCTGGGACTTAACTACGGCAACTGAGTATTGGAAGTGATTTTGAAAGTTTTTGGATTTTTGCACCCCTTCAGGGACAAGCATGTGGTATTTATTATCAGTTCCAAGTTAATCCTGATTGTGGGTCTGATGGAAAATCTGAGCCTATAAAAAATCCTAAACTTTCTGCATTGCTATTGTTTGAAAAGTTTGTTCCACGAAACACCTACTAATTAAAGGTTGATAGTATGTTCCTTAATGTGGTTTTGAACATTCATTATTTAGAGAGGTATAGTTAAGAGTGGCTGACCTCTAAATTATGAATCTGACTCTGAGAGTAAATGTATATATATATATCCCAGTTTCCATACAATGCTACACTAATGGCGGAACTATCCCAACATTTTGTTTAAGACAACTATCTCTGCTGGGCACCTGGGGGGCTCAGTTGGTTAAGTGACTGCCTTTGGCTCAGGTCATGATCCTGGAGTCCCAGGATTGAGTCCTGCATCGGGCTCCCTACTCAGCAGGGAGTCTGCTTCTCCCTCTGACCCTCCCCCTTCTCATGCTCTCTCTCTCTCTCTCTCTTTCTCTCTCTCATTCTCTCTCTTTCTCACATAAATAAATAAAATCTTTTTTTTTAATTTTTATTTTTTAAAGATTTTATTTATTTATTTCACAGAGGGAGAGAGATCACAAGGAGGCAGAGAGGCAGGCAGAGAGAGAGAGGGGGAAGCAGGCTCCCTGCTGAGCAGGGAGCCCGATGCGGGCCTCGATCCCAGGACCCTGAGATCATGACCTGAGCCGAAAGCAGAGGCTTTAACCCACTGAGCCACCCAGGCGCCCAAATAAATAAAATCTTAAAAAAAGACAACTATCTCTGCTATTGTTTCCTGGTGGATTGATCAGATAGAATTATAGACAGAAAAGGTGTAAAATATGCATTAATTAAAGGCCTATTTAAAAGTTATCTTCAGTGTGTTTTTGTGTGTCTGCTTTGGGGTTGGGTTATATAGTGGGGTTGAAGGTGTTTTGTCCATCATTTTTTGTGGGAGACACACAGGTAGCTATTGTAAGAGGATTCTGGAGAGACTGAGTTACCAGCCAGTATTTTTTCTGTTTTGATTCAGTGAACTAAGATGATAGAACCCCTATGATAGGTGAGCAATTTGATATCTGTTTCATAAAACAGAGGTCTCTATGCTTTTCTATTCTATTTTTTTAAGATTTTATTTATTTATATGACAGAGAGATAGAGAGCACAAGTAGGCAGAGCAGCAGGCAGAAGGAGAGGGAGAAGCAGGCTCTCCGCCGAGCAGGGAGCCCGATGCGGGACTCGATCCCAGGACCCTGAGATCATGACCTGAGCCGAAGGCAGCAGCTTAACCGACTGAGCCACCCAGGCACCCCTCTATGCTTTTTTAGACAAGCATCCTTGTTTAAGAAAGCCTTTTTTAGGGGCGCCTGGGTGGCTCAGTGGGTTAAAGCCTATGCCTTCGGCTCAGGTCATGATCTCAAGGTCCTGTGATCAAGCCCCACATTGGGCTCTCTGCTCCGTGGGGAGCCTGCTTCCTCCTCTCTCTCTGCCTACTTGTGATCTCTCTGTCAAATAAATAAATAAAATCTTAAAAAAAGAAAGCCTTTTTTAGTACTTCAAGGCATGTCATATATCATTATATATCTATATACAGTAATAATCATTTTTGCATTCCAAGAAATACACCCAAACTTTAAGTTATAAAACAAGAGTTGGCAAATTTTTTCAGTGAAATGCCAGATACCAGATACAGTATGCTTGGTGATCATATAAGTTTTTATCTCAATTACTCACTTGTGCTATTGTAATAGGAAAGCAACCATAGACATGAAGATAAATGAGGGATAGCTATGCTCCAATAATCTTTTTTTAAAGGCAGCAGGCCAGACACAGCCATCAACCTTTAGTTTGCTGACACCTGTTATAAAGGGTTAGATTTTAGATGTTTTGAAAAATCTAGTGTTATATTTCTGGGCTCCAATACACCACCATCTTGCTTACTGCTACTTGCACAGTTGTATATCACTTTGGAAACCAGTTCTCTAAAGGGATATTTATGTTTTTTTCCCATGGTAATTTAAATATCAATATGTTTTCTGTTTACCTATAACATAAAACACAAGTCCCTTAACAAATACTGTTTTATGTCAGCTTGGGTGCCTGCTAGTAGATATTGTTGATAATGCTGTTAGTAATTAATTTTATCAATAAAGTTTTGAAAAAGATGCATAGTCTCTTCAGTAGTTATTGCTGACTTCCTTGTATGAAATATGCTTTAAGAGGAATCAGATTTAGGTAAGGGATATTTGAATCTCTCAATCAGCATTCCTTAGCGTGTGCATAGGTGATACGGCAAAGACTCTGACATCCTGTTTGTCTTTTACCACCCATCTGGGTCTGATCATTGAGAATGCCACAGGGAGACAGAATATCAAGATGTGAGAGAAGCAGTTTGCCATTTCCTTTCTGATTCCTTTTGCTATCAGGGTCATCCCAGTAAAGACCCTTCACCCAGCCATGTCATATAGTTCTCACAGGGGCAGGAAAGACCAGTTTGCAAATATTCTTCTCACTCCAGGGACACTGGAGAGCACACTCCCTCAGAAAATATGCTCAAAGTCACTAATCATTAGAGAAATGCAAATTAAAGCCACAGTGCTGTACTACTTCACATCTATTAGGATGGCTACTATCCAACAAAGCAAAACCAAAGAGAAAATATCAAGCACTGGCAAGGATATGGAGAAATTGGAACCCTGTGCACTGCTGGTGGGAATGCAAACTGGGACAGCTGTTATGGACGACAATAAGTGGATTGTGAAAAAACTAAAAACAGAATTAAAAATAAAGTTAAAATATAATTAAAAAGAAAACAGTATTTTATTTTTTAAATTAAAATATTTTTACAAATGAAAAATAGAATTATGATCCAACAATCTACTTCTATATATATATATTATAATATATATATTCAAAAGAATTGAAGTCAGAGACTCAAATAGTTATTTGTATACCCATGCCATAAACATAATAATCATATATATTGGTATATCATTATTATAATCACATATTCATAATAATCAAAATGTGGAACTAACTCATGTCCAGTTTGAGATGAATTAATAAACGGAATGTGATATGTACATAAAATGGAAAATTACCCAGCCTTAGAAAGGAAGGGTATTCTGATACATGCTACAATAATGCTGAATCTTATAGACATTACACTAAGTGAAATAAGCCAGTCACAACGGAACAATAAAGTATGATTCCACTCATACGAGTACTAAAGTACATCAAATTCATACAGTATTCAAATTCATAGAGACAGAAAGTAGAATGGTAGTTTACAAGGGCTGGGTGGAGGACAGAATGAGGAGTTATTATTCAATGGTTACAGAATTTCAGTTTTGGAAGATAAAAAATTTCTTGTGATGGATGGTGATAATATATGTACAATATGAATGCACTTATTCACTGAACTGTACACTTAAAAATGGTTACAAAAGGGGTGTCATGGTAGCTCAGTTGGTTAAGCATCTGGCTCTTGGTTTCAGCTAGGGTCATGTGTGATCTTGTGGGTTGTGATCTCATGGTTTGTGGGATCCAGCCCCACCTCAGGCTCCATGCTCAGCAGGGAGTCTGCTTGCAGTTTCTCTCCCTCTGTTTCTCTCCCCACTCATGGGTTTGCTCTCTCTTTCTAAAATAAATAAATCTTTTTTTAAAAAAGTTTAAAATGGTAAATTCTGTGACATGTATAGTCTACCACAATTAAAAATATAAGATTGTGGGGTGCCTGAGTGGCTCAGCCATTTAAGTGTCTGTCTTTGGCTAAGGTATGATCTCAGGGTCCTGGGATGGAGCCCCATATTGGGCTCCCTGCTCAATGGGGAGCCAGATTCTCCCTCTACCTGCCACTTCTCTGCTTACACTCTCTCCCTGTCAAATAAGTAAATAAGTAAGTAAGTAAATAAATAAATAAATAATTGCTTGAGGTACAGACCTTCAGCTGGGACCTGGGCATCTTCTTTCATATTTGGTGGTCTAAAATATTTTGTTGTTTCCCAACACCAAATATGTGACTGTTATGGACGACAATAAGTGGATTGTGAAAAAACTATTAGTTTTTCAGAGACTATTAGTCTCTAACTATTAGTTAGAGAAAGAAGTAGCTGCAGAGGAAGAAGAAAATCAATTGTTCCACAAAATCTCAACATAAAATGATTACAAAACATGTTTAGTAAAATGGGTATAGTCTTGCTAAATATTACGTGGACCACTGTAGGTTTGGTTCTGTAAGCTAGATCTCTTGATTCTCACTCTGTTGTCTAGCAGAGACTTTACCCTGGTCAGGACTTCTGAAGTGCACTGCTCTTCCAGGGCTCAAATGACATCAAATGTAGTGATCCAAGTACTGTCAATCCACAAAATAAAAAGCAAGAAGGAAATCAAACCAATTAAATAGGTTTGATTAATGATTTTCCTCACCCCAACTCTAGAATGTATGTTATCCTGAAAGAGAAATAATTACTTATCTCATTCATACTGTAGATGTCATTATTATTATTTTTCCCCCACTGCATATAAAACATATTTCCATGTTACGTTACTTAGTTTATTCTAGTTCATTCTTAATTTCAGAACAATGAAACCTACTGTTTTCATGATAGTATCCTTTCTGGACACATAAATTTAATAGTACTGCATGTGTATGTATGTGTGTGAGTGTGTGTGTGTGTGTGTGACTACATGTGTATATGAAACATAGCTGGGGTCTTTGATGTAACATATTTTTTATTCTAAACAACAATAAAAGAACTTACGGAAACTATAAAATATGTAGAAAGATATACAGAGACTACAGTACATTATAGATGTTCATTGTTAATATCATGGTGTATGTGTTTCCAACACATTTTCTATGCATCCGTATGCACATGTATGCACACATTACCTGAAACTGGTTTCTTCAGTCAATGGCATATTGGTATCGATATTTTCAACATCATTATTAGTGAATCTCTTTTATTTTTTTAAAGATTTTATTTTATTTATTTGACAGAGAGAGATCACAAGTAGGCAGAGAGCCAGGCAGAGAGAAGAGGAAGCAGGCTCCCCTCTGAGCAGAGAGCCCAATGCGGGCCTCAATCCCAGGACCCTGAGATCATGACCTGAGCCGAAGGCAGAGGCTTCAACCCACTGAGCCACCCAGGCACCCTAGTGAATCTCTTTTAAAAAGATTTCCTTGATGGTTCCAAAATGTATTTTTAAAAATCTCAAGCAATACAGAAATGAGTAATGTGAAATATGAAATTGTTCTCTCAATCTCTCACTTGCCACCTTCCCACTATTATACTGTGTTAATAGTTGGCATATATTTTCCAGTTTTCTGTATACATTATAGAAATATGTATTATAATATATTTGTATATTTTACTCATGTATTATTGACTTTAAATTTTATGTTTCATAATATAAAATTATTTCCATAATAAATGTATATATGTGCATGTTTGTTTATGCATACTCATATATACTATGTAATATATAAATGGTATTTATATATAAATATTTTGTCAATAATCTTCACCTGCACGTTTTTTCTTGAATGGGGTGCATGATCATACAGGTTAGTAGTTCCCTGTTTTAGATAACTCAAGGAAAAATTGGTTTTCAAATTATAGGTGTCATTTGAGGACACAGAAAAAATGAGAGGGAAAACCAGTGAGTCAGTCACATCAGTCTTTCCACAGCAGTATTTGTAAACTTTTCCCACAAAATTGAATTGGTCAGCTCCTAAAAACCTCCCCATACTCCAACACGCACACACCCTACATTAACAAGAGGCCTAACACTGATGTGTGTGTGCATGCTCAATGCCTGTACACATTTCTGCAAATATTTGTTTCCAGTAAATAATATATACATGTTACTTTCATCTTCACTTCTTTACTTATTACCTAAATATTCACAAGGAAATCTGAAATGGTATTGAAATTTAATAATTAAATTATATATGTCTCTATATATAGCATTTGTATATATCATCAGTATTCCAATCACCCAGGAATGTTTTTTATAAACTAAAGTCTACATACCTCCAAATTTTTATTCTATGTATACATATGCTTACATATGATATCAAAAAGGCATTTTAAAATACAACCCATTTTAATATTTCTTGATACATTTTCTTATAGTTTTATGTGTGAAACCCTTTATAAAAGCACTTTCAATATGTAATCAAGATATCAATTATGATTTTTTTCTGGTTACAAAAGCAATGCATTGCATTCTTGAGAGGAACAATGAGAAAGGAATAAATAGTGTTAAATAAAAATGTTTAACTATTCTCTCATCACATGTTTGGTCCCTTATAGTATCTTACAGATATTTTTCTCTTCATATTTTGTACTAATGAGAATACACATTTCTTCTTCTAGAGGGACAAATAGATACAGAGAAAGAGACGGAAAAATAAAGATCTATAAATATTGATCCTCTCTTGCACATCAGTGTCAATGCCATAAAATGTTGAAAACATCATACTAACTTTTAGAATAAATTCAACTTCTCACAGGTCCAATCGATACAAAAGTATATCTGCTATCTCACTTTAGAATTGAGCCAAATTGTTTGAAAAGTGTGAATACACAAGATTAAAAGGGAATGGTATAATTGACAACTCTGAAATCTTTAACATCATGATCAATTTTAGATTATCAAGAAAGAAATTTTTCAGTTGAGTAGTTTAATTTTTTGAAGTCCTTGCTTAACTTCTATTCTGTGATATTTTCCCTTTATTTATTTTTTTAATTGTTTAAAAGATTTTTACTTATTTGTTTGAGAGGAGGCAAGAGAGCACAAGCAGGGGGAGGGTCAGAGGCAGAAGGATAGGGACAAACAGACTCCCCGCAGGGGGAAGCCAGAGGTGGGGCTCCATCC
Source organism: Ailurus styani (assembly GCA_002007465.1). Taxonomy (NCBI): domain Eukaryota; kingdom Metazoa; phylum Chordata; class Mammalia; order Carnivora; family Ailuridae; genus Ailurus; species Ailurus styani. Next base: position 584,257 of record LNAC01000485.1, read on the forward strand.
CAGGACCCCAAGATCATGACCTGAGCTGAATCACACTCAACTGGTTGACTGAGCCATGCAGGCACCCCTGCGAAATCTGCCCTTTAGTTAAAGAATGAAATAATTAGAGTCACATCAACTTTATCCAATCAATAGCCATAAGTTTTTTAATGAAGTATTTATTTTAGAAAGAGAGAGTGAGAATGTGGGGAGGGGCAGAGAGAAGGGTAGAGGGAGAGGGAGAATTTCAAGCAGACTCCCCACTTAGCACAGAGCTGGATGCAGAGCTCGAGCTTATGCAATGAGATTATGACCTTAGCCAAAATCACGAATCAGACGTTTAACCAGTTGAGCTGCCGGAACCCGTGGGCTGACAGAACATTCACGGCATGCTGTTCAAGAGCAGGCTGGGCTCAGGAGGCCGGGGCCGCTGCATTAAGCAGGGGGAGAGCTGGTACAGTCCCACCGAGTTTGAGGCCATGGTGGGAAGAGCCAGCAGTAAAGACTGGAAGAGGAGCATTCGCTACGCTGGCCAGCTGCTGCAGTGCCTCATTCAGGACGGGATCCTAAACCCTCATGCTGCGCTTGCACCTGCGCCGCATGCTGTGATGACATGACCTTGAGCAATCTGGTCACGCTCTTCGTCAACCCCCGTGAAGAAGGAACCCCCCCCACAAAAACATCACGTCGCTTCCCGCCACAGCTGCCATCGCCTTCACCGTGACCCCCTCAGGACAGATCACTACCTCGGGTGTGCTGACCTTTGACCCGGTGTCCACTATGGAGGCTACCTCCGTCATCTCAGAGAGCCTGGCCCAGGGCAACATCTTTGCGGGAGCCACGGTACAAGAGGCAGGAGTGCAGCCCTCATGTAGGGTCGGCCATCCGGAGCCCCACTACCCAGGCTACCAGGACAGCTGTCAGATTGCACCGTTTCCAGAAACCACGTTGCCAACATCTCACCCCAAAATAGTGTTGACCTCTCTGCCGGGCTTGGTGGTCCCACCCTCCACCCCCACCAAAGCCGTGTCTCTCACGGTGGTCAGTGGGCTGGAAATGTCAGAACAGCAGAACCCCACGAATTTTTTTTTTTGAAGGAATTATTTTGGAAGCTCTATTCTATCAATTCTTTTCTCAAGTAAGGGCTTAAGTCACTACTGAGCAAAACGATAAACAAATTTTGCAAGGAATTCTCTCAAAATGGATGTACTTTTCTTGATATAAATGTCACCACACCATTATCCGAGGCAGCAATTTATTCTCTCTCATCTTTACCTAAGTGCCCCTTCCCTATAATTACTAGCTATTAGTAGAGCTTCTTGGAAGCTCTAGGCTTTATAATTTTAAAGCCCCCATAAGCAAGTACCTTTATAAAATATGAGTCAGAATTTCTCTTTGTCATAATAAAAGCACAGTCTATGAAATAAGTTTTATAAAGAAAATACATTTTTGCTTATTGCTTCTTTCCATTTCCATATTAATTTTAGCATAAAATTTCACATGTAATTTTAAAAAAGCTTTTAAGATGTCATTGGGTTAAGGGTTAAAACACTTGGGTAAGAATTTTTATCTTTAAATTTTTTTTCTCTTATGCTGTTCACTAGTTTATATATTTCTTCAGAGGTGTCACACTTAATTTTAGGAGGACTGTTTTTTTGTATATAGTGTTTAAATGGCAACTATTACAAACCAAGGACTCATGAAATTGCCCTCGGTTTATTAATTAAGAATAAAAAATTAGACATTTGTCATTTTCCAAATTATATGACCATTAATACACATACATACTTCAACTTACCAGACTTTCAGTACTGAATCCCTGACTCCCAATATTTTCCAACACAAATAACCAGTGACAAAACCTATTTATAGATATATGTAGAGAACCATCTCCTACTTAGAAAAGGAAAAACATGAGTACTTTGGGGAAAAATCTATACAAAATGCATGGTTTATCTTTAGGGCATTATTTTAAGACTAGAGTGAATACCTTCCCTTTCAAGGCCCATTCCTTTACAAAACTCAGGTTGTTTCTCCACTCCAGTAGGGCAACTTTAAAAAGTACTCTTTTGACCCTTCAGTTCCTATTATTCCTGCCACAGGAAAGACATCCAATATGTCCTGTAATTGTTATAATATCACACACAGTATTTTGAGTTAAAAAGTCAAGGGTAGCTTTTTCTTTTCTGAAGGTGAGAACTTTATAATTACTAACACCCAGTGAGGGAATAAGTTGTGTTTCTAAGAACCTATTGGTTTAACTGTGTTGTGCACAAGAATAAGGACTTGCCTGTGTTAATACGATCCGTCATTGCCTTGTGGTTTATCACAGCAATAGTGACAAAATTGGATATAAGCATAGTGCTATGCATTGGAAAGACTAAAAAACTGACAGTTTAATTCAACAAGGATATGTTATTTACCTGCTACAAATGCTGATGCAGATATAAATGCACTTACACAGAAGAAAAATTCAGGTTATTCTAATCAGGTTATAGACCAATGAACTACAAATGATGCAGATTATGTAAAACACTCATACATGTGGAGAACAATGCTATATATGCTGATCTTGGGATGAAAAGGGAACGATGCCTTGAATGATAAACAGAAATATGATAACATGATCACACATTAAACAAGAGAATAACAAAAATGGAAGTGGATGACAAAGGTAGACTTGATTTTTCTCCATCACATTGTAAGATATAACACAGATGATACATTTATATGTACAAATGCACCAAAAAATGGCTTTATAGAAACTTTAAGGAGATATGAAATGAAATATATAAATAAAAAGAAAGCCATCATAGGGAAATGGTACCATACAAAGAGAATGTAAGGAAAATATCTTTGAAAAGTGTTTAGGCTGATATTTTATATTAACAACAGAAAATATTCATTATTAAAATTTATATACCTAACCACATGACAGATATGCAAGGGATCCCAGGAGAGATCCTGGGAAAGTTAGAATATTGGAAAGGACAATAGCTGAGAATTTTCCAAAATAATGAACAGTAACAAGTAGAATATTCAAGATGTGCTTAAAAAAAAAGGAAGCATAACATTCACATACACACATAGACGAACACAAACATACCACCTAATATATACCTCTAGGCCACTTACAGTAAAATTCTTGGAAAACAAAACCAGAGGGAAACACATAAAAGAGAATAGACAAAAACAAAAACAAACTTGATTAACAGGCAGGGGCCCTCTTTTTCTTTTCTTTTCTTTTTTTTTAAATCGGAGTTAACTTGACAGAATTGTTTTGAGGCTAAACAAGGCATAAAGGAAATAATAAGGTAACATGGAAATAACAATGGTAGGAAAAAAGCTATGCCTCCTAAATCTGGAAAAACCAAGTAAAGATAGAGTATTCTGAGAACTCGTAAGTTTAGCAGATGGGTCTTTTAGAGTCAGGACACAGATTCCAAAGAAAGGGGGCTATTCAGCTAGAAGTAATTTCTAAGGATGACTAGAGGAGGCACCTTTGAAGCCTGAGACACCTACCTCTGAGGATGGTGACATGATCTCTGCTCATGACAGAGCATCAGGATCTCAGGGGCTGCTACCCTCAAAGCTGAGAACTGGAGCTCAGAGGAGAGAGAGTTCACCAATGTGCCGGTGCTGGTCTTTCAGAGCTGACCTGATGTGCAGAGTCCTTGAATTTGGACAAAAATTATATTTTGGACATCCTGCACCTACTCAAATCATATGGCCTTGTTTTTATGTAGGACCTTTATTCAGGTGTCACTGAGAAAGAAAGGACCAGAGAAGAATGCACTACTGCTCTTCCTTCCTCCACACTTTTCATCTCTCTTTGGTATACCTGACTGGCAGAAGCAAAAATGGGTTTGGTGGACTCCCAGTCCCAGTATCATGGAACAGAGTATAAGATATTGAGCCAAGAGACTTAGGTATCTCTTACCAAGCACTTGCTTCTTCCTAAAGCACATACCCTGACAATGAATGCAACATTAATTCTTTTAGATGTTATGCATTTCTTTTAAAACATAATAATAAAGAAAAACTATCACTCATCTCAGCAACATCCACTTTCTAAAGTGCAAAAACAAAAATTGGAACCTTGTTAAGGAACTTGTACTGTATGCTTACATAATAGGGGGAGAGCCATTTACGGATTTCAATTAGTGGTGTAATGTCAGGAAATTTATTTCTTTTGTGGAAAATAAATCAAGAGAATGTTTATTGAGAATATTATTAATTTGTGTGTCAACTACATCCAAAGACCACAATATATTTAAGTGCCACTTGATGACCTGAGTGGTGGCTGTGAACATTTATGCAGGGGATAAAAAGAAAACAAAACACTTCTAGTGAAGAATTCTCTTAAAATGTGAGCACTTCTAAACAACGAATCTTGGAACAGTTCATCAAAAACTAATGATGTAATTTATAGTGACTAACATAGCACAATTAAAAAATGTGAGTCAAAGGCTCAAAATTAAGCACAAGTGATTACTGGGATGTTACAAGGGACTGTCAATCACTGACTAATAGGCCCTCCATACATAAGCTCATTCTATACAGGTATGGACTTTTCACTGTCTTTGATTAATTAGGCTATTTACCAATCTATAAACGACAGAAGTTGACATGTAGGGGCTCTTAGGTGGCTCAGTCAGTTAAGCATCTGCCTTCACCTCAGGTATTGGTCCCAGAGTCCAGAGATTGATCTACATATCCGGCTCCCTGCTTGATGAGGAACCTGCTTCTCCCCCTTCACCTGTCACTCTCCCTGCTTGTGCTCTCTCTCTCTCTCTCTCTCTCTGTCAAATAAATAAGAAAAATCTTTTCTAAAAAAAGAAGTTGACATGTAGAAAACTAGTAGTAAAATCATTGTTTCCTGTCCATAGCAGTGCAATTGGTTTCTATTATTAGCAATGAGCATACAATTTGCCCTATAGAAAAACAATATTGATAACTCAAATTCTTTTTTTTGAAGATTTATCTATTTATTTTAGAGGTGGGGAGGATTAAAGGGAGCGGGAAAGAGAGTCTCAAAGACTCTATACTCAGTGCAGAACCTGATGCGGTGCTCAATCTCACCCTGAGGTCACGACCTGAACCAAAACCAAAATCACAGCCTGAGCCAAAACCAAGAGTTGGGGCTTAACTGACTGAGCCACCTAGGTGCCCTTGGTAACTCAAATTCTTATTTGAAAAGTGTTTAATAGTTTACTGGTTCCCTTATTAATTATTGAGATAAAGAATAACTTGGATAAGTGTTCATTTAATGGTAGCATGAAAGTTTCAGCACCACAGAGCACAGTGATCACCAGAGAGATTTGGTCCCAAGAGAGAGACTTAGATATCCTCTACTTAGCTCTACTTCTTTCTAAATCGCATATCCTGATGACGAAGGCAACAGTAAGTCCTTTAGATTCTATGACTTTCCTTCAAAACATAATAGATACAGAAATAACTATAAGATCAACAACATCCACTTCCTAAACCACAAATACCGGAAACTTTGTTAAGGAAGTCATACCTTATGTTTATATGATAAATGGGGAGACATTTACAAATTTTAATTAGTGGTGTGAGGATGGTAAATTTGTCTTTTTTTTTAAAGATTTTATTTATTTATTTCACAGAGGGAGAGAGATCACAGGAGGCAGAGAGGCAGGCAGAGAGAGGGGGGGAAGCAGGCTCCCCGCAGAGCAGGAAGCCCGATGCGGGCCTCGATCCCAGGACCCTGAGATCATGACCTGAGCCGAAAGCAGAGGCTTTAACCCACTGAGCCACCCAGGCGCCCAAATTTGTCTTTTTAAGAGATCTTTCTTAATCCATTTGTCAGCTACTCAAAGTGAGCACCATATCAACCCCAAGTTCTACAAAGTCACATAGATGTTCCAATTATACTCATTTTATCTCATCATATGTTGGCCTTAGACATTCAGTCTCATAATGTACAGATAATAATTTCTTACTAGAGGTAAAAATAAAGTGAATAAAGTACATCTTTAAGGGTATAAGCAAAAATCTTTTTTTAAAGATTTATTTATTTATTTGAGGGACACAGAGAGAGAACATGAGCAGGGAAAGAGGGAGAAGCAGACTGCACTGAGCAGGGATTCTCGCTTGGGACTTAATCCCAGGACCCTGAGATCATGACCTGAGCTGAAATCAAGAGTCGGGTGCTCAACTGACTGAGACAACCTAGGCGCCCCATGCAAAAATATTTTTTAAACAGAGATGAAGGATCAGAAGTATTTGGAGAACTCTGCTTTGAAGAACTCATATCACAATGCTCTCACACAACAGGTGTCATCTTAGGACATAGAAACACAGAAAGATGACTCATCACCTCAGAGCTTCTTCAGTAAGAACTTTTAGATTCTTCAATAAAACAGTAAGGATTGATTTGTAGCAAGATGGCGGAGGAGTAGGAGACCGATTATCATCAGGTCCCAGAAATTCATTCAGATGCTTATCAAACTGTTCTGAACACCTACAAATGCAACAGGAGATCGAAGAGAAGAAGAGCAGCAATTCTAGGAAGAGCAACTCGACCACTTTTCTACGTTCATAGAACGTACAGAGAAGTGAACCTGAAGCAACAGGAAGATAGACCGTGGGGGGAGAGGCCGGCTCCCGGGAAGTGAGAGAGCAACGGAGCACAAAATCGGGACTTTTAGAAGTCTGCTGCACTGATGGATGTTGCCCCAGAGGATAAGCAGGGGGTGAAGCCCTCATGGGGACAGTGTGGTATCAGGACCCCTGGGGACACGAAAAGACCAGGGGTGTCTGAGAGCTACAGAGCTCCCAGGTATCAGAGAGGAGAAGCTGACTGGAGAGACAGAGCCAAGCTGAGAAGGTGTCTCTCACCTCGGTGTTACCTTGGGCTGTCATCCAAAGCACAGTCGGCCCACTGCTCTTTGAGCGGGGACCCCACAGGTGGCAGATCTGGAGAGGTCCCCTCCTTCCTCCTCCGGGAGGAGTGTGCTACAGGAATTGGCTGGGTTTTGATATTTTAAACAGGGCTGCATGCCAGAGATAGAAAGGCTCGATCACAAGCTAGGTGAGCTCAGAGTGTGGCCAGAGAACAGGGAGATGGGAGGGACTGACTGCTTTTCTCTGAGGACCCGCAGAGGAGTGAGGCCCCAAGCTCTCAGCTCCTCCCAGTCAGAGATTAAGAGGCCGCCATTTTCATTCCCGTCTTCCAAAGCTGTATGGAAAGCGTTCAGGGAACAAAAACTCTTGAGAATGAACGTGAGCCAATTACTTAACCTGGCCACTGGCAACGGCGGTGAAATTCTGCCTCAGGCAAAGACACTTGAGAATCACAGCAACTGGCCCCTTCCCCAGAAGATCAGCAAGAACATACAGCCAAGACCAAGTTCACCGATCACTGAGAATTGTGGAACTCCAGAGCTGGGGAAAACAACACATAGAATTCATGGCTTTTTCCCAATGATCCCTTAGTCATTCAAAGTTAAATTCTTTGAATTTTATTTTTTTCTTACTCTTTTCTTTTAAATTTTTTCCTCTTTCATATTTTAACATTTTTAACTTTTACATTGTATCAATACATTTTTAATCTTTTTAATTTTCATTGTTATAGTCATATTTTACCCCTTCATTGTATTTAAACTTATTTTTTGTATAAATATAGGGACTGTTCAATTCACCAGTCTAATAGATATAGATACAGAGATAGAGATAGATAGAGATAGAGTCAGAGACAGAGATAGATATAGAAACAAAAATAGATGATATAGATATAGATAGAGGGTTTTGTTTTATTTTTTTGTTTGTTTGTTTTTGGTTTGTTTTTTGTATTTTTCCTTCTTTCTTCTCCCCCCCCCCCCGTTTTNTTTTGGGTATCTTCTGATTAGCTTAGTGTATATTTTTTCTGAGGTCATTGCTGTGGTTTAGTATTTTGTCCTCTCATCCATCTATTCTTATCTGCATAAAATGACAAGGTGGAAAAAATCACCACAAGAAAAAAGAACAAGAGGCAGTAATGACTAATGGCTAAAGACCTAATCAATGCGTACATTAGTAATATGACAGAACTAGAGTTCAGAATGACGATTATCAAGGTGCTAGCTGGGCTCAAAAAAAAAGCATGGAAGATAATAGAGAATCCCTCTCTAGAGAAATAAAAACCCCTTCTGGAGAAATAAAAGAACTAAAATCTAACCAAGCTGAAATAAAAAAAGCTATTAATGAGGTACAATAAAAAAATGGAGGCTCTTACTGCTAGGATAAATGAGGCAGAAGAGAGAATTAGTGATATAGAAGAATAAATGACAGAGAATAAAGAGGTGGAGGAAAAGAGAGACAAAATACTATTGGACCATGAGGGGAGAATTCACCACATAAGTGATACCATAAGATGAAACAGTATTAGAATAATTGGTATCCCAGAAGAAGAAAAGAGAGAGAGAGGGGCAGAAGGTATATTGGAACAAATTATGGTACAGAGTTTCCCTAATTTGGCGAAGAAAACAAGCATCAAAATCCAGGAGGCACAGAGAACCTCCCTCAAAATCAATAAAAATAGATCCACACCCCGTCATCTAATAGTAAAACTTACAAATCTTAGTGACAAAGAGAAAATCCTGAAAGCAGCTCAGGACGAGAGGTCTATAACATACAATGGAAGAAATATTAGACTGACAGCAGAACTATCCACAGAGTCCTGGCAGTCCAGAAAGAAATGGCATGATATATTCAGAGCAATAAACAAGAAAAATATGCAGCCAAGAATACTATGTCCAGCTAGGCTGTCATTGAAAATAGAAGGAGAGATAAAAAGCTTCCAAGACAAACAAAAACAAAAGATCAACAAGGAAATAAAGGCTTTAAATGACACCCTGGACTAGTTGGACATCACAGATATATTCAGAACATTCCATCCCAAAACAACATAACACATTCTTCTCTAGTGCACATGGAACATTCCCTAGAACTGACCATATTCTGGGTCACAAATCAGGTCTCAATGGGTACCAAAAGATTGGGATCATTCCCTGCATATTTTCAGACCATAATGCTCTGAAACTAGAACTCAACCACAAGAGGAAAGTTGGAAAGATCTCAAATACATGGAGACTAAGGAACATCCTACTAAAGAATGAATGGGTCAACCGGGAAATTAAAGAAGACTTAAAAAAATTCACGGAAGCAAGTGAAAATGAAAACACAACTGTTCAAAATCTTTGGGACATAGCAAAAGCAGTCCTGAGAGGAAAGTATATAGCAATACAAGCCTTTCTCAAGAAACAAGAAAGGTCTCAAATACACAGCCTAACCCTACACCTAAAGGACCTGGTGAAAGAACAGCAAAGAAAGCCTACACTGAGCACGAAAAGAGAAATAATAAAGATCAGAGCAGAAAACAATGAAATAGAAACCTAAAGAACAGTAGAACAAATCAAAGAAACTAGGAGCTGGTTCTTTGAAAGAATTAATAAGATTGATAAACCCCTGGTCAGACATATCCAAAAGAAAAGAGAAAGGACTCAAGTTAATAAAATCATGAATGAAAGAGGAGAGATCACAACCAACACCAAAGAAATACAAACAATTCTAAGAACGTATTATGAGCAACGCTACACCAGCAAATTTGACAATCTGGAAGAAATGGATGCATTCCTAGAGACATATAAACTACCAAAACTGAACCAGGAAGAAATTGAAGACCTGAATAGACCCATAACCAGTAAGGAGGTTGAAGCAGTCATCAAAAATCTCCCAAGAAACAAGAGCCCAGGGCCAGATGGCTTCCCAGGGGAATTGTACCAAACAATTAAAGAAGAATTAGTACCTATTCTCCTGAAACTGTTACAAAAATTAGAAATGGAAGGAAAACTTCCAAACTCCTTTTATGAGGCCAGCTTTACCTTGATCTCAAAACCAGGCAAAGACCCCATCAAAAAGGAGAATTACACACTGATATCCTTGATGAACACGGATGCAAAAATCCTCAACAAAATACTAGCCAATAGGATCCAACAGGATTAAAAAGATTATTAAAAGGATTATTCACCATGACCAGTAGGGATGCCCCCCCACCCCGGGCTGCAAGATTGGTTTAACATTCACAAATCAATCAATGCGATACAAGACATTAAAAAAAGAAAGAACAAGAACCATATGATCCTCTCAATAGATGCTGAAAAAGCATTTGACAAAGTACAGGACACTTTCTTGACCAAAACTCTTCATACTGTAGGCATAGAGGGTACATACCTCAGTACCATCAAAGCCATCTACGAAAAACCCACAGCAACTATCATTCTCAATGGAGAAAAACTGAGAGCTTTTCCCCTAAAGTCAGGAACATGGCAGGGCTGTCCACTATCACCACTGCTATTCAACATAGTACTGGAAATCCTAGCTTCAGCAGTCAGACAACAAAAAGAAATAAAAGGCATCCAAATCAGCAAGTAAGAAGTCAAACTCTCACTCTTTGCAGATGATATGATACTTTATGTGGAAAACCCAAAGACTCCACTCCAAAACTGCTAGAACTCACACGGGAATTCAGTAAAGTGTCAGGATATAAAATCAATGCACAGAAATCAGTTGCATTTCAATATACCAACAACAAAACATAAGAAAGAGAAATTAAGGAGTCAATCCCATTTACAATTGCACCCAAAATCATAAGATACCTAGGAATAAAACTAACCAAAGAGACAAAGAATCTGTAGTCCGAAAAGTATAAAGTACTCAGGAAAGAAATTGAGGAAGACACACAGAAGTAGAAAAACTTTACATGCTCATGGATTGGAAGAACAAATATTGTGAAAATGTCTATGCTACCTAGAGCAATCTACNTCCATCAAAATACCAGAAATTTATTTCAAAGAAATGGAACAAGTAATCCTAAAATTTATATGGAACCAGAAAAGACCCTGAATAGCCAAAAGAATGTTGAAAAAGAAAATCAAAGTTGGTGGCATCAAAATTCCAGACTCCAACCTCTATTACAAAGCAGTCATCATCAAGACAGTATGGTACTGGCACAGAAACAGACACATAGATCAGTGGAACAGAATAGAGAGCCCAGAAATGAACCCTCAACTCTATGGTCAACTAATCTTCGACAAAGAAGGAAAGAATGTCCAATGGAAAAAAGACAGTCTCTTCAACAAAGGGTGTTGGGAAAACTGGACAGCCACACGCATAAAAATGAAACTGGATCATTTCCTTACACCACACACAAAATAGACTCAAAATGGATGAAAGGACCTCAATGTGAGAAAGGANAAATCCTTGAGGAGAATACAGGCACGAACCTCTTCTATCTCAGCCGCAGTAACTTCTTCCTAGGAACATCACCAAAAGCAAGGGAAGCAAGGGCAAAAATGAACTGTTGGGACATCATCAAGATTAAAACCTTTTCCACAGTAAAGGAAACAGTCAACAAAACCAAAAGACAACTGACAGAATGGGAGAAGATATTTGCAAATGACATATCAGATAAAGGGCTAGTATCCNTGGCTTGTATCCAAAATCTATAAAGAACTTCTCAAACTCACCACCCATAAATAAGTAACCCAGTCAAGAAATGGGCAGAAGACATGAACAGACATTTCTCCAAAGAAGACATCCCAAATGGCCAACAGACACATGAGAAAGTGCTCAACATCANACACATCAGGGAAATACAAATCAAAAGCACCATGAGATACCACCTCACACCAGTCAGAATGGCTAAAATCAACAAGTCAGGAAACAACAGATGTTGGCGACAATGTGGAGAAAGGGGAACCCTCCTACACTGTTGGTAGGAATGCAAGCTGGTTCAGCCACTCTGGAAGACAGTATGGAGGTTCCTCAAAAAGTGAAAATAAAGCTACCCTACTACCCACCAATCACAGTACTGGGTATTTACCCCAAAGACGCAAAGGTAGTGATCCTCAGGGACACATGCACCCGAGTGTTTATACCAGCAATGTCCACAATAGCCAAACTATGGAAAGAACCTAGATTTCCATCAACAGATGAATGGATAAAGAAGAGGTGGTATATATATATATATATATATATATATATATATACAATGGAATACTATGCAGCCATCAACAGAAATGAAATCTTGCTGTTTGCAATGACGTGGATGGAACTAGAGGGTATTATGCTAAGCAAAATAAGTCAATCAGGGAAAGACAATTACCATATGATCTCTCTGATATGAGGAACTTGAGGGGCAGGGTGGGGTGTCATGGGGCTTAGGGAGGGATATATAATGAAAGAAGATGTGATCAGGAAAGAGGTAAACCATAAGAAACTCTTAATCTCACAAAACAAACTGAGGGTTACTGGGTGGTGGGAGGGTAGGGATAGGGTGGATGGGTTATGGACATTGGAGAGGGCTTGTGCTATGGTGAGTGCTGTGAAAGGTATAAGCCTGATGATTCTCAGACCTATACCCCTGGGGCAAATAATAAAAAAAATAAAAATAAAAAAATAAAACCATAGGGATTATAGCCCCTAATTCCCAAATAAATACCTCACCTTCCCAAAACCCACATACACAAACCCTTGCCCATACATTATCTCACAGTTATAGTAGGCATCTACTAAGCTATATATTTTTGCTGCTAGTCTGCCCTTTCTGTCTGTAAATATCCTTGCTATATGTTTCTTTCTCCATGATAAAATGGCATTTCTTGGTTGTCATAGAAACCGGAATGTTATCAAAATGTTCTTGTTGATATTAGTTTTCTAAGAAAACCAGAAAAAGCACATACATCTTCAGAAGCAGAGCATTGCTCTTAATCTCAGTCAATTACACCATGCCCGATCTAGTGAATGAATGAATGAATGAATGAATGATTAGAGACAATACCTGAAGTTGTACATGGAATATGCACTTAGAGAAAGGAAGATTTTTACCCAAGGGATTATCAAGGAAGGAAAGAAGGGTTAAGAATTACGGTTCCCCTTTTAAAGACACAGATTCATGTTCCAATTTCTGTTACAAACCACCTTTCAGCCTCCTATAACATGAGAGGGCAGGTACATTTGTGCAGTTAGAAATCTGCAGATTTTTGGTCACTTTAAAATGACCTCGAGAGCATAAAGTGTCTGAATGTCAGAGAAGACAAACTAGAAAATCAGGTTTTGCCAGTGTCAAAGGAAATTAGGCCTACATTTGGATAAATGTGTGTTATTATGGTTGTGAGGACAAAATGGTTCCTGAGAAAAGAAAGTACCCCTAGGGCAATGGGGAGATACAGCTAAGTATCTTGCATTTGGGGAACCTGCTCTGTCTGGGTAATGCAGAAACCACATTGCTAGTGAATAATATACTTAGAGGTAATTTTCTTATAATCACATTAACACTTTAATAATTCAGCAAGGTTAATAAGGACTGTACAAATTTATCACCAGGGTACAAGAGTACACATAATTTCTATCACACATAGTCATTCACATTAGAGAGACAGAGCTGCACTTACAATGTAGCACTGTCTCCTATAATAAGCTTAGAGGTGATGCCCATGTGGACAGTCCTGGGGAGTAATGTGCATGAAACAGGCCTTCAAGATGAGGAGGCATGCAATTCTGATCCAGCAGTTCCAGGTTCCCTGGTTTAAAAAAACCCACCATGGTCTACTCTTTTAGCCACCAAAATGATGTCATATAACACTGAAATGGCGAGTGATGCAGAGAATCAGCTCTCATGTACTGATCTGACCCAGCTCCATCACAGCACTGGATCTGTGCACTCTAGAGCAAAATAAAGACATCCCATTCTATGTAGGATCCACAAGAGAAAGGTCATGCTGAATTAGAGATACACTGGTATGCAAACTAGATAAAGGATTTCAACAGGTTTTCAGGGCACAGGAAATAGAGATAATTATCAAGACTCACAGTCTAGTTTATTTAGTTTCTTAGGAAAAATTATGGGGTATTTTCATGGTCACTCATTTTAAAATAGAGACTTTCAGAAAGACGGGTGAGGGTTTGAATCTCAGCTCTTCCACTCATCAGCTGTATGATTTTCAGCATGTTGTTTAACTATTCTGTTCCTTAGTCTCCATTCTGGTGAAATAAGGTGATAATGTCTATACCTAATAAAGGATGGGCAAAGGTCTAAAGGAAATGGAAACTTTTGTTTTCAGAAGTATAGTTGTTTTTGAGGAATTTGATAGGTAGGGCGGGAGGTCATGGAGAGTAGGAAGGGGAAAAAAATGAAACAAGATGAGACCAGGGAGGGAGACAAACCATAAGAGACTCTTAATCTCATGAAACAAACTGAGGGTTACTGGGGGGTAGGAGGGTAGGGACAGGGTGGCCAGGTTATAGACATTGAGGAGGGTATGTGCTATGATGAGTGCTGTGAATTATGTAAGCCTGATGATTCACAGACCTGTACCCCTTGGGCAAATAATAAAAATAAAATTAAAAAAAAGTGTTTAGCATTATTTTCTAATTTTCAAATATTGGCAAATATAAGTCCCTAAACAAAAGCTTTTTCATTTTTGATCTTTAGAACAAAAACTTTGATAATAACTATTGAAGAATTCAGGAAGGTGGCTATAAATCTGCTTCAAAGTTTCATGAGTTGACTTTTTTTTTCTCACTGTTTCCCTCCAAAAGATACAACAGTGATAGGTCAGAATGCAGTGCCATCTGCATAATAGAGTAGTGGGAAATCAAAAAGTCTACTACATCCCTCATGTCTGTGTGCAGCCTACATGAATGTTCAAAAGATCCATCATCCTCAGTTAATAAGGAGGCATGAGTGTGTGTATACCCTGCCTTAGCGGTATTTTCCCCCAAATTTTTGTCATTCAAGGCATGTCTTTCCAGAATTTTCTCTTTTCATGCAATTTAATGTCATTCCATATCACTACATAGCATTCTACCTCACTTTGCATAAGATGTATTACTATTCCAATGTATGTACGTATTTATGTGTGTTTGTATTGTGCCCCATGCTGTATCATAAACATCCTTTCTAAAAAATAAATTATTAGGGCGCCTGGGTGGCTCAGTGGGTTAAAACCTCTGTTTTCGGCTCAGGTCATGATCTCAGGGTCCTGGGATTGAGGCCCACATTGGGCTCTCTGCTCAGCGGGGAGCCTGCTTCCCCCTCTCTCTCTCTGCCTGCCTCTCTGCCTCCTTGTGATCTCTCTCCCTCTGTGAAATAAATAAATAAAATCTTTAAAAATAAATAAATAAATAAATAATAAATTATTACCTTCTACGCTGAGGAATTATAGGAGTATAGATAAGTGCCATCACCTGACCATAGCTGGTATTCTACCCAGTGAAAATGAAAGGGAAATATAACCAAGGACACTAGGGCAGCTACAGACAAAGTTCACAGGCAAGACTCTCCAGTCCATGGGCTATCCCACCATTACCTAATGACAAAGCTAATGTATGTATCTGTGTCTTTTCCTCTCAAAACAGTGTGCTGTGTAACACAATGACATATATTATTTCTATCTTTTTTCCATCATCATAGGAATGCTCATTGAAAATTCTAACAACTGGTTGAAAGATTCAGTGTAAATATAAGTATCTATTCCAAGTTTTTATTCTATCTATGCATATATTTTATAAACTCTATGATAGTCCTTTTCAACAGTTCCATAGCATATTTTCACTCTTATTTGTCTACATCTTAATATAAATTACTTTAATGGGGCATGTTCCACAAGCCCTAAAAATAGTAATTTGAGTTATTTTTCTACTGAAAAGTAATATATTAAGATAGACAATTAATAGGGAAATTTCTTCAGTAAGACCATTAAGCTGTCCTGGCAAAATGTTATTCGTTTTTTCCTTGAATAAAATATCCAAGCCCACAAGGTGAGAATTCACAATTAAATCAACATGAAGGGCAAATACTATTACTAGAAATTCTCCACATACTAACCTTTGTCTACTGAGAATGATCAAGCAATAAGATTCCCAAATGAGTATTTTACATTTTCTAATATATTTTATAACATTGAACTTTTCCACCTTTGCTCTTTGGTTAAAAATTAAGTTCTTACATAATAAGTTAGGCTTTTAGTCATGTAAGAAACATTTATGCCTTATCAATATATTAATTTGGAAATTTGATTCTGTCAACCACTTTCTTAAGTATTGGCTTTTGGACAAGTTTTCAGTCTGTCCTTATTAAGTTTGATGTTAGCTCTAGGGTTTTTTGTTTTGTTTTGTTTTGTTTTTTTAACATGCTCTCTATTCATTGAGTAAGTTTCTTTTTAAAACCAGCTTGTCAGGTTTTTTGGGGTTTTTCTGTTTTTTGTTTTTATCATAAAGGGGTGTTGTATTTTGCCAAATATTCTTTCTGCGTCAGTTGAGATGATCATGGTTTTTCCTCTTCATTTTATTAATGTAATGTATTACATTGATTTTTATGTGTTGTATCACCCTTACGTTCCTGAGGAAAATCCCAACTTATGCTGATGTACAATCCTTTTAATAAACTGCTGAGTTGGCTTTTCTAGTATTTTTAGAACATTTTTGCATCTATATTCATAAGGGCTATTGGTCTGTAGTATTCTTTTCTTGTGATGGCTTTGTCAAGCTTTGGTATCAGGGTAATACTGGCCTTATACTATGAATAAGAAAGTGTTTTTTGGAGGTGTTGGAGAAGAACTGATGTTAATTTCTCTTAAATGTTTGATAGAACTCACCAGTAAGCCATCTGGTTTGAGCTTTTCTTTGTTGAAATTTTTTTAATATTATTTTTTTAGTGATCCAAGTTTCATTGTTTATGCACTACACCCAGTGCTCCATACAATACGTGCCCTCCTTAATACCCACCACCAGGCTCAACCATCCCCCAACCACCCTCCCCTCTAAAACCCTCAGTTTGTTTCTCAGAGTCCACAGTCTCTCATGGTTCATCTCCCCCTCTGATTTCCCCCAATTCATTTTTCCTTTCCTTCTCCTAATATCCTCCATTTTATTCCTTATGTTCCACAAGTAAATGAAACCATATGATAATTGACTTTCTCTGCTTGACTTATTTTACTCAGCATAATCTCCTCCAGACCTGTCCATGTTGATACAGAAGTTGGGTATTCATCCTTTCTGATGGCTGTGAAATATACCATTGTATTTATGGACCACATCTTCTTTATCCATTCGTCTGTTGAACGGCATCTTGGCTCTTTCCATAGTTTGGTGATTGTGGACATTGCTGCTATGAACCTTGGGGTACATATGGCCCTTCTTTTCACTACATCTGCAATGGAATTTTTTTTATTACTGATTAAATATCCTTATAATTATAGTACTATTCAGATTTTCTCTTTGTACTTAAATCAGTTTTGTTGGGGTGCCTGGGTGGCTCAGTCATTAAGTTTCTGCCTTCAGCTCAGATCATGATCCCAGAGTACTGGGGATCAAGCCTGCATTGGGTTCCCTGCCGCAGGAAGCCTGCTCCTCCTTCTCCCACTCCCCCTGCTTGTGTTCCCTCTCTTGTTGTGTCTCTCTCTGTCAAAAAAATAAATAAAATCTTAAAAAATAAAAAAACAAAAATAAATCAGTTTTGTTTGTATATTTCTAGGAATTTGTCCGTTTTACCTAGGTTATGTAATTTTTTTGAATAAAGTTGTTCAGAGTATTCACCATTAATCCTTTTTCTTTCCTGTAAGATTGGTTGTGATGTCACACTTTCATTCCTGAACTTAGTCATTTCAACCTACTCTTTTTTTGGCCATTTATAGCTAACGGCTTTTCAATTTTGTTAATATCTTAAAAGAACCAATATAGGTTTTGTTGATTCTCTGTCATTTTCTTCATTTTATAAATCTCCATTTAAATCTTTACTATTTCCTTGCTTCTGTTTAGTTTGGGTTTAGTTTATTCTTTTCTTTTTTTAAGTTCCTTAAAGTAGAAAGTCAAGATTGTTTTAATTGAAGTACAGTTAACATATAATATTATATTAGTTTCAGGTGTACAACATAGCGATTCAACAATTATGAAATGCTCACCAAAGCAAGTGTAGTTAACATCTATACTTAACGTTGTAGTCACCATACAAAGTTATTACAGTATTATTGACTATATTCTCTAGGTGTACTTTTCATCCCCCATGACTTATTTATTTTATAACTGCAAGTTAGTGTCTTTTAAACTCCTTCACTTATTTCACCCTTTCCCTCCACTGCCATCTCCTCTGGCAACCACCAGATTGTTCCCTGTATTTATGAGTCTATTTCTGTTTCTTTGCTTGTTTGTTTGTTTGCTTGTTTGGTTTGTTTTTTAGCTTCCTCATGTAAGTGAAATAGCATAGTATTCATCTTTTTCTGTCTTCTTCACTTAGCATAATACCTTCTGGGTCCATCCATATTGTCACAAAAGGCAAAATATCAATCTTTTTATGGTTGAGTAATATTCTAGTGTGTGTATGTGTGTGTGTGTGTGTGTGTGTATGACATTTTCTTTATCCATTTATCAGTTGACGGATACCTAGATTGCTTTCATAACTTGGCTATTGTAAATAATGATGCAATAAACACAGAAGTACATATATCTTTTCAAATTTGTGTTATTATTCTTCTGGGTAAATACTCAGAAATGGAATTTCTGAGTTATATGGTATTTCTATTTTAATTTTGAGGAAACTCCATACCACTTCCCATCAATTTACATTTCCAATAAGAGTGCATGAAGGCTTCCTTCTGTCCATATCCTCACCAATATTTATTTCTAGGAATGTCAGGATATTGATTTGAGATCTTTTTTTTTAATGTATGTGCTTATGGCTATTGCTTTTGCTGCATCCCATAAATTTGTTAAATTATGTTCTCATTTTCATTTGTCTCAAAGTATTTTCTAATTTCCTTTGTGATTTCTTTTAGACTCACTGTTTTTTAAAGAATGTGTTTTACAATTTCCACATATTATGAATTAACATGACTCATTTTTATTATTGATTTCTAATTTCATTCCATTGTGGTCAAGGAACATACTTGGCATGATTTTATTTTTTCTAAATTTATTGAGAGTTGGTTTGTTACTTAACACATGGTCTATCCTGAAGAATCCTCCACATGCACTTGAGAAGAATGTGTATTCTGCCTTTGGACCTATCTCCTAATTTGCTGACTCTTTATTCTGCATGCTCAATTCTACTGCTTCTCTGCTGCAGTGCATTTTTCATCTCAGTTACTACACTTTTCAACTTTAAAGTTTTTATTTAGATCTTTTATAATTTATATTCATTGATATTCACTATTTGCTGAACCATCATTTTCAGAATTTCCTTTACTTCTTTGCATATGGAGGTGCCTCGTTAGCACAATAAGTACCGCGTCGGTCTCATAGTTTTTGCATATGATTAATTGAGCTCTGTGACCATATTTAAGAAAGAGGACTTAAAGATTTTATCTATTAAATCCAATACATATGCTTCCTCAGGAAGTTTGGAATGGGGCCATGGTGAGTTAAATGCCACAGAACTCTTTTACTGATATCCTTCTTCTTTTCTTGATTAGACATTTGCCTGGTTTTTGGAAACTTTTAATTCATTTCCAAAGCTCCTATAAAGTTAATTTTAACATTTTTCCAGTAAATATGCTGCTTTTTGGAGGTATCAGCTTTTGGATGTCTCTACTCTGCCATTTCACTGATCTCATGCCCCTTCATTTGTCTTTTATTTCCACTTTGAATTCTGCCTCCTTTCATTGTCTATTTCATCAAAAAACTCATAGTTATGCTTCGGGTTTTGCAGGCCAATATCATTTTAAAAGATATTTTAATATCTGCTATTTTGCAGGCCAATATCATTTTAAAAGATATTTTAAATATCTGCTATTTTGACCTCCACACCTTGTGAACAAACAAAGGTGAGAACTTCAAAATCCATACTTCTGTAATTCAACCATTTGTTGGTTTTGGGTTACAAAGCCAATGTTAACTTCTTCTTTGTTTTGGAAATGAGACCTCTAAAATAGCTAACTTCCAGAAAATATTACTACTTGCATAGTCCAGCATTGTGCAACACCCTGTTGCACCAATGGGTAGGTAAATAGTGCCCATGTTCAAAAGGATTTATTATTCACTGCATTTTCTTTTGTCATTAAAAAAACTGGTCATAAAAAAAACTGGTAAAAAGAGCAAAGTGTTATTAGATAGAATTGACAAGGTCACTTATTGTATAAGAGGAAATTATAAAATTATGTAGCCATTTAAAGAATAGGACATATTTTTAAAGTATTAACATAAAATGAAAATATTAGGTGAAAAAATCAGGTTATAGACCAATATATCCAATATTGTATGATTTATGTAAAACTCCCATAAACTTGGAAAACCATTTTACATGGTTTTAGATTGAAACAAAAGCCATGAGAAACCTTAGAAAAAATTATGAATGCTATTTCTAAAACTGATGACATAAATTTCTTGTGAAAACAAGAGGAAACAGGGCCATAGCCTATAGTGAGTGATAATTTTCAACTTTACTGTTCTAGTACATTATACTATTTCATAAGAAGTGCATACAGGTATCCACCTAAACAGAACTTTCTAAAAACACAAAGCATATAAAAAGAAATATTAGACCTAAGTGAAAGAAAAAATGCAAATGGAGCTATAATAATAACAATAAAAACCCCTAAAAATCAAAGAAAACTTTGGAAAGCATTTGTAAAGATATTTCCTGTAGATCCAAATTTATGTTCCTTATTAAAATTCATCTGAAAGGACTGCAAAGATATTTTAACAAATCAAACAGAAAATTCTGGAAGCCCAGTCCCCTGCAAATTGATGAAATCAAGAATCTACTGTCTAACAGATGGGACACAGTAAAGGCAGAAATGATGTTATGTACATTAGTTGAGATTAAAAATGACAGATGAAACGAGATAAAATGCAAAATTTTATATAAAAGATTTATGAAACAAAATGTGATTCAAAGAGATATGTAACTGGATTCCTAGAATAATAAGGAGACAGACTGGGAAAGAAACAGTATTTGAAGAGAAAAAATGGAGAATTTCCCCCCAAAATTATGAGAAATTTTCAAGCAGGGGGTCCAAGAAGTAGTCATGAAAAGCAAAGGTTCCAGTCAGAAGCAATTTGGCAGCCTGGATCATGTTTCTGTTTAGAAACCACACATTTGTAAGAATGTGAATTTAATAGAGGGAATTGGTTCACCATGCTGGTGATATCTAAATAGACAAAAAGACTAATTTTATACAGCAACAGGAGGAACACGAAGGAATTCCCACTCTCAGAGTAGGGCAAACCAAGGGAAGATATGAGGTTTCTGAGAATCCAAAAAAAAAAAAGAGGAAGACAGGTTCCTAATTGCTGGGACCCCGACATTTGAGGAAAGGGAGATGCCCAGGTTTGGGGGGCTTTTCAAAGGGATTAGAGAAGTGATGAGCTACTTTGCTGGTGCTAAACATCAAGATCTAGAGTAGGCTTCCTCAATGCTGAGACTTAGATGCAAGAAGGAAAGAGGTCAAAACTCAGGTGATGCTGCTGAACCTTCTAAGGGGGTATGATGTTCAGTCTCCTTGCAACTAGAAGAAATATGCAAACTAATTCTTACTGCTCCTACTGAAACCACATGGCGCAACTGGGTGAAGTGTCTTTGATGGGGTAACTCTGAGAAGGATAAGAATCAGAAAGGAGGGGCAACCCGTTTCTCTCTCCCCTTGATCTTCTGTCTCCCTGTGGCATTCTCAATGATTAGATCCAAATGAGAGGCAGGTGGTAAAGGATAGAACTGTCAGAGTCCTGGCCACAGCATTTATGCACACTCTAAGAAATGTTGAACTGAGCAATTTAAAACTCTTACAATAAGTACTGAAGAAACTATACATCTCTTTCAAAACATTATTGATAGAATGAATTACTAACTGCATCATCAACAATATTTACTAGAAGGTGTCCAAGCTGGTTTAAAACAGTCTTGGTTAAGGAACTTGTGTTTTACACTGCAGATAAAGGGAAGCCATGTTGATATTTAAAATACTGGTGAATGAAAATGTAAATAGTCCTTTAGAGGACTAGTTTCCAAACTGTTGTTCAGCTATACAAGTAGTGGTAAGCAAGATGATGAAGTATTAGAGCCCAGAAAGATGATGATGATGATGATGATGATGATATTAATAATAATAATGGAATGCAAATGCAAGAGCATCCTGTATTTCACCTCTTTGGATTGGTAAAATAGAAGAATGTCAAAATGAGATTATCCAAATTCTGAGGAAACAGGCACCTAGGGGCTCCAGGGAAGAGTCGCTATTTCTTGAGATCACACAAGTGAGATATGGAGCACCCAAATTGGAAATAAGATTAATCAATCATCAAAGTAGGCAGGTGTCTCTCCTTAGTATTCATCACCATAGGAACGCTCATTGAAAATGCCACACATATATAACAAAGAGGTAAAAATATCACTGACAATATTTGAGTTTCTCTTCTCTGTGTCTTTTTACTTCTTTTTAAAATTTTAAATTCAACTAGCCATCATTAATTTTTGATGTAGTATTCAATGATTCATTAGTTGTATATAACACCCAGTTTTCATCACATCATATTCCCTTCTTAAAACTAAAGGTCTATTTTTTAGTTCTGTACCAGAGTTCAAAATATTCATTTTTGTGCACTACTTAGAAAGTATGTATCATGTTGATGATATTCTCCAAAATCAGTTTTTTTCTGATAAAAATGATATATGCTTGATATAAACAAACAAAAATATCTCTTACATAAAAAATATCTAAATGAACTGGTACAGCTCCCAGTGGTCTTTTCTCAATATAATCCTTTACTACCAGTTTGTATATAAACTTCCAGTGATGTCCTTTCATTTTCTATACCCGTAGAAATCCCACTCTCTCGCTTTTCTCTCTCTCATTTAACAAAATGTCAGGGAAAAAAAAGAAGATGAAAAGAGAGACAAACAACTACTGGACCATGAGGAGAGAATTCGAGAGATAAGTGATACCATAAGATGAAACAATATTGGAATAATTCGGATCCCAGAAGAGGAAGAGAGAGAGAGGGCCAGAAGGTATATTGGAGCAGATCTTAATACAGAATTTCCCTAATCTGGCAGAGGGAACAAGCATCAAAATCCAGGAGGCACAGAGAACCCCCCCAAAATCAATAAAAATAGGTCCACACCCCGTCATCTAATAGTAAAACTTACAACTCTTAGTGACAAAGAGAAAATTCTGAAAGCAGCTCGGGACAAGAGGTCTATAACATACAATGGTAGAAATATTAGATTGTCAGCAGACCTATCCACAGAGACCTGAAAGGCCATAAAGAGCTGGCATGATATATTCAGAGCACTAAACGAGAAAAATATGCAGCCAAGAATACTATATCCAGCTAGGCTGTCACTGAAAATAGAAGGAGAGATAAAAATCTTCCAGGACAAACAAAAACTCAAGGAATTTGCAAACACCAAGCCAGCCCTACAGGAAATATTGAAAGGGGTCCTCTAAGCAAAGAGAACCTAAAAGAAACATAGACCAGAAAGGAAGAAACACAATATACAGTAACAGTCACCTTACAGGCAATACAATGGCTCTAAATGTATATCTCTCAATAGTTACTCTGAATGTAAATGGACTAAATGCCCCAACTAAAAGACACAGGGTATCAGAATGGATAAAAAAACAAGACCCATCGATATGCTGTCTACAAGAAACTCATCTTACACGCAAAGACACCTCCAGATTTAAAGTGAGGGGATGGAAAACAATTTACCATGCCAATGGACA
>LNAC01000485.1:612131-731005 GCA_002007465.1 Ailurus styani
CAATTATCATATGATTTCTCTGGTATGAGGAACTTGAGGGGCATGGTGGGGGGACGTGGGGGGTAGGGAGGGAAAAATAATGCAACAAGATGGGATGGGGAAGGAGACAAACCATAAGAGGCTCCTAATCTCACAAAACAAACTGAGGGTTACTGGGAGGTGGGAGGGTAGGGATAGGGTGGCTGGGTTATGGACATTAGGAAGGGTTTGTGCTTTGGTGAATGCTGTGAAAGATGTACGCCTGATGATTCAGAGACCTGTACCCCTTGGGCAAAGAATAAAAAAAAAATAGAAAAAAAAGTGACAAAGACAAGAAAGGACCAGAGAATCCAGAAACAGCTAAACAAGTAATAAAAAGGCAATAAATACATATTTATTAATAATGCTTTGAATGTAAATGGACTAAATGCTCCAATCAAAAGGCTCAGGGTGTTGGAGTGGATAAAAAAAAAAGAACCAACTATATGCTACCTACAAGAGACTCATTTTACATTTAAAGACACCTGCAGATCAAAAGTGAGGCATGGAGAGACACTTATCACATAAATGGATGTCGAAAGAATGTTGGAGTAGCAATAATTATATTGGACAAAATAGACTTTTTTGTTCTTTGTTTTTATCCTGCTTTGATATCCGGGTAGTACTGGTTTCATGGAATGATTTTGAATGTGCTCCCCATATTTTATTGTTTGCAAGGTTTTGATAAAGATTGCCATTAATTATTATTTTTTAAATGTTTGGAAGAATTCATCAGTGAAACCATGTGGTCTTGGTCTTTTCTGTACGGGGAGATTTTTCATTCCTCATTCAACTTGATTTCTTGTTATTGATCTAAGATGATTTCTTATTTCCTGGATTCAAGATTCATGATTCAATTGTGATAATTTGTGCATTTTTAGGAATTATCTTTTTTTGCTAAGATATCTATCTGACTTGTCAGTGTATAATTGTTTACAGTAATCTGTTATTACACTATATATTTCTTTGGTTGTCTGTTGAATTGCTTTCTCTTCCACTTCTCATTTTGGTTTTGGGTCTTTCTTTTTTTCTTAGCTAATGTAGTTAAAGCATTGCCAATTTTGTTTTTTTGGGGGGGGTTGGTTTTTGTTTTAGAAAAACTGGTCATTACTTCCAATGTTGTGTTACTGTTTATTCTGGCTTCTATTTTATTTATTTATAATTTTTCTTTGTCATTTCCTTCCTCTACTAAATTTCAGCTAAGTTTATTCTTTCCCCATTTCCTTGTGATGTAATGTTAAATTGTTTATTTGAATTTTTTTCTTAATACAAGCAATTATAGCATAAATTTCACATCTGCTTTTGCTGTATCCCATGACATATATATGTATATATATACACACACATATACATATATATATATATATACACACACACATATCCTTTAGAATCATGTATTCTGAAGTATGCTTCAAGTAAAAAATGTTCTGATGAGAAAAACTTTAACAGGGTACTCATTTAAATTAAAGCATATCAGAGGGGAGACTTGTGCGGGGATGTGTGAAATAGGTGAAGGGGATTGAGAGTATACTTCTCAATGTGCTCTATCATGGTTGATTTCTGAATGTTGAACCAGCCTTGCATCCCAGGAATAAATCCCATCTGGTCGTGGTGGAGAATCCTTTTAATGTACTGTTGGATCCTATTGGCTAGGATCTTGTTGAGTATGTTGGCATCCATATTCATCAGGGATATTAGCCTATAATTCACCTTTTTGATGAGGTCTTTGTCTGGTTTTGGGATCAGGGTAATCTTGGTCTCATGAATGGAAGTTTTCCTTCTATTTCTATTTTTTGAAACAGTTTCAGTAAATTAGGTACTATTTCTTCTTTCAATGTTTGGTAGAATTTCCATAGAAAACCATCTGGCCCTGAGCTCTTGTTTTTTTGGGAGGTTTTTGATCACTGATTTAATTTCCCTACTGGGTATTGGTCTCTTCAGCTTATCTATTTCCTCCTGTTTCAGTCTTGGTAGTTTATAAGTTTCCAGGAATGCATCCATTTCTTCCAGATTGCTTAATTTGTTGGCATATATTTGCTGGTAATAATTTCTAATAACTGTTTCTATTTCCTTGGTGTTAGTCATAATTTCATTCATAGTTTTATTAATTTGGGTCCTTTCTCTTTTCTTTTGGTTAAGTCTGGCCAGTGGTTTATCGATCTTATTAATTTTTTCAAAGAATCAGCTTCTAGTTTCATTTATCTCTTCTACTGTTTTTCCGGTTTCTACTTCATTGATCTCTACTCTGATCTTTATTATTTCTCTTCTTATGCTTGGTTTAGGTTTTATTTGCTGTTCTTTCTCCAGCTTCTTTAGGTACAAGATTAACTTGTGCATTTGGGGTTTTTCTAGTTTTCTGAGAGAGGCTAGGATGGCTATGTATTTCCCTCTTAGGACAACCTTTGCAGTATCCCACAGATTTTGAACTGATGTGTTTTCATCCTCATTTGTTTCAATAAATTGCTTAAGTTCTTCTTTAATTTCCTGGTTGCCCCAATCATTCTTTAGCCAGGTGCTCTTTAACTTCTAAGTGTTTGAGTTCCTTCCAAGTGTCTTCTTGTGGTTGAGTTCCAGTTTCAAAGCATTTTGGTCTGAAAATATTCAGAGAATAATCTCAATCTTTTCTGAGACATGATCCGTGACCCAGTATGTGGTTTCTTTTGGAGAAAGTTCCATGTACACTTGAGAAAAATGAGTATTCTTTTGTTTTAGTATGGAATCCTCTGAAAAGGGAACCTTCTTACATTGTTGTTGGAAATGAAAGCTGGTACAGCCACTGTGGAAAACAGTGTGGAGGTTCCTAAAGAGGTTAAAAATAGAACTACCTTACAACCCAGCAATTGCACTACTAGGTATTTACCCCAAAGATACAGATGTAAAGAATGGGCACGTGCACCCCAATGTTCATTGCAGCAATATCCACAATAGCCAAACTGTGGAAGGAGCTTAGATGACCTTCAACAGATGAATGGATAAAGATGTGGTCCATATACACAATGGAATATTACTCAACCTTCAGAAAGGATGAATACCTAGCATTTGTGTTGACATAGTTGCAACTGGAGGGGATTATGCTAAGTGAAGTAAGTCAAGCAGGGAAAGACAATTAGGTGGTTTCACTCACATGTGGAACATAAGGAATAGCATAGAGGACCATGGGGAAGGGAGGAAAAACTGAATGGGAAGAAATCAGAGAGGGGGACAAACCATGAAAGGCTCTGGACTCCAGGAAACAAACTGAGGATTACAGAAGGGGGGGGTTGGAGGAATGGGGTAGCCAGGTGATGGGTATTAAGAGGGGTGTGTGTTGTGATGAACACTAGGTATTATACACAACTAATGAATCATTGAACACTACATCAAAAACTAACAATGTACCATATCCTGGCTAACTGAACATAATAAAAAAAGAGTATACTTATCATGATAGGCACTGGGTAATAATGTATAGAATTGTTGAATCACTACATTGTATTCCTGAAACATTAACTATACTTGTCATCATACTTTTGAGTCTTCTTTAATCGTGGTTCCTTTGGTTCTTTGAACATACAATGGTTAATTTGTAATCATTGCTTGCTAAATCTAACATTAATTCACTCTCATTTAAAAACTACACTGAAAGACAAATGCTGGTATCATGTACAAAAAAAATAATTATGGGAGATATTCTGCAAAAATAGTTGAAATCATTTGCAATTCAGCATGCCATTTTTTAAAAAAATTACTTGAAGTTATTTTGCTTGCAGGAATTATATACAAACTGAACAAGAATCATTGAAATATGTTTTTGTTAGAATAGCTAGTCATCTTTATGCTTTTTGTCTCTATCTTTCTTTTTTATTTATTTATTTTTTTGGTCTCCAGCTCCTTAGCTTTATTTTTTTTATGCCATTGGAACCTTTTTTTTATTTTTTAACATCTTAATTTTATTTTATTTTTTTCAGTGTTCCAAGATTCATTGTTTATGCACCACACCCAGTGCTCCATGCAATAAGTGCCCTCCTTAATTCCCACCACCAGGCTCACCCATCCCCCCACCTCCTCCCCTCCAAAACCCCAGTTTTTGTCTCAGAGTCCATAGTCTCTCCTGCTTCTATCTTTCTTGAAATAAAATATATAAAGTGTTTAAAAAAAGGAACTACCTGTGAGAGTGACTTAATATTAGGTTTAGCAAACAATAATTACAAATTAGCCGCTGTATGTTCAAAGAACAAAAGGACCCACCGTTAAAGAAGACACAAAAGTATGATGACAATGCTTCTACAATAACAACAAAAAAGATTATCACTGAAGAGACATAAATTGTTTGAAAATCACCAAATGAATATTTTGGAGTGAAAAATACAATAACTGAAATGAAAAATTCATTGGAGGAGTTCAACAGTAGATTAGAAAAATTCAGAATAAAGAATTAGCAAACTTGAAAAAAGGTTGATCAAATAACAGAGAAAAATAGAATAAATACAAGCAAACAGAATATCAGACATTTGGGACAACGTTAATTATAACAACATGACAAAGAGATGCCAAACAGATGCATCACCATAAAAATGTTGAAATTGGGCACCTGGGTGGCTCAGTGGGTTAAAGCCTCTGCCTTCGGCTCAGGTCATGATCTCAGGGTCCTGGGATCGAGGCCCATATTGGGCTCTCTGCTCAGCAGGGAGCCTGCTTCCTTCTCTTTCTCTGCCTGCCTCTCTGACCACTTGTGATCTCTCTGTCAAATAAATAAATAAATAATCTTTTTTAAAAAATGTTGAAATTGAAACTCCAAGAGAAAATCTGAAATCACCAAAAGACAACAACCTATTACAAGGGAATCACAATAAGATTATGAAATGAGTGCCCACCAGAAACAATGGAGACCAAAAGGCAGAGAAATACTGTGTATAGAAGAAAAATGTCAACCAAGAATCCTATGTCAAGCAACATGATCTTTCAAAATGAAAGTGAATTAAACACATTCCAGAAAAACATATGCTTAAAGAATTTCTTGTGAGCATACTTGCCATACAAGAAATATTAAGGGAAGTTCTTTAGGCTGACAGTGGGTGACCCCAGAGGGTAATTTGAGTACAGACACATGCACACACACAACAGAGCAATAGTAAGAGCAACTATGTATTTATAAGAGATGATATGGATACATACTTATTCTCCTCTACTTTCTTGACTGATTTGAGTAGCAATTTATGAAATAATATTGGGCCTAGAATATATAGAAATTTAATATATTTGGTAATAACAGCACAAAGGAGATGGGTTGGAGCAAAGTATTTGGTTTTATTCCATATGATGACTTGAATTCTCAGGAACAAATCAAAAGAACCAACTATGATAAATAAGAAGGTTAATATAACAAAACCTATGAATACATACTTGTTCTCCATTCTTCTCTCAGATTCTTTAATAGACAAAGAAGTATATAGAGCAATAATTATAACAATGTATTCTTGGGGTTGCAACATTTGTTATTTAACACATATAGCAATAATACCAGAAAATAAGGTAAAAGGAATACAGCTATATAGAAGTAACATTTCTATATCTAACTGGAATTAGGTTAATATAAATATGATGCCAATGCTGAAAAGTTAAGACATATATCTTAAACCCTAGAACAACCATTAAAACTAACTCAAAAAATATAATGAAAATGAAAAGTCTGGCTTCTGGATAAAAACTTATGTATGAGGCTGGGAAACTGACAGAGAAGCTCACTTCATCCCATGGATACAACTGGATAATACAACTGGATAAAAGTGCAATAACCCAGACAAAGACCCCAAAACTGGGAGAGTAACTCCACAATTAAAAGTAGAGAAGAGGCCACATGAAAGAGGGTAGGAAGGGAAGAGACAAGTTGAGGAGCTAAATGGTCTAATAGGACTGTCCTTGGGAGGAAGGGATGCTGCAGACATGGAGAGGGGAAAGAGAATATCACATTGAGTAGCCCACACAGAAAAGACAAATCCCATAATATCTGGCTTTAAAAACAGAGGGGCTGAATTTCATGAGTTCTTACAACAGTGGGACTTTAAACCTGAAATTTTAAATAACAGGAGGCTTAGATCTGAGAGAGCCAGGAGGGCGAGAAGAGATTGATTCACTTCCCCTAAAGGGACACTACAATGAACAGCCCATGGAGATACAGCACAGAAGCAGCAATCTGAAAAACACCTGGGGCTTATGGGAGGAACAGTTGTTTGCATCTCAGTGCAGGTCCTGGAGGGACACAGATCATTGGGAGACTCTTCCAGGAACAAAGGAGCTGGCAGGCACCATCTTACTCCTCTGTTCCCCAACATAAACACATGGCTGCTTGCAGGAAACAGAATGGTGCCAACACTTGCTAACACTACTGCTCTGTCTCCCATCTAATGCTTAGGCATATCCATCACCTCCTACCAGGCCTACCTCAGGCCTGGCACCACAGTTCCTCTATCCCAGAGGATCACCCCACAGTATTTGCAAACACTGCATATCCTGCCCCCATGCACATTGTGGATCCATCCCTTTCAATTAGTTCTTGCCTGAAACCCATCCAAATGGTACCACAATCCAGACAATATGCAAATAGACCTGAAAGGAGCCAGCATCACTCCAAAGTGACTCCTGCCCCAGGGAGAGGGTAAGATAACCACAGATAATAGTCAGACTGTGGCCCCAAAAGTGGGCTGTGGGCAGACAACTGGTCTGATTGCTGGCCCTGCCCACCAATGAAGGCTACTCAGAGGACAATAGAGGGAAATTTCCCTGAAGTTTGGCGCTACTGAATCTTGCAAATGCCTGGTCTGATTCAACTCAAGCCCGAGGTACCCCAGACTGGCTCACTAACATCACAGGAATCAAAAACTGCCCACAACAGGCAAAGAGATCCACTGAAGAAAACTTGACTAAAAGAAACAGTGACTCAGCCACAGCAGCAGGGCACATGCAACACATCTAGTAGATTCTCTGAAGCACCAGGTTCCAGTGTACAGAAAACAATGCACTGTAGGGCATTACAGGAACTTTTCTTCATAAAAACTCTACTTTAAAAAGCAGGAGACATTGCCGACTTTCCTAACACAGAGAAACAAACACAGAGAGGTAGACAAAATGAGGAGACAGAGGAACATATCCCAAATTTTAAAAAAAAAGGACAAAATCACAGCAAGAGACCTAAGTAAAATGGAAGTAACTAATACGCCTGATAGAAAATTTAAAGTATTGATCAGAAAGATACTGGACTTGAGAAAAGAATGGAGGACATAGGTGAGATCCTTAACAAAGACATAAAAAAGAGACAACCAGAGATGAAGAACACAGTTTATTAAAGTAAAAATAGGAACAGAATAGAGAGCCCAGAAATGGACCTTCAACTCTATGGTCATGTAATCTTCAACAAAGCAGGGAAGAATGTCCAATGGAAAAAAGTCTCTTCAACAAATGGTGTTGGGAAAACTGGACAGCCACATGCAGAAAGATGAAAGTGGACCATTTCCTTATACCACACACACACACACACACACACACACACACACACACACACACAAAATAGACTCAAAATGGATCAAAGACCTCAATGTGAGACAGGAATCCATCAAAATCCTTGAGGAGAACACAGACCACAACCTCTTCGACCTCAGCTACAGCAACTTCTTCCTAGAAACATTGCCAAAGACAAAGGAAGCAAGGACAAAAATGAACTATTGGGACTTCATCATGATCAAAAGCTTTTGCACAGCAAACAGTCAACAAAACCACAAAACAACCAACAGAATGGGAGAAGATATTTGCAAATGACATATCAGATAAAGGGCTAGTATCCAAAATCTATAAAGAACTTATCAAACTCAACACCCAAAGAACAAAGAATCCACCCAAGAAATGGGCAGAAGACATGAGCAGACATTTCTGCAAAGAGATCCAAATGGCCAACAGACACATGAAAAATTGCTCAATATCACTCAGCATCAGGGAAATACAAATCAAAACTACAGTGAGATACCACCTCAAACCAGTCAGAATGGCTAAAATTAGCAAGTCAGGAAAGGACAGGTGTTGGTGAGGATGCGGAGGAAAGGGAACCCTCCTACACTGTTGATGGGAATGCAAGCTGGTGAAGCCACTCTGGAAAACAATATGAAGTTTCCTCAAAAAGTTGAAAATAGAGCTACCCTATGACCCAATGATTGCATTACTGGGTATTTACCCTAAAGATACAAATGTAGTGACCTGAAGGGACACATACACCCCAATGTTTATAGCAGTAATGTCCACATTAATGTCCACAATAGCCAAACTATGAAAAGAGACTAGATGTCCATCAACAGATGAATGGATAAAGAAGATGTGGTGTGTGTGTGTGTGTGTGTGTGTGTGATGTGATATATATATATATATACACACACACATACATAAATATATATATATATATATATACTATGCAGTCAACAAAAAACATTGCCATTTGCAATGACATGGATGGAACTAGAGGATATTATGCTAAGCAAAATAAGTCAATCATAGAAAGACAATTATCATATTATCTTGCTGATATGAGGAATTTGAGAAACAAGACAGAGGATCATAGGGGAAGGGAGGGGGAAAATGAAACAAAATGAAACCAGAGAGGGAGACAAACCATAAGAGACTCTTAATCTCAGGAAACAAACTGAGGGTTGCTGGAGTGGAGGGGTGGTGGGAGGGATGGGGTGGCTGGGTGATGGACACTGGGGAAGGTATGTGCTATGGTGAGCGCTGTGAATTGTGTAAGACTGATGAATCACAGACTATACCCCTGAAACAAACAATACATCATATGTTAATTAAAAAAGGAAGGTAAAAATACGCTAGATGATAAAAATACTAAACCAGAGGAAGCAGAAGAATGAACCATCAACCTGGAGGACAGATTAATGGAAAGTAATCAAGCTGAGTAGGTGAAAGAAAAAAAGTTAGGGAAAATGAGAATAGACTTAGGGAACTCAGCAACACCATCAGGGGTAATAACATTTGCATTACATGAATACCAGAAGATGAAGAGTGAGAAAAAGAAGAAGAAAATTTATTTGAAGAAATTATGGCTGAAAATTTCCTAAATCTGGGGAAGGAAAGAGAAATCCAGATTTGGTAGGTACAGAGATCACCCAAAAAAATCAATTCAAAATGGTCCACACCAAGACACATGGTAATTAAAATAGCAAAATAAAGTAGAGATAAAATGAAAATTTTAGGGGCACCTAAATTTAGGTGGCTCAGGGGTTAAGCCTCTGCCTTCAGCTCAGGTCATGATCTCAGGGTCCTGGGATCGAGCCCCACATTGGGCTCTCTGCTCAGCAGGGAGCCTGCTTCCCCCCTCTCCCTGTCTGCCTCTCTGCCTGCCTCTCTGCCTACTTGTGATCTCTCTCTCTCTCTCTGTCAAATAAATAAATAAAATCTTTTTTAAAAGAAAGAATTTTAAAAGCAGGAAGAGAAAAGACAGTTATATTCAAGGGAAACATAAGGGTATTAACAGATATCTCAGCAGAAACTTTTCAGGCCAGAAGAGGGTGGCATGATATATTCAAGGAAAGGAAAAAAATCTGCAGCCAAGAATACTCTATCCAGTCAGGCTATCATTAAGAATAGAAGGACAACTAAAGAGTTCCTCAGACAAACAAAAATTTAAGGACATCATTACCACTAAACCACCCCTATAAAAAATATTAAAGGGATTCTTTGAGTGGAAAGAAAAAAAACATAACTAATAGTAAGGAAGCAAAAAAGCAGTATAAATAAGTATCTTTAAAAATCAGTTCATAAAAACCAGATCCATAAAAATCAGTCAAGGCACTCACAAAATAAAAGGACATAAAGTATGACACCATGTAACTAAATGAGGAGTAAAGAGTGGGTTCAACCTGAACTGACCATCAGCTTAATATAAAGTGCTATATGCAGAAGAGGTCATATACAAACCTAATGGTAACCACAAATCAAAACCAGTAAGAGATATGAAAAAAAGCAAGAAATCCAAGTATATCAATAAAGTAAGCCACCTAATCATGAGAGATGAAATCAAGAAAGAAAAGAACAGAGAACTACAAAAATAACCACAAAACAAGTAACAAAATAGCAGTAAATACATACCTACCTTAACTACTTTAAATGAAAATGGACTAAAGACTCAAATCAAAACACATAGGATGACAGAATGGATAAAAAAGCAAAACACATCTAAATGCTGCCTTCAAGAAACTCATTTCAGAGCTAAGGACATGTGCAGATTGAAAGTGAAGGGATGGAGAATTACTTATGCAAATGATTTTGAAAAGAAAGCTGGGGTAGCAATATATGTTTCAGACAAAATAGACTTTTAACACAAAGACTATAAGAAGAGACAAAAAAGACACAATATAGGGTCGCCTAGGTGGCTCAGTGGGTTAAAGCCTCTGCCTTCGGCTCAGGTCATGATCCCAGGGTCTGGGTATCAAGCCCCTCATCAGGCTGCCTGTTCAGCAGGGAGCCTGCTTCCTCCTCTCTCTCTGCCTGCCTCTCTGCCTATTTGTATTCTCTCTCTCTGTAAAATAAATAAAATCTTTGAAAAAAGATACAATATAATCATAAACAAACCCTTAAACAAGAAAATTTAACAGTTGTAAATATGCACCCAATGTGAGAGCACCCAAATACACAAAGCAGTTAATAACAAACATAAAGGAACTACTTGATAGTAATACTATAATAGTAAGGGACTTTAACCCTCCATTTACATCAATGGATAGATAATCCATCCAGAAAACAATCAAGGGAACAGTGGTTTTGAATGACACATTGGAGCAGATGGATCTTATAGATATACTTAAAACATTCCATCCTAAAATAGCAAAATACGCATTCTTTCCAAGTGTACGTGGAACATTCTTCAGAATAGGTCACATATTAGACCAGAAAACAAGTCTCAAGAAATTAAAAAACATCCATGTCATACCATGTATCTTTTCTAAGATACTATGAACCTAGAAATCAACAATAAGAAAAAAATCTGGAAAGAACATAAATACATTGAGATTAAATAACGTGTTACTAAGCAATGAATGGGTCAACCAGGAAATCAAACAGAAAATTAAAAAATTACATGAAGACAAATGAAAATGAAGACAGAGTGGACTTACATCGTTGGGATGTAGCAAAAGCTTTCCTAAGAAGAAAGTTTACAGCAATAGAAGCAAAAGGAACTAGGAGCTTATTCTTTCAAAAGATAAACAAAATTGATAAACTTTTAGCCAGAATCATCAAAAAGAGAGGACTCAAATAAAGAAAACCATAAATAAAGGAAGAGAAATAAGAAAAAATACAGCATAAATACAAAGGATTGTAAAAGAATATTATGAAAATTATTTTTTTAAAGGAGGCAAACCAAGAAACTGACTCTAAACTATGGGAACACACTGAAGGTGTGGGCAGGGGGGGATGGGTTAAATAGATGATGGCTATTAAGGAGGGCACTTGTTGTGATGAGTACTGGGTATCATAATAAGTGACGAAACACTAAATTCTATCCCTGAAACTTATATTACACTGTATGTTATCTAACTGAAATTTTAACTAAAAATTTGGAGAAAGAAAAAAAAGGAAAAATCATATGCCATCAAATTGGCAAGCTAGAAGAAATGTATAAATTTCCAGAAACATAATACCTACCACAATTGAAGCAAGAAGACATAGAAAACAAACTGATTACCCGCAATGTAATTGAATCACTAATCAAAAAAATTCCCACCAAACAAAAGTCCAGGACCAGACAGCTGCGCAGGTTAATTCTACCAAACATTTACAGAAGAGTTAATACCTATATCTGTTCTTCTCCAACTATTCCAAAAAAAAATAGAAGACAAAGGAAAATTTCCAAATTCATTCCATGAGGCCAACGTTATCCAGATGACAGAACCAGAAAAAGACACTACAAAAAAAGAGAACAGGCCAATATCTTTGATGAACATAGGTTCAAAAATTCTCAACAGAATATTAGCAATTTGATCAAAAATTTTTTGGCTGATTGAATTTAAATTTAAAAAATATTGGCAATTTGAATCCACCAGTACATTAAATAATCATTCACCACAATCAAGTGGGTTTCATTCCCTGAATGCAAGAGTAGTTCAATAGTCGCAAATCCACATGACACATCACATCAATAAGAGAAAGGTTTAAAAACCATATGACCATTTCGATATATACAGAAAAAGCCTTATTTATACTTTGGTACAACATTCATTTATGATAAAAAAAAAAAAAGCCTCAACAAAGTAAGTCTAGGGTGCCTGGGTGGCTCAGTCCTTAAGCGTCTGCCTTCAGCTCAGGTCACGATCCCGGAATCCTGGGATCGAGTCCCACATTGGGCTCCCTGCTCAGCGGGAAGCCTGCTTCTCCCTCTCCCGCTCCCCCTGCTTGTGTTCCCTCTCGCACTGTCTCTCTCTGTCAAATAAATAAATAAAATATTTTAAAAAATAAAATAAAAATAAAAATAAAATTTAAAAAGTATGTCTAGAGGGAACATACTTCAGCATAATAATGGCCATATATGAAAAACCAACAGCTAACATTATAGTAAATGGTGAAAAACAGAGGTTTCCCCCTAAGGTCAGGAACAAGACAAGGATGTCCAATCTCATGACTTTTATTCAACATAGTACTGGAATTCCTAGCCCATAGGAATCAGAAAACAAAAATGAATAAAGGATATCCAAATTGGTAAGTTTCCACTATTTATAGATGACATGATATTATATATAGAAATCCCTAAAGACTCCACCAAGAAACTACTAGAACTGAAAAATGGGTTCAGAAAGGTCATAGATTACAAAATAAATACATAGAAATCTGTTATACTTCTATACATTAATGATTAAAGAGCAGAAAGTAAAATTAAGAAAATTCCCATTTATAACTTCACTGAAATTAATAAAATGCCTAGGAATAAACTTAACCAAAGAGGTGAAAGACCTATACTCAGAAAGCTATAAAGCACTGATGAAAGAAATTGAAGATGGCATGAACTAATGGAAAGACATTCCATGCTCATGGATCGGAAGAACAAATATTATTAAAATGTCCATAGTACCCAAAACAATCTATAGATTTAATGTAATCCTTATCAAAATACCAACTGAATTTGGGTGCCTGGGTGGCTCAGTGGGTTAAAGCCGCTGCCTTCGGCTCAGGTCATGATCCCAGGGTCCTGGGATCGAGGCCCACATCGGGCTCTCTGCTCGGCAGGGAGCCTGCTTCCTCCTCTCTCTCTGCCTGCCTCTCTGCCTACTTGTGATCTGATCTCTCTGTGTCAAATAAATAAATAAAATCTTTAAAAAAAATACCAACTGAATTTATCATAGAACCAGAACCAACAATCCTAACATTTGTATGGAAGTACAAAGACCCTGAATAGCCAAAGCAATGTTGAAAAAGTAGAACAACACTGGAGGTATCATAATTCCAGGGTTCAAGTTCTATAACAAAGCTGTAATAATCTAAACGGTATGATACTGGCACCAAAATAGACACCTAGATCAATGGAAGAGAACAGAAAATCCAGAAATAAACCCACAACTATATGGTCAGTTAATCTTTGACAAAGAGGTAGGCGCATGCAACGTGAACAGGACAATCCCTTCAACAAATTGTGTTGAGAAACCTAGACAGCTACATGCAAAAGAATGAAACTGAACCACTTTCTTACACCACACACAAAAATAAATTCTAAGTATATAAGGACCTAAATATGAGTCCTGAATCCATAAAAATTCTAGAACAGAGCACAGGCAATAATGTCTCTAACATTGGCTATAGCGACATCTTTCTAGATATGTCTCCTGAGGCAAGGAAAATAAAAACAAAATAAACCATTGGGGCTTCATTAAAATAAAAAGCTTCTGAGCTGGAAACAATAAACAAAACTAAATGACAAATATGAAATGGGAGCAGATATTTGCAAATGACATATCCAATAAAGAGTATCTAAACCATAAAAAGAACTGATATAAGTCATTACCCAAAAAACAAATAATTCAATTTAAAAATGGATAGAAGACATGAACGGACATTTCTCCAAAGAAGACAGTCTGATGGCCAACAGACACATGAAAAGATGCTGAACATCATCCATCATAATCAAAACCACAATGAGCTATAACCTCACTCCTAACAGAATGACTCCAACAAAAAAAACAGAAGAAACGAGTGCTGACAAGGATTTGGGAAAAAAAGGAATCCTTCTTTACTGTTGGTGGAAATGCAAACTGGTACAGACACTGTGGAAAATAGTATGGGGCTTCCTTAAAAAAATTAAAAATAGAAATACCATATAATCCAGTAATCACAGTTCTGAGTATTTACCCAAAGAATACAAAAACACTAATTGGAAAGGATTTATGTATCCCTATGTTTATTGTGGCATTATTTGAAGTAAACAAATTATGGATGCAGCCCAAGTGTTCATCAACAGATGAATGGATAAAAATATTTAGCTGTAAGAATGAAGTCTTGCCATTTGCGACAACATGGATGGGCCTAGAGAGTATAATGCTAAACGAAATCAGTCAGAGAAAGACAAATACTATATGACTCCATTCATATTTGGAATTTTCAGGACACAGAAAAAAAAAGAAACAAAACAAATGAACAATGGGGAAAAAAAGAGACGAACCAAAAAACAGACTCTAAACTATGGAGACAAACAGATGGTTACCAGAGGAGAAGTGGGTACAGGGATGGGTGAAATAGGTGATGGGTATTAAGGGTACACTTATCTTGATGAGCACAGAGTAATACATGGAACAGCTATATTGTACATTTGAAATGAACACAACACTGTATTTTAACTACACTGGAATTAAATTTTTAAAAAGTAAAAAGAAGCAAAGTAAATGAACCAATGAAAAAGAAACAAACCAAAACAAAGACTCTTAACTATAGAGAACAAACAAGTGGTTATCAGTGACTTATCAGGGTTATCAGGGTGGGGAAAGGGTGAGATAGGTGAAGAGCATTAAGGAGTACACTTATCTTGATGAGCACAGAGTAATAGAATTGTTGAATCATTATATTAGACACCTGAAACTAATTTAACACTGTATGTTAACTATATTGGGATTAAAAGAAAAACCTAGGTGTGATTTTTGAGGCCTGGCTATAGTCAATCATAAAGGCTTTACATGGCAGACCTCACAAGCGTATCCCGCTTTTCCCAAATCTGATTTGTACAACTAATGAACTGAAGTCTCTAAAAGCAGTTGTGGTCAAGAAATCAGGTTCTCAGGGCACCTGGGTGGCTCAGTCACTAAGCATCTGCCTTTGGCTCAGGTCATGATCCCAGGGTCCTGGGATAGAGCCCCGCATCAGGCTCCTTGCTCTGCAGGAAGCCTGCTTCTTCCTCTCCCCCTTCTTGTAGTCCCTCTCTCGCTGTCTCTCTCTCTGTGTCAAATAAGTAAATAAAATCTTGAAAAAAAAAAAGGAATCAGGTTCTCCTGGCTTTCTATGCTTTTACACAGAGCTGCATTCCTAGCCCAGGTGCCTCCATTTAGGGGCCGCTTGATTACTTGCCTTGGCAGAGGTCCTCCTTGGGTACCTCAGCTGAAGTCTCCTTAGAAGGGATGGAGAGGGAAGGAACCCTGAAAACCTATTTTCTTCTCTCTCAATCGGTACTCAACACATTCTCAGCCCTTCCCCTTTCCAGTATTTCTGAGATCCTGCTTCCATAAAACTGCTGAACATTTTCTTTCAGGGGTATCTCCACAGTGGAACAATCCTCATTTTTGTGTTCATCTGACCCTTTACTGGTGCTGGTCCGTGGGCCAAAACGGAACAGAGAGGAGTCAGCACTCTCTCCAGTTTAGATATTTGCTTTTTCTTATGGCAGTTGGTGATTTAAGGCTTGAGTGTTACTTTCATTTTTGGCTTGTCTAAAGCATCTATTCTGGCAGATCAGTTTTCTCTCCGGCTCAACTGAGCTCCTGAAAAATTTGTGCAGTGAGCCAGGCAATTTACCACAGTGCCATTCTGGAGAAGCAGAAAGCCTGCAGATCCCATGAGGTACCTTTGGAAAATATTAACAGAATCTGCAGGGCATATCAGAAGGGTACTAGCAGATAATTTCCAGAGTCTGAGTGTCTCATGGGGCACATTGTCAGCCGTGCTTATGGGTCTTGAGGAGTGCTAGAGGAAGCCATGCAGCATTCTTAGAAAGTGTTAGCAGATTTTTTTTAAATATAAACTTTTCAGTTCTGGGGGAAGATCACTTTGGTCTCTGACTTTCCAGGCTATCTTGTCTGGCTGGTCAGATAAGTGATCTAACAGAGGGGTTTGAAAAAAGCCAGGCAAGCAGTATCCTAGCCACTGCTTAAGGCTCTCCAAGAATGGGACCAGAGGTGGGGATGGGTGCTCTCACATAAACTGAGTAACTCCAAGTATGTTACTGGTGCCAGTAAACACCCTGCAGCGAGCAAGTTGTTGAAACTGCAAGAGAAAGAACAGTGTAGTACCCTTCAAGATTGCTTTGTCCAGCAGCCCTGAAGAGACCTTAGAAACTTAATTAGATGCCTTCAGACAATCTGGCTAAAGTTAATGAATGGAGAGTAACACAGTGTGGGGTGCATTACTACCAGAGTGCTTCAGAGTGCTCTTACAGCAGCTGTTGCCAGGATAACAGAATGCAAACAGCAGCGGCAAAAGCAGCTGCAGCCCTCTGGTTGCTGCCCCTCTTCAGAGAAACCTGGGATCTCCTTGAACAGCCCTACCCAGCTTGCTCCCAGGAATCTGAGCCAGGAAACAGCTGTCCTTCCAAGCCAGTTGATTCACCTACTCTCTGCCACCTCTCCCTCTCCAGAAAACTTTTGGCCAAATGCA
This sequence comes from Ailurus styani, assembly GCA_002007465.1. Taxonomy (NCBI): domain Eukaryota; kingdom Metazoa; phylum Chordata; class Mammalia; order Carnivora; family Ailuridae; genus Ailurus; species Ailurus styani. Next base: position 629,022 of record LNAC01000485.1, read on the forward strand.
GGAAGGTGGCCATGCTGGAGCCTGTGAATGATGCAGTTCCTTGTCCCTCTACTTCTCCCTGTGGGCCTCAAGATAAATCAGAAGGTTCATCAGCTTTTGTCTAGTTGTCTCAGTTTTTTAATTTTTCTTCTTTTTTTTTACAATTTTTAAATTTGAGGTATGATCAGCATATGACATTACATTAGTTTCAGGGGCACAACATAATAATTCAATTTTTGTGTGCATTGTCCAAAGACCACCACAATAAGTCTAGTTAATATCCATCATTTTGCATAGCTACAAATTTTTTTCCTTGTGATGAGAAATTTTAAGATTTATTTCCTTAGCAACTTTAATATATGCAATGCAGTATTATTAACTATAATCACGATGTACATATCCATGACTTATTTATTTTATACCTAGATTTTTATACCTTTTGCCCCTTCACCCATTTCTTTCCCCACCCCTACACACTTTTCCATTCAAAACCCCAATCTGTACCCTATATCTTTGAGCTTATTTTTTTGTTTTAATTTTATTTTTGTATTCCATACACAAGTGAGATCACACCGTGTCTTTCTCTGATTTATTTCACTTGGTATAATTCCCTCAAGGTCCATCTATGTTGTCACAAATGGCAAGATTTCACTTTTTATGGCTGAATAATATTCCATTATATATATGTATATATGTAAATATATATGTGTATATACACATACGTATATATGTATATACATATATACATATATGCACATGCATATGTACATACATATATACATGTATATACATATATATTGTGTGTGTATGTATGCAAGTGTGTATATACATATATGTGTATATATGTGTGTGTGTATATGTAGATACATATATATATACACACACACCACATATTCTTTATCCATGTGTCCATTCCTGGACACTCAGGTTGTTTTCATTTCCTGGCTATTTGAAATCTGGGAGTGTGATGCCTCCAGCTTTGTTCTTCTTTATCAAAATTGCATTGTGTATTCAGGGTTTTTTATAGTTACGTACAAATTTTCAGATTCCTTGTTCTACTTCTGACAAATACCTTTGGATTTTAATAGAGATTTCACAGAACTTGTAAATACCTTTGTTTAATCTGAACATTTTAACAATGTGTATTCTTGCAATCCATGAGCATGGAATATCTTTCCATTTATTTGTGTCACCTTCAATTTCTTTTATCAATTTCTAATAGTGTACACCATATAGGTCTTTTACCTCCTTGATTAAATTCATTCCTAGGTATTTTGTTCTTTTTGATATAATTATAAATTAAATTGTTTTAATTTATTTTTCTGATATTTCATTATTAGTGCATAAAAAGCCAACAGATTTTTATATATTGATTTTGTATCTTGCAACTTTACTGAATTCTTTTATTATTTCTAACAGTTTTTTGATGGAGTCTTTAAGGTTTCTATATATATTATGTCATTAGAAAATGGTGACAGCTTTACTTCTTTCCAGTTTAGATGGCTTTTATTTCTTTTTCTTGCCACTTTCTCTTGTTAGGACTTCCAATTCTATGTTAAATAAAAGTGGCCAGAACGGACATCCTTGTGTTATTCCTGATCTTAGAGTAAGAGATTTTTCCACTTTTCACCATCAAATATGCTGAAGCTATGGGTTTTTCATATATGATTTTTTATTATGTTAAGGTACATTCTGTTTATATCCACTTTGTTGAGAGTTTTTGCATTATTTCATGTTGGATTTTGTCAAATGTTTTTTCTGGATATATTGAGATCATGTGATTTTTGTACCTTATTTTATTAATGTGGTATATCATGTTGATTGATTTGTGGCTGTTAAACCATCCTTGCATTCTTGGAATTCTGCATGATCATGGTGTATTAATCATTTTATTGTATTCTTGACATTGAGAGTCACTAAAGGTCTATGCACAGTTCTAGAATTCCTCAAAGTTCTGTTCCAGGCATGTGAGGAGAGGGGGCCCACATCCCTGGTCACTGGTCCACATTCCAGGCTCCAGCCTCCTCCTCATCTCTACTTAATCTGAGCTCCATTCCCAATCACAAGAGACCTCAGTTGCATATCTGTGGATACAGAAGCCCACTTTCCACTCTTTCCTGAATACATCCACCAACTTTTGGCCACCCCCAAGTCCTGGAAATAGAACACTGTCATTACCACTTAACGCTCAGAAGCACAAATCCCATGAAGAGGAGCATGCAGACTTCTTGGTACTTGAAGATTTGGACCACTTAGGCAGGAAATTTAGGGCCCCAGACAAATGGAACATAGGTGGGGGCAGGCAGTATCAGTTCTGAGTATGCATATACCTCTGATTCCACATACAGGATCCCTAGCTGTTTGCAGATAGGTAAGACTGGAAGAGGGTGGGAGTGGGGCCTCTAAACTGTAGGATGTATGAGAATCCCCTCTATCCTGGGTCTCAGAGTATTATTATGATCAACAAATGGTTCAGCACAGATACTGTGATAGCCAGCCTCCAAGAGCACCCCAATTATCCCTGCCTCCTAGTGTCATGTCCTAGTGTGGTACCCTAACTCATGTAATAGAGATTACTTACATGACCAACCATTTATCATGCAGAAATAGAAAACTAAAACAGATGTTGGCACCTACAGTAGGGTACTGCAGCAACAAAAACCTAAAATGTGGGATTGGCTCTGAAAATGGCTAGAGAGCAGAACCCCTCCAAGGACCACATCTATGTGCCCACCACCCAACTAAGAAATACAACATTACAAATTCAACTGAAGCACACTGTGTACTTTTACTGGGTTGTATTATCTCCTCCGGAAAGATATGTCCAATTCTAAATCTCTGGTATGTGTAAACATGACCTTATTTGAAAATAGAGTCTTTGTAGTTGTCATTAAATTAGGGATCTTGAAATGGAGTCATCCCAGAGTCGGAGTGGAATCAAAATGTATTAAGTAGTGTCCTTATAAGAGAAAGCAGAAGGAGATTTGTGCCTCATAGGCACAGGGAAGAAGGCCACATGAAGAAAGAATCAGAGACTATAGTTACTGTGTCAATAGCCAAGGAATTCAAGGAGACATCAGAAGGTGAAAGAGGCAAAAAAGATTCTCCCCTAGAGCTTTGGACAGAGCATGGCCCTGCTGGCACATTGATTTCAGACTTCTGGCCTACAGATCTGTGAGACATTAAATTTCATATTGTTTTAAGATACCTACTTTGTGGAAATTTGTTATGGCAGCCTTAGGAAACTAAAAGTAACCCTTCCCAATTGAATTCTTCTCTCTCCCTCTTCATAAGACATAACCACTATCCTAAATAAGGAGTCTTATCATTTTCATCATGCCTTTCTACATGCTTCATATGCATGTATTCTCCCATATATGCCTTTTAGTGCATATATGTGTATCTATAAACACGTGGCTGTATGTGTTAAAATTTCATATACCAGGTATCATAACATTTCTATTCTTATGGAACTAGTTTATTTCCTCACCTATTTTTTTCCACTGCCACCACCCAATCTTTGTCCCTCTAGGAAGTCTTTCTGTGTCTCAGGCCCCTAAGAATTCTAGTCTCTTCTGCAATCCAGCCTTTGCTGTTCCATTCAGTTTATTCAAAACAGTCCCAAGTCATTGAATTAATGCTGGTTTATTACCATAGGAGAAACTCAATCCCTTATGACACCCCCACCCCATCACAGCTCTAAACTAGTGGTGTTTAAATTTTAGTGTGCCAAAGGACATGTAAAACTCTGATTCCTGACCCACCTTCAGAATTTCTGATACAGTAGATCTGGAGTGGGGCTTGAGAATTAGCATTTCTAAGTTCCCAGTTGATACAGATGCTGCTGGTCCATGAAGCCAAGGAGCACCATCTGGTCTCCAGATAAGCTATGCCATACAAAGGTTTCTTTCAATTAAATGCAATAGAGGCTAGACCAAGCTACTCTTTCTCTTTACATAAATTGTTCATAACTTGGTATTTTCATTAATTTGGGACTGCAACAAAAGAACTTAAAACATGATTCAAGGTGACCGCTTTCAATCACACTGAGGTGGGGCAAAAGAAAGAAACAAAAAGATACAATTATAAATTTGTGTCAGTAACTAACAACACTGAAACTTACTAATTTCAAGAAAACTTTTATTTTTAACCTGAACAAATGCTGTCAAATTTATCTGAGAAAGATAAAAGACAGGTGTCACTTGATATCAGTTTTCTGTGATGAAATCTGCAACAAAACCAGTGTTAAAATTCACATGGGGTATTGAAAAGGAGAAAATCTCAAATCTGTGCAGAACAAAATCATTGTTTCTTCCTCCATTGTGTCTTTCTCTGTATGCCTCACAACTATAAATGAAAGAAGAGACAATTAACAATTGTAAACTAACAATATGCAACAATGATTTTCAAAATCTAAGAAAATAGTCAATCCTATGTTCTATTAACATGAGCAATCAACATTTATCCTCTTGTAACATACATATTTGGATAGATCTTTAATCATCTGATGATACCAACCTCCTCTCCACTTGTTAAACACCAAAAACATCTGCTTTGGACTAGTTATGTTTTGATTTAGAAACTCATTTAATAAGTCTTTCACCTTAAAATCCTATACCCTATCAATCATATTCATAACAAAACAGGGCTTCCATTTCCATGATGACAAAAGTGAATAGAGGAACAACAGAAAAAAAAAGAAAAATAGGAAAGGATATGTACATCTTAGATTGAGTTAATTGTCAATCCAGTGATAATCAGTAATCTTACCATGACTATTGTTTTTTTTTCTTTCCACTGTCCCCTGAAATATATACATTTACATCTTAACAAATGGTTAGGCATCAATCATTAAATGATTGATAAATAAATAAAATTCTGAATAAAATTCTTACGATACCTGTGTTAGTCACATTCTCAAAGGAATTGTCTCCTACTTGGTATAAGAGACCATATTTCTGTGGCTACATGATGAAAGCCCCGCTAGTATTCATTTAAGTTCCTTTAAGTTCGCTTGTTCTGGTTACTGTGTTCTAAACAAACCTTGGTCTCTGCTACCAGGCTGACACATTTCCCACCTCTTGAAGACTTACAGCTACAACTGAAAGGACTTGAAACTGTGAATGAAGTACATTTCAGAATATGCTGCATTCTATACCAATATCCAAAATTAACCTTAAACTGGCTCATGGAACTAAGTTTTTGACATTGGTTTTGTTATTTACTGAGAAAGTTTAGAAGCATAATTGACATATGTCGGGCACGGTTGGAAGATACACAAAGCTACACACAGATACCTGGGTTCTCAGGAACTGCTCTCTTCTGGGTCCAGATGTTTATCAAGGCCCTTTTTCAGGTTCTTCATTTCTGATCACTTCCGCTCTCTTTTCCTCACCTCCAGCTTCTCGGGCCTCATGATCAGAGCTTTCACACTTACATTCACCGGCTTCATTAGTGAAGAATAATATGGACTTCGTGACCAGAACTTCACGGAAGAAGTAGCCCAATTTATAATCGGTGGCGACATCGACAACTCTGCCTTCAGGAGAATCAGGAGGATAGAAGAAGGTGAAGAAAGAATAGCTGGGCATCTTCCTAGTGGTGGATACAACGCTTCTGCGGCCCTCACCTTTCTGCAGTGGGCTCGTTTTCGTGGTGACGTTTCTCCCCTCTTTCCAGTAGATCTCACGCCCTGTGCTGCTGATAATTTCTGGCCCTTTGGAGAAGAAGGGATCAGAATCATTTGGGTCTGATCGCATTTGGTATGTTTTAGTCAGGACTTCGTTGAAAAAGTATTCGTTTGACTTGAAGATAAATTCTATGGTGAAGCTCATTGGTTCCTCGAACCCTGAAAATTTAATTTTTACATCTTTCAAGTGCTCTAGTACAAGTTCATCATTTTTTCGGATCATCCTCCCAAGGATCTTCACATTTTTAAAAGCCGTCAACCAAAAGTGAGGTATGCCCTTTGTTTGCCCTTTTCCCGCAGGCTCCCTTTCCATTTCCTCCCATGCGCCTTCCTGGACACCTACTCGCCACTGACATTCACCTTCTGTGGGCTCATGGATTGCATTGACAATCTCAGATCTCTTATCAAACAAAGGTTGGTAGAAGGTCGCATACTTTTTCTCGAGATCGTGGAAATCTCTGTAGAACTGAGCTTCCACTTGTGCATATTGGGCCTGAAGATTTTTGAGAGCTTTGACCCGCTGCTTCACCGCTGCAGGCAAGTGCCGAGCACCGCCTGCCTTTGAGCTGGGTGCCCCAAGGGGGGCTGCAAGGGCCTGAGGACTTGACGGCCACTTGCCAACCTGGACCTTGTCAGAGGCAGAGGCCCCAGCCTCCCAGGACTTGGAGGCATCGCCCAGGGCCTCGCCCTCTTTGCCCTGGGCCTCTGCTGTAGGTTCCTCTGCCTTTTGGGATGCAGCCTCCTCTGTTGGTTCCTGCGGCCCCGAGGGCGAGGTGCCCTCTGCCTGGTACTCGCCCTCCCAGACCTCCGCTTCCTCTCTCAGGTGCTCCTGGTCCTGGGGTGCTGGCCCTTCTCCTTGGTCTTCCACTTCTGGAGGCGCTGGTCCCTCTACAGGGTCCTCGGGCTCCCGGGAGTGGCGCCTGATTCCCACGCGGCCCGCATGGGGCCGGACCAGGGCATGGTCGTTATCATGGATACGGTGTAGAAGGGAATGGAGCAGAGTCCTGAAGACGGACTGAAACCGCACCATGGGGGTCTCAGCAGCGGCCGCGAAGACTTCAGGGACTTCTGCGGGCTCTTGGCCATTGTCTTCCTCCTCTTCAGTCTCTTCCTCTTCGTCCTCATTCTCTTCCCCGTTTTCGCCCTCCTCTTCGGACTCTTCGGTCAGACTCCTCCTGGTTCCCAGACTCAAACTCGAACTCTGGCGACTGGTACTCATAGTCTTCCTGGTCCCCGAACTCCAACTCGAACTCCTCTTCTTCTTCCTCCTCTTCTCCCTCCTCTTCCTCATCCTCTTCCCCCTCCTCCTCCTCTTCTAGCTGCTTTACATCCCAGCTCTTTTCTGTGGCCTGGGCAGCATCTTGCCCACCCTCCTCCTCAGGAAGGGCTCTGGAAACCCCTTCAGAAGCCAGGAAGGATGAGACTTCCTCGACTCCATCCACCCCTTCTGAAGGGGACACCGGGACCCCAGTGGGTCTGGGGTCCTGGCCACCTGGACTCAGACTTTGCTCCTCTGTGGCAGACATGGCAGGAGGGACTCGCCAGTCAGTGCCTCAACTGGAGCTTTGATCGGGCTGCCGCAACAACTGCGGTGAGGATGGCAGCCGCTGAAGGGACTGTCCCTGAGGGGAGGCTGTTGGCAGCAGGGCCTGTCGGGAGGCGGTGGGGATGGCAGGGAAGATGGCTTCAGAGAAGGTGCCCGTGGAAATCCCACCACAGGAAGCGCAGAGGGGCAGCCCAAGAAGCGGCCAACCAAGACTGCACCTGAGGTGATGGTGGACAAGGTGGGAAAGATTCCGTTGGGCTGGTGATGGGAGGTGGAACTTGGAAGGTTCAACAAAGGGCCACTTCCTCCACCATGAGCTCGAAGGTCATTTGTTGAGAACCAATGACTGACATGCTTGTTGTCCAATGAGTGATCAAAGTCTTGCACCTCCCTTAAGGCTTTAGTACCCTGGGTTACCATTTAATCCCACACAAGTCCCCACTTTTTTGTTCTAGCTTTGAGACAAATCAGTGTCCAGGTATGAGAGCACTTTGCGGCATAAAAATTATTCGTTTCCCAGTTTCCTCCTGTGGTTGGCTCATGCCAATAGTGAACAGTTATCTTTTTTAAGTTGATAAATCAAATAGAAGTAATGGTAATAACCTCTGGTAAGAGAGAGACAGAGAGTTGGCACGATTTGGCAGCATTAAAACTACTTGGGAGAGAGGAGGGGAGATGGCTAAAGAGTGGGAAGCCCTAGATTCATCTGGTCCCTTGAATTCAGCTTGATAGCTATCAAATCATTCTGAACACCTATGAAGTAAACCAGAAATCTAAGAGAAGATTTCCTGCAATTCTACAATGAGAAAAGTGACCAATTTTTGCAAGATAGGATGTGTGGAGAAGTGAAGCTGAGGGGATATATTGGAAGATAGGCTGAGGGGGCAGTAGCCTCTATAAGCCCGCTACTAGAATGTGATATAGGAACAGATCCCCAAATTAGAACTTTTAGAAGTCTGCTCTGGTAAGGGACATTTCTGCCTGAAAGGTGCTCAGGTGGCAAAATGAGGCAGAATCTTAGGTGGGACAGTGTGGTTTCAGGATCCCTGGGGTCACAGAAATAACAAGGGTGCCTGAGTGTGGCAGAGTTCCCAAGCATTGGAGAGAGAAGCCGGCTGCAATCAGTGAACCCAGGAGTCGGCTTTCAGATCAGTGTTGCCACAAACCACAAGCATGGTTCTGGAGGCTGGCAAGGCTGGAGGGGGCAACATGAGAGTTTCCATGTGCTGGCAGGGGCTTGTGTAGTTTGAACCCCACCCATCCAACGGCACCAAGGGAGAGAACACGTGGGTGTTTTTATCAGCTCGCCCAGATGTGGGGCACTGGGGTTGAGGGAAGGCTGAAGTTTAAAAGCCCTCAGCAGTCAAACACCAAAGAATGGAGTTGAAACGTTGTTACAATTTATCCCTGATGCGTGACAGATGACCAAAATGGATCACTTCTATTTCATTGAATTTGAAGTCCGGGGAGTAAGCCATTGTGTCACTCTATGAGCCCTGCAACCTGAGGCCAGATAGGGAAGGGGACGGTCCCTTGCATGTTTGTTTGTGAGCTCAGCATTGTGTATCCTGAAAAGATAAATGAATGCTTCGGTCACTACCAATAACATCTGGAACTCCATAGCAGATAAGGAGTGTCTTAGGCAAGGCCTTGTATTGTGGCTTTCGTATATGTAGAGTTACGTGTCTCCTTGATTTATATTTTGGGAGCCTGTGGGGTAAGATATTCCTGGAGTTCCTTACCCCAAAGGGGACAATCTTGGACAAGGAATTGTTGTTGTTGCCACTGGCCCTATCAGACAGCCAGACCAATGCCTGTGACCTAGATAGTCTTTTTAAATGTGCAGATTGGGCTGACTGTTGGCCAGCACGTCCAGTGCTTAGGTAACTGCCCGACGTTCAGTCAGTTGTGCTGACCCTTGGGTCCCATCTTATATTAGAGGTGTCTATGTTAATAAGGGCTGAGAGCTCCATCACAGATGACCAGAGTGATGGTGACAATTCCAGTCATAAAGTGGAGGAACACCCCTTACTCTTCACTCAGGTGATCCCAAGGGGCTCCCGTGGTAGCCAAGGGGTCTCAGACAGGGATGACATCCTCCAGTACCATGACATCCAGCAAAGGAGTGACAACAGCGAAGGCCAAGCCCTCCTACAAGCGGGATATACCAGGGGGCCCAGATTTGCCTCCATCTGTAACAAGGAGGCCCTGCCTTGCTGGCTTTGCTAAACTTGCAGGGGTGCTGCTATGTAAGCCAAGGCCTAATGGGCAACTGGCTACTGAGTGTCACAGGCCTGGGGCCCATGAGAACTTCTAAATCCAGGAGAGTTCAGTAGGCAGCCAGCAATTGCTGCTCCCATGTCTCACACAAGGGCCAAGGAGAAGTGTTTCTTATATCAGAGTTCCATTAGCAAATTATGGCCATCATGGGAGGTCCTAAGATCCCAGAAGGCATGAGAGGAGTTTGCTAAAGCACCTACTCTGAAGGACTCTTTGGTAGACCCCAACAGGAGTGCCTGCTGTTTTGTAATTTGGACAGACTCTAGAGCCTTTTGATGTAGGGGGCCCTTCCAAGGCAGGCCAGTTTTTAAATAACAGCATCAATGGGCTCTCCTAACTCTGGAAACTGAGGAATTTCTCACTGGACCCACAAAGGTCTAAAAGATGCTGGGTTTGTTCTAGCGTGTAGGTGCCAAGAGGGTCAATAGCTGGTCTTGACAGTGTCAGTGATGAAGCGGCCCTTGGTTTACCAAATAATTTTCAGGAATTTAACGAAGGAGGCATGGTCTTGCCCTATGTGTGGGACAATGGCTTGCCTGCCTTTTGTAAGCCCCTCTGTGAGTATTTGCATGTCCTGAGGGTTTCAAATGCCTATCCTTGGAGGAAGAGGTCATCCGTGTAATGTCATACCTGTGATCCTAGACAAATGTGGATGCACTTACAATATTGCTTGCAAAGATTGTGTACGGTGGCAGAGCCACTGAGGTACTCCATGTGTAGCCAGGTAAATGTGTATTGTGTCCTTTCAGAAGTAAAGGCACACTGCAACTGAGGTGCTGTTGATATACAAGCACAGAAGAGAACACATTAGCCAACTTTATAATAGCAAAGCCTTTACCAGTTGTTGATTGGATGGAGTCCATAATTTCAAGAACATTGGGTATGGGGGCCTTAATGTGTGAGACCAGGCTCTGAGGTATCAAGGCTGTGGGAATCCACCCTGGAGGCATCCTTCATTCTTTCCTAGTCTAAGAACAGGCCAAACTAGAGAAGGTCAAACGGAGAAGCAGTGGGGGAAATCATTCTTTTTTTACACAGAATCTACATATATGGATTTCAATCTTTATAGGCTCTGTTTTGTTTTTCCTTAGCCCGTAATCAGTGTTTTCAGTGGGGACAGTCCGCTGGGTCCCGTTTTGTCAAGCCCATTTATAAGTGGCAAAGACTGAATTTAACTTTATTAACCATTGTGTCAGAGTGCTGATGCCCACTGTAGGATAGACACTTTAGGACAATGGGTGCCATGACCATGGGGAATTGAGGCAAGGCAATATTTTCAATGTGTAAGGCAAGGGAAACCTCTCTGTCCTCTAGTTTATATTCATTAGCTCCCCTAAGTTTTCAGAGGCTTCCTCTTAAAATTTAGTGGGATTCCCAAGTATTACTACAATTTGTGCGAGAAATTGGAGGGTGAGACAAACCATGATAGTCTGTGGACTCTGAGAAACAAACTGGAGGTTTTAGAGGGGAGGGGGTGGAGGGGATGGGTGAGCCTGGTGGTGGGTATTAAGGAGGACATGTATTACATGGAGTACTGGGTGTTGTACATAAACAATGAATCTTGGAACACTGCATCAAAAACTAATGATGTATTTCATGGTGACTAACATAACACAATATAAAAAAAAAGAACATAAAGGTTTCCTCAATGATGCATTTTAGCAGATGTTGAAGTTAATTCACTATTTGTAAAAGTGTAAAGCCAATCAGCGCCTTTATTCTGTTTATCATTATTGTTGTTGTTGTGATAAAATTCACCATTTTAGAGGGTACACGTCAGTGGCGCTTAGTACATTCACAGTGCTCTCCAGGTATTCCCTCTGTCTAGCCCCAAAATAAACCATCACCCCAAAAGGAAACCCCATACCCATTAATTAGCTCTCCCCCGTTTTGCCATCCATGACTCCACATTCTGGAAACCACTTATCTGCTCTCTTTCTCTATGAATTTACCTATTTTACCTTTATTCTATATTGCCTAAAATTGGATACAAATGAAATCATATGATATGTGACCTTTTGTGTCTGGCCTCTCTCACTTAGCATAATGTTTTTGAGGTTCATCCATCGTGTTGCCTATATCAGTACTTAATTCCTCTTTATGGCTGCATGATATTCCATTGTGTGGACATACCACCTTTGTTTGTCCGTCCATCAGTTCATGGACACTTGGGATGTTTCCACCTTTTCGTTATGGTGACTAGGGCTGCTATGAACATCTGTACACAAGTTTTCATTTCAATAAATGCTTTTGATTTTGGGAGTGGAATTGATGAGTCAGTCATGTGGTAATTCTGCATTTAACTCTCTGGAGAACTGTCAAACTCTTTCCCACAGTAACAGCATTCATTTTACATACCCATCAGTAATGCATAAGGATCCCAATTTCTCCACATTCTGCTCAATATGTTTTATTTTTCATTTAAAAACAATTCCATTACACCCACCCTTGTGAGTATGCTGTGGTATCACATGGGGGTTTTGTTTGCCTTTCCCTAATGACTAGTAATGTTGAGCTGATTTTCCTGCCCTTATTGGATATTTGTATATCTTTTCTGAAGATATTTGTATTCACATCCTATGTCCACTTTTAAACTGGACTGACTACTTGTTGGGTTGTGTTCTTTATGCATTCTGGATACTAGACCCTTATTAGATACATGCTTGCCACAAAATTTTTATCCCATTCTATAGGTTGTTTTGCTTTCTTGGTAACGTCCTTTGACACAAAAAGGTTTTTAGCTTGGCAAAGTCTAGTTTATCTGTTTTTTCTTCTTTCCTCATGCTTTCATTGGCCTATCTAAGAATCCATTGCCAAATCAAAGGTCATGGAAATTTACCCCTAATGGAATGAATTATAGACCCCTGAATTCATATGTGGAACCCCTAGGGCTCGTTAACTCCAAACTTGACTGCATTTGGGGACAGGACCTTTTAAAAGGTGATTAAGGTCCAGTGAGATCATACGGGTAGGTCCTAACCCAATCTGACTGGTGTCCTAGAAAAGAAGAGGTGATTTGAACATACAAAGACACACCAGAGATGTGTACACACAGATGAAAGATCCTGTAAGGACACAGTGAGGAGGCGGCCATCTACAAGCCAAGGAGTGAGCCCTCAGAAGAAACCAAACCTGCTGACAACTTGATGTCAGACTTTTATCCTCCAGAACTGTGGGAAAATAAGTTTCTCTTGTTTACGCCATGGACTCTGGGGCATTTTCTGATGGCCGCCCTGTCCACATTAAAGTGTGGACAGACAAAGCTCCCACAGAAACACTCTTCTTTTCCATCAATGCTGTTGTTGTTTTTCTTATTCGTTCTAGTTCTGTGCTTTTGCTATTTATCTTTAGGGTGAAACCCATCAGAGAACTTTCAAGGCAGAAGAGAGAAATTAAACCATGATACTTTAGCCAAAAGTCAGTATAGGTACCCTGAAGCACTAGAATTCAACAATGAGTTTGCTGAGATAATGGAGTTCATGAAAATGACCACATAAAATTGTGCATAAAGATCTGGGCTCTGGACAAACTGCACATGCATCTACCTGAACCTAAAAATAATATTAAATGATTTGAGTACTGTTCAAATAAGTAGACCACTGTCATTATCCCACATTCCTCGCTGATTGGCACATATGTAAGCCAGATATGAATAGCACCACAAAGGCTTTGAAATGTGAACCTAGATTGGAACAATAGCCAACAAAATTTACAAATTGGTGGCCTGACCCTAAAACAAAAGTAAAATAAGAAAAAATTATATATCTATATCTATCTATCTATCTATCTATCTATCTATCTATCTATATATATATATATATGGTGAGAGAGAGAGAGAGAGGGAGGGAGATTTTCTGTAGGATATCATGATACATTCTCAAAAAACAGAACACTAAAATGTCCAGATATACCTAAAATTAATTAGTATATGAAAAACCAGGGAAACGTTAATAAATTCCATGGGAAAATGCAAGCAAGAGGGGCAAGCACAAAGATGACACAAGTATTGGAAGTGAAAGATATTAAAGCATCCATTATTATCATACTACATGAAGTGATAGCTGTAGGTAACAAACCAAAACAAAAACAAATACTATTCTCTAATTTTTCAATGTCTGTAAACACATACATACATAAAAATATAGGGATACACACATATATAAATACAAATTTATATATACAAATACATGTATATATGTAAACACATATAGATGTATAAATACACACATGGATATATACAGATATGCATGCACATGTACACAACACTCACACTCACTCACTCTATCTCTCTCTCTCTCTCTCTCTCTCTCTCTCTCACACACACACACACACACACACACACACACACACACACAGGATAACTTTCAAAGCCAAAGCTGCACCACGCATTTTCACCATAAGTCAACTTGAGATCCATTATATGTATGCAACCTTTCTGAGTGCCCAGAAAGTTCCACCAAATTTAGTAGAGACAAGTATGGAGGACGACTATGTGTACACAAATGACGTCATGTTTCTATCACTTTTGTTGTGTTTTAATCTTGCCTCAAAAATGAGATTTCCAGTATAGACTCTCCTGCAATTTGCCTTTATCATACAACTTGGCCTCATTTCGCACCCCTTCCCTACAAAGCAATGTGAATATTTACACCCCCTTCAACCTCATTTTCTTAACATCTGTATTGGCATTATATTGTTCAGAGAACATTGTTTGTATAAATTAAAACCTCTTAAGTTTACTGAGGCTTATTTTATGGCCCATATAAGGTCTACCCTGAAGAATATTCCATGTCCTGTTGAGAAGAATGTGTATTATGCTCTTGAGTATTCTACAGGTGTCTGTTAGATATAACTCATTTATAGTGTTGCTTCAAATCTCCTAATTTCTGGCCAATCTTCTGCCTGGTTGTTCTATTCATTTGTAAGGGTGCGTTGTTGAAGTCTCCAACTACTGATGAATTGTGCAATTCTCCCTTCAGTTGTGTCAGTTTTTGTTTCACGTATTTAGGCACTCTGTTCTTAGGTGCATTCATATTTTTAATCATTATATCCTTCCTATGAATGCTTCCTTTAATCATTCTCAACTGACTTTCTTTGGTCAGTAACTCCCCTTTGCCTTAAACTCTATTTTACCTGACATTAGGATAGCCAAAAAGTGTTATTTTTGGTTATTCTTTCCATAGTATATATTTTTCCATCTTTTTACTTTCAGTCTACTTTGAATTGAAAGTGTGTCCCTTGTAGACAACATATGAATGGACAATGGCTTTTTTTTTTAATTTTATTTTTATTATTTGCCCAAGGGGTACAGGTCTGTGAATCATCAGGCTTACATCTTTCACAGCATTCACCAGAGCACAAACCCTCCCCAATGTCCATAATCCATCCACCCTATCCCTACCCTCCCACCCCCCAGTAACCCTCAGTTTGTTTTATGAGATTAGAAGTCTCTTATCCATTGTATAGATATATGACTTTTGATTGGAAGATTTAGTCCTTTTACATTAAATGTAATTAAAGAGAAGTTAGGATCTATGTTTACTGCTTGGCTATTTCTTTCCCATGTATTTTAAGGCTTTTGTCCCTTTATTCATTTAATATTGCCCGTTTTGAAGTTTAAACAGATATTTTTACTTTATAATGTAACTGCCTCATTGTCAATTTTACTAAATTCTTGAATTATTTTCTTAATGGTTGCCCTAGAGATTACAATTGACAGTCTATCTTAATCTATAGACTAATACCAACTTAATTTCAATAGTAAACAAGGGCGCCTGGGTGGCTCAGTGGGTTAATGCCTCTGCTTTCGGCTCAGGTCATGATCTCAGCGTCCTGGGATCGAGGCCCGCATCGGGCTCCCTGCTCAGCGGGGAGCCTGCTTCCCCCTCTCTCTCTCTGCTTGCCTCTCTGCCTCCTTGTGATCTCTCTCCCTCTGTGAAATAAATAAATAAAATCTTTAAAAAAAAAATAGTAAACAAAAGCTTTGTTAACTATTATCCTATTTCCTCCTTCTTTCTTAAGGCTTATTATTGTTATACGAATTACGTGTGCACATATTATAAGCCCATCGCTGCAATTTTATAATTATTTTTTTGTATATCTTGAATCAGATAAGAAAAAAGAAACAAAAATCCATATGTGCTGTCTTTATAGTTACCTATCTGGTTACCTTTCCTGGTGCTTTTTTATCTCTTCATATAAATTAGAGTTTTTGTTTAGTGTTCTCTTATTTCAGCCTGAAAGTTCAGTTTAATATTGCTTGTGGGAAAGACAGAATCTCTAGGGTTTTGTTTATATATAAAGGTCTTAATTTTTCTTCAGTTTTGAAGGATAGATTTTTTAGATATAGAATTCCTCATTGACAGGTTTTTTTCTTTCAACACTTGAAAAACATCATCTTATTGGCTTTGGGTCTCCATGGTTGTTGATGAGAAATAAGGATCTCTTAAATGTAATGAGTTGCTTTTCTCTTGTTGCTTTCAAAGTTGTCTTTTTGTGTTGGGCTTTGAAAGTGTAATTATGTTGTGCCTAGGTGTATCTCTCTTTGACTTTATCCTACTTGGATCTATTGAATTTCTTAAATGTGTAGATTAATGCTTTTCAACTATTTTGGGAAGTTTTGGTTATTACTTCTTCAAATACTCCTCCTGCCCCTTCCTCTATCTCCTCTTTTTCGGAGACTCCTATTATGTGTATTTTTTTATTATGTTATGTTAGTCACCATAAAATACATCATTAGTTTTTGATGCAGTTTTCTGACATTCACTGTCTATGTACAACACCCAGTGTAGGCCTCTAACTCTCTGTTCAAGCTTCTTAATTTTTTTTTCTTTCTATTCCTCACTCTGGATAATCTCAATTGATCTACCTTCAGATTCACTGATTCTTTCTTTGTTAGTTCAAATCTGCTATTGAGATCCACTGGAGGAATTTTTCATTTCATTACTATATTTGAAACCCAAGAATTTCTATTTTTTAAAGTAATGTCTCTTTATTAAATTACTATATTTGGTAAGATAGTCTTCTCATTTAACTTCAATTATGTAGATGTGCTTTCCTTTAATTATTTAGACATGTTTATAATAGTTGATTTACAAAACCATAATGAGATATCACCTTATACCTGTCAGAGTGGCAAAAATTAAAAAGACAAGAAATAACAAGTGTTTCTGAGGATGTGGAGGAAAAAAGAACCCTCTTGCACTGTTGGTGGGAATGCAAACTGGTGCGGCTACTATGGAAAACAGGATGGAGGACCCCCCGTGAATTAAAACTAGAAATGCCATATTATTAAGCCCACTAATGGGTATTTACCCCAAAAATGAAAACACGAATGTGGAAAGCTATATACACCGTTATGTTTCTTGTAGCATTACTTATAATAGCCAAGATATGGAAGGAACCCAATAATCCATTGACAGATGAATGGATAAGGAAAATATCACACACACACACACACACACGCACACGCACACGCACACACACACACAAATATGCAACCATAAAAAAGGAATGAGATTGTTGCCATTTATGACAGCATGGATGGACCAAGAGTGTATTATGCTAAGTGAAATAATTCAGACTGTAAAAGACAAATACCATATGATTTCACTTATATATGGAATATAAAAAATAAATAAACAAACAAAAAGCAGAATCAGACATATAAGTATAAGTAAGGAGAACAAATTGATGGTTTCCAGAGGAATGGCAATAAGTGGATGGATAAAGTGGGTGAAGGGGAGGGAGAGATACAGACTTGCAGTTATGGAGTGAGTAAGTCATGGGAATAAGAGGCACATAATAGGAAATACAGTCAAAGGTATCATAATAACATTGTATGGTGACAGAGAGTAGCTACACTTATGGTGAGCATAACATAAGGAAAAGGGGGTTGAATCACTATGTTGTACACCTGAACCTAATTTAACACTGTGTGTCAACTATACTTAAACAATTTAACTAAAAAAATAAAACAAAATTTAAAAGAAAAATTGGTTTAAAATCTTTGAGAAATCCAATGTCTAGGCTTCATCAGGAACAGGTTATATTGACTGTTTGTTTCTTTTTCCATGAGCCATTCTTTCTTGGTTGTTCACACATTTTGTAGGTTTTGTTTCTATCTATCTATCTATCTATCTATCTATCTATCATATATATGTATATATATACATATACATATGTATGTGCATACACACACACACACACACACACACACACACATATATATTTCATCTGTGGCTGCTGGATTCTCTTCTCTGATAGCTTACTGATGAGCAAATGATCCTACAGAGATTGAATTAAATTCCTTGAGCCAATCAATCTTCCAGCCTTTATCAGGATGCTTTGAGCATATGTTTTGAGATGATTTCAATGATCAGGTAGGCAATTTATAACTCTACCTAACCCTTCAGATTCTGCATGTACAGAGCCTTATTGTCAGCTAGAAGTGAGGGCTAGGTCTTTTCAGGTATCTTTTGAGCATGCACAGAGTTCACTCATGGCCTTCTAGATCTCAGTTATATGTTGGAACTCTTCAAAGCATCCTATGGACATTTCCTTTCCCAGCTTTGCCTTTTTAATTTTTTAGATAGCTTCTACATTTTTAACTTAAATTCAATTAGCCAACGTATAGTAGTACATCATTAGTTTTTGATATAATGTTCAATTGTTCATTAGTTACGTATAGCACCCTGTGCTCATCACGTTGTGTGCCCTCCTTAATGCCCATCACCCAGTTACCTCATCTCGCCACCCACCTCCCTTTCCACGACCCCCGGATTGCTTCCCAGAGTCAAGAGTCTCATATGGTTTCTCTTCCTTCTTATTTTCCCCAACTAGTCACACTGCATTTGGAAGCTGCAGTGGTAACGATTGCTCTGAGTTTTGTTTTTTTTTTCCTCTGATGCCTGTGGCTAGGCCAGTTTACACAAAATGGATTCTAAGTGAGAATAAATGAAGTCATGTCTGATAATGGAACTTTTTAGAGAGCTGCCGGATGGGTCAAATATTGACAATTCTATGAGGATGGGATGGTTGGGGAGCTCCAAATCTTTCTGCCTCTTCCCTAGGTGCCAGGCTGCAGTTTCACAGGTAACATATTTGCAGATCTGTTGGTTTTCAATGCTACCACAGATCTGGGGTCAAGGGGTTCGGAATAGGCCAATTTAAAATACCACGAACCTTGTTGTTCATGATAAAATCTGACCATTTTTCTTGAATAAATATTCTTGGGATGATTGAAAACCTTTCATTAATTCCCAGAGTTCTGAAAAGTTGATTTTGACAGTTTTTTCCAGTGTTCCCATTGCATATGTGGAGGAACAGATTTTCAGAGGTCCTTACTTCACCATTCCAGAAGTGCTGCTCTAACTCATTTCTTCATTTCAGCAAGTGTTCCTTCTAGTTGTACAATTTCCACTTGGATTTGTTTATTTTCCCTGTAGTTCTGCCCTCCTTTGTTCTATAGATTCCAAAATTATGCTGTCATGTACTTACATTTTATGATGACTCCTTTATTTCATTTGAGTATCTCTTTAAGTTAGTTTGAAAGTTATTTGCCACAAATTCTATTTCTTGTATAGACTTTGCTATATTTGCTTTATTGTTCATGTGTGTTTTCTATATATGTTTTTCTTCTCTTTAGAGACTTTAAAAAAGTAACATTGAGTTACATGTCTGAATCGTAAAGTCCTTGAGAAAATTTCAAACATTATGGGAATACTAAAGTCCTGTTTTACCACCTGTCACCATCTTCATTCTTTCTGTCTTCATATGTTACTCCATCATCAGACAATGGTATATAGTTCAAGACCTTTGTTATGTGCACTTACATGTCCTTGTGTATTACAAGAAAAATAGTTTTTCTTTATACATATTTGTGAGTTTAAAACAAAAGATATGATTTAGTACTTACTTGTTTGCCATCTTTTTTTCACTTGACTTGCCTTTCCATTTGTTATAATTGTACAGCCCCATTCATTCTAATTGATGCATAATATTCCATTTTCTGGGTAGACCACAGTTTATTTACTCTTTCATGCTTTGATAGACACTTGCACATGTCTATCACATGATAGAATATGAATATGAAATATGAAGGGATATTTTCTTTTTATTGCAGAAGATAATGCAGTGAATAACCTTGAAAACATCTCCTTATGAGAATGAGACACTGTGTATATTGAGCACCAGTGAGGGTTCCTAGTAGGGGATGAGAAAATCACCAACTTTACTCTCCTGGAAGTCATAATAGAGGTCTTAACTTTGGCAAAGAATGAAATGATTCTTGCCTTTTTAATGTAAAACATCATTCAGTAATTTACTACAGTAAAAGGGACTTGGAAATTCTTGCCCATGGCTGGGTGTGACAGTAGGAATCAGTAATAAAAAGTCATGGGAAATTCACAAAAATTAACAATAGACTCCTAAATAACTTATGAATTGAAGGGGAAAAATCACATCAGTAATTAGAGAATATTCTGATATGAATGAAAAGGAAAATACAAGATATCAAAACTTGTGAGGTACAAATAAAGATTAAGAGTGGTAGTAAGTAAAATAGAGCATAGAAAAAGAATAGTGGGAATTCATGACCAAAAGTTTTCTTTTAATAAACAAATTAAGCAATGTTACAGACCTCTAGCTAGATTGACCAAGGAAAAATTGGAAGAAGAAGGGATATCACAAATGTTAAAGGTGACAACAGACCCAAAGTGAGTCATTTATGCTAAGCCCCACATCATCAAATTAATTACAGTTTCAGCTCTCTCAGAAATGGAAACTCAAACCAGTGAATTAGGAATAACCTAATCAGCACTAGTTAGGTAATCTGCCTGCCATCCCCTGAAAGGAAGTGACCTTGCCACAACCAATTCACTTTTTTCCTAGTCTAACTTTGTTGCTGCTCCCTTCTGCCTGTAAAAATCTTTCACTTTGTACAGTTTCTTGGAGCTCCTTTCTATCTGCTAGGCTGAATGCTGCCTGATGCATGAATCATTGAATAATGCCAATAAACTCTTTACAATTTACTCAGCTGAATTTTATTTTTTAATACTACCAATGCTACAAAATTAAAAGAGGTTATAAGGTAATCCTATGAAAAAGCATATGCCAACAAATTAATCTATATGAAATGTACATATTACTGGAAAGACACAAAGCAATGAGATTGACTCAGAAAGAAATAGGAAGTACGAACTGACTTATAACAAGAGATTGACTTTCTAATGAAACACCCCGTCAACACACACACGTACATACACACACACACACACACGTACATACACACACACACACACACACACACACACACACACACACACACCCAGGACCAGATGGCTTCATTGGTCTATTCTACATTTTTTAAATATAAATTCAATTAATTAACATATAGTGTATTATTAGTTTCAGAGGTAGTGTTCAGTGATTCATCAGTTGTGTAACACCCGGTGCTCATTACATCACATGTCCTCCTTAATGTCCATCACTCTGTAACCCTATCCCCCCAACCCCTTCCCCTCCAGCAACCCCTCAGTTTATTCCCTATGGTTAAGAGGTCTTCTCTACATTTAAAGGAGATTTAACATCAATCTTTTACTTTTTTATTATTATATTTTTAAACTTATATACAACTTTATTTTTTTGAGGTTGCTTATTTTTATTTTTTTTCATTTTTTTATTATGTTCAGCTAGCCACTGTTACAGTACATCATTAGTTTTTGATGTACTGTTCAATGATTCATTAGGTGCATATAACACCCAGTGCTCAATCTTTTAAAAACTCTCCCAAAATACAGATGAAGCAGAAACACTTCCCAACTCATACAATTAGTCCAGTAATACCCTGGCACTCATAGAGACAAAGTGATAACAAGAAAAAGAAAGAGAGAGGTGCCTGTGTGGCTCAGTCAGGTAAGTGTCTGACTTTGGCTCAGTTCATGATCTCAGGGTCCTGTTATCGAGCCCCACTTCAGGCTCTCTGCTCAGCGGGGAGTCCGCTTCTCCCTCTCCCTCTGGCCCTCCCCCCTGCTCTTGCTTACTCTCCCTCCCTCTCTCTCTCAAATAAATAAATATTTTTTAAAAAAGAAGGGAAAAAAACCTCACACATCAAAATTCCTTACAAATATAGATACAAAAATTATCAACGAAATATTAGCACGACTAATCCAGAAACATAAAAAAAATAATTCTTTACCATGACTATGTGGAATTTATCCCAAGGATAAAATATCACTTAAAATATGAAAATCAGTTGGGTGCCTGGGTGGCTCAGTGGGTTAAAGCCTCTGCCTTCGGCTCAGGTCATGATCTCAGGGTCCTGGGATCGAGGCGCGCATTGGGCTCTCTGCTCGGCAGGGAGCCTGCTTCCTCCTCTCTCTCTGCCTACTTGTGATCTGATCTCTTTCTGTGTGTCAAATAAATAAAAAAAAATCTTTAAAAAATAAAAAAATAAAAAGAAATAAAATATGAAAATCAGTCAATATAATTGTTGGAACAATCACTTATGTACAGTCTGTCAATCCCTGAATGACTGTATAAAAATGGGCCTTGGGATTATGGTCTAAGATGGTGGAGCAGGAGGACCTTGAGCTCATCTCATCCCATCGACACACTGAGAAAACAAGTACCTCTGTGTAACTAACTCTGTTAAATGACTGGAAGACTGGTAGAAAAGATCTTCCACAGCTAGTCATAGAGAAAAGACCGCATTATAATGGGTAGGAGGGGTGGAGATGTGGTTGGAAACCAAACCCCTGGTGTGACTAACCACCAATGGGAGGGACATTACAAGTGCAGAAAAGTGAGAGGACCAGACCCCACATCAAGTACTGCTGGCACTGGGGACCTTCACTAGAAAGACAAGTCCCCATTATGTCTGGCTTTGAAAGCCACTGGGGATTAACTCCATAAGCTTTAAAACTCAGTGGGGCTTAACTCAGAAAGAGTCAAAGGGTGATAGGCAACTGAACCCCCACCCTTAAAGAGCTAGCATACTAAATATCTCAAGACATGGCAGAGAAGCAGTAGTTTGAAAAGTGCCCAGAATATATGGTAAAGATTTATTGACAAATCTTAGAACATGTGCCCGAGGGTTAGGGATCTGCAAACGATTTCCCTAGGAACAAAAGTGCTGGTGGGTGCCATTTTTCTTCCCTTCCCTCAGCCTAGATAACCAGTCACTTGCAGGAGCCAGTTCTAACACTCTCCATCTACCTTGCTAGCATGGCATGCCCTGCCCCAACATTCCCCTGTGGACATGTCCCACCCAACCCATCCTCCTCATCGGGCATCCCTCCAAAGTTTTCCTGTCCCCACCATACCTGGCAGGCAGCCCCAGCCAGGACCAGTGCCACACTAAGGTGATTCCTGCCCAGGGGAGGGAGTGAGCAAACCCCACACTCCAGTGCACTCATAGTTTTGCAGCCGGACCTCTCAGCAGCACAAGGAGCAAACCCTCCCCAGTGCACCCACAGCAGTCAAAGCGACTTATTGCAGCCAGCGGGACTGAAGGCAATCACAGCTCAAGCACAAAAAAAGGGTGCCTGCAGCCCACACAGGGGACACCCCTGGAGTTCCTAGTTCTGATGATTGAGGAGGTTGTGCTACAGGGCAAAACAGGACCTCTTCCACATGCGGCCACTACTTTTGCGACCAGGAGATGTAGCCGATCCACTTAATACACAGAAAGAATCACAGCGAGTTAGGCAACATGAAGAGACAAGAATATGTCTGAAATGAAAGAACAAGACAAAGTGACAGTAAAAGAGAAATAAAACAGATAAGCAATATGCCTGATAGACTTCAAAGTAGTGGTAAAAAAGATACTGTACTTGAGAAAAGAGTGGATGAATTCAGTGAGAAATTCAGAAAATAGACAGAATATATATATATATATATATATATATATATATATATATATATATATATATATATATATATAAAGACAGANGAACCAGTCAGAGCTGAAGAATTTAACAACTGCAATGAAAAAAAACACTAGGGGAAATCGAGAGCCAATTAGAGGATGCAGAAGATTGGATCAACAATGTGGAAGACAGGGTAACGAAAAACAACCAAGCCAAACAGCAAAAAGAACAAAGAATAATACAAATGAGAATAACTTAAGGGAGCTCTACAAACTTAATTAAAAGCTCAATAACATTTGTATTTTACAGATCCCAGAAGGGGGAAATGTTATTTGAAGAAATAATAGCCAAAAACGTCCCTAATCTGGGAAAGAAAAATACACTGAGGTCCAGGAATCACAGAGAGCCCTAACAATGGCCTTGACAACGTGTCACCAAGACACATAATAATTAAAAAGGCAAAAGTAATAAAGGGACATAAAGGGGGCGCCTGGGTGGCTCAGTGGGTTAAAGCCGCTGCCTTCGGCTCAGGTCATGATCCCAGGGTCCTGGGATCGAGGCCCACATCGGGCTCTCTGCTCAGCGGGGAGCCTGCTTCCTCCTCTCTCCTCTCTCTCTGCCTGCCTCTCTGCCTACTTGTAATCTCTCTCTCTCTGTGTCAAATGAATAAATAATAAAATCTTTTTTTAAAAAAGGGACATAAAGGGAGAGATTGACAGTAATAAAATAATAGTAAGGGACTTCAACACTGCACTTCCATCCAGGGTAGATCATCAGACAAAAAAATCAACAAGGAAACAGTGGCTTTGAATGACACATCAGATCAGATGATCTACACATAACATTCCATCCCAAAACAGCAGAATTCGCATTATTTTCAAGTGGACATAAATCATTCGCTAGGATAAATCACATGTTAGGTCACAAAACAAGTTTTGACAAATTTAAGAAAGCCAAAATCATAGCATGCATCTTTTCCAACTATAACACTATGAAACTAGAAATCAATTACAAGAAAAAAACTGGGAAAAGCACAAACCCCTGGAGGCTAAACGGCATGTTCCTCAACAATCCATGTGTCATCGAAGAAGTCAAAGAGAAAATTTAAAAATACATGGGGACAAATGAAAATGAAAGCACAATGATCTGAAATTTGGATGACACAGCAACAGCAGTTCTAAGAGGGAAGCTTACAGCAATACGGGCCTACTTTCCTACTTCAAGAAGCAAGAAAAATCTCAAACAACCTAACCTTATACCTAAAAGAACTAGAAAAAGAAGAACAAAGGCCCAAGCTAGTAGAAGCGAGGCAATAATACAGATTAGAGTGGACCTAACTGAAATGGAGACTAAAAAATCAATAGAAAAGATCAATGAAACCAAGACCTGGTTCTTCAAAAAGTTAATCGAGATTGGTAAACCTTTAGCCAGGTGCATCACAAAAGGAAGAGAGAAGACTCAAATAAATAAAATAAAAAATGAAGGATGAAAAATAACACCCAACTCCATAGAGATGCAAAGAATCGTAAGAGAATAGTATGAAAACTTATACGTCAACAAAGTGGACAACTTAGAAGAAATGGATGAATTCCTAGAAACATGCAATCTCCCAATACTGAATAAGGAAGAAGTAGAACATTTAAACAGACTGATTACTAGTAACAACATTGAATCAGTACTGACAACATTCTCAACATGAAAGCCCAGGACCAGATGGCTTCACAGGAAAATTCTACCAAACATTAAAAAAAAAAGAGTTAATACTTATCCTTCTCAAGCTATTCCAACAAAAATAGAAGAGAAAGGCAAACTTCCAAATTCATTTCATGAGGCCAGCATTACTCTGATAACCAAAACCAGACAAAAACACTACAAATAGGGCGCCTGGGTGGCTCAGTGCGTTAAAGCCTCTGCCTTCTGCTCAGGTCATGATCTCACGGTCCTGGGATCGAGGCCCGCATCGGGCTCTCTGCTCGGCAGGGAGCCTGCTTCCTCCTCTCTCTCTGCCTGCCTCTCTGCCTACTTGTGATCTCTCTCAATCTGTCAAATAAATAAATAAATAAATAAATAAATAAATAAATAAATAAAATCTTTAAAAAAAAACACTACAAATAAACAAACAGGAAAACCCGAAACTGTAGGCCAATATCTCCGATGAAAATAGATGCAAAAATCCTCAACAAAATGTTAGCAAACCAATTCAACTGCACATTAAAAGGATCATTCACCATGATAACGTGGGATGTACTCCATGATAAAGTGGGGTGAAGCAAAGGGGATACAATATTTGCAAATCAATCAATGTGATATACCACATTAATAAGAGGAAGGATAAAAGCCATATAATCATCTTGACCATTTGACAAAATATTTTCGTTCCACCAAGTGGGTCGACGGGGTACATAACTCAACATAATAAAGGCCATATATGAAAAACCCACAGCTAAAATCATTCTCAAGGGTGAACAACTGAGAGCTTTTCCTTTAAGACCAGGATGAAGACAAGGATGTCCATCCTCACCGCTTTTATTCAACATAGTACTGGAAGTCCTAGCTGCAGTAATCAGACAACAAAAAGAAATAAAAGGCAGCCATGCTTCGTAAGGTAGAAGCAAAACTTTCACTATTTGCAGATGGTGCCATACCATATATAGAAAACCCTAACGACCCCACCATAAAAAAACTACTAGAAATGATCAGCGAATTCAGTTAAGTTGCAGGATACAAAATCAATGTGCAAAAATCTGTTGCATTTCTATACACTGATAATGAAGCAGCAGAAAGAGAAATTAAGGAAAAAATCCTATTTACAATTTACCAAAAACAATGATACTTAAGAATACACCTGACCAAATGAGGTGAAAGACCTGTACTCAGAAAGCTATAAACCAATGATGAAAGGAATTGAAGATGACACAAACAAATGGAAAGATATTCCATGTTATGGGTTGGAATAAGAAATATTGCTAAAATGTCTATACTACCCAAACCAATCTACACAGTGCAACCCCTATTAAAATATCAACTGCATTTTCATAGAATTAGGATGGAAAATCCTAAAATTCATATAGATCCGCAAAACACCTTGAGTAGCCAAAGCTATTCTGAAATAGAAAAGCAAAGCTAAAGATATCACAATTCCAGACTTCAAGCTATATTATAAGACTGTAGTAAGCAAAACGGTATGGTACTGGCACAAAAATGGATACAGAGATCAATGGAACATGATAGAAAACCCATAAATAATCTATGGGCAACTAATTACAGTTATATGTAATTACAGTTATATGGTCAACTAATCTACCAAGGAGAAAAGAATGTCCAGTGGGAAAAAGACAGTCTCTTCAACAAATGGTGTTGTGAAAACTGGTCTGCTACATGCAAAAAGAAAGAAACTGGACCATTTTCTTTTCTTTTTTTAAGATTTTTTAATTTATTTTAGAGAGTGAAAGAATGGGAGGAGGGGCAGAGGGAGAGAGAATCTTTTTTTTATTATATAAATTTATTTATTTGTCAGAGAGAGAGAGAGAGCCCAAGCAGGCAGAGTGGTAGGCAGAGGCAGATGGAGAAGCAGGCTTCCTGCTGAGCAAGGGGGAGCAAGGAGCCTGATGCGAGACTCAATCCCAGGACCCTGGGATCATGACCAGAGCCGAAGGCAGCTGCTTAACTAACTGAGCCACCGAGGCGTCCCGAAACTGGACCATTTTCTTACACCATATATGAAAAGAAACTGAAAAGGGATTAAAGACCTAAATGTGAGACTTGAAAAACCAATCCTAGAAGAATGCACAGGCAGTAATTTCTTTGACATCAGCCATAGCATCATTTTTCTATACATGTCTCCTGAGGCCACACGATAAACTATTGGAACCACTGCAAAATAAAAATCTTCTGCAAAGGGAATGAAACAACCAACAAAACTAAAAGGCAACCTAGTGAATGGGAAAACATATTTGCAAATGACACACCTGACAGAGGGTTTGTATCCAAAATATATAAAAACCTTATACAACTTAACATAAAATAACACAAATAATCCACTTAAAAAATAGGCAGAAGACATGAACAGACAGTTCTCAAAAGACCTACAAATGGCCAGCAGACACATGAAAAGATGCTCAACGTCATTCATCATCAGGGAAATGGAAATGAAATCTACGTTGTGGTATCAACTTACACCTGTTATAATGGCTAAAATCAGAAACCGAAGAAAAGAGGAGCAGCAAGATGGCGGAGGAGTAGGAGACCGATTATCATCAGGTCCCAGGAATTCACCCAGAGAGCTATCAAACCATTCTGAACACCTACAAATTCTACCGGAGATCGAAGAGAAGAAGAGCAGCAAGTCTAGGAACAGAAAATCGACCACTTTCTGGAAGGTAGGACGTGCGGAGAAGTGAATCTGCGGCGACGGGAAGATAGACCCCGGGGGGAGGGGCCGGCTGCCGGCAAGGGAGCGAGCAGCGGAGCACAGACTCGGAACTGTGAGAAGTCGGCTCCACTGAGGGACGTCGCCCCAGAGACCAAGCGGGGGGTGAAGCCCCTGCAGGGACAGTGTGGTCTCAGGACCCACGGGGACACAAAAAGACCAGGGGTGTCTGAGCGCGACCGAGCTCCCAGGTCTCAGAAGCCGGCGGGAGAGACGGAGCTGAGCTGAGGTGTCTCTCAGCTTGGGGTTACCTTGGGCTGGGATCTGAAGCTCAGCCGGGCCACTGATCTGTGAGCGGGGACCCCACGGGCGGCAGACCCGGAGAGACTCACCTTCCTCCTCCGGGAGCAGCAGTGCGGGAGCGGCTGCAGGATCTGCCGGGTTTGGAGATTCTAAGCGGGGCCGCGCCAGAGATAGAGACACTCAGTCACAGGCCGGGTGAGCTCGGAGCGCGGCCGGAGACCAGGAGACGGGAGGGACTGCTTTTCTCTGAGGCGGGCTGAGGGCTGAGGCCCCAGGCTCTCGGCTCCTCCGGGTCGGAGACTGGGAGCCGCCATTTTCAGTCCCGTCCTCCAACGAGGTACGGAAAGCGTTCAGGGAACAAAAGCTCCTGAGAGCGAACCCGAGCTGATTACTTAGCCTGGCCCCTGGCGAGGGCGGTGGGAATCCGCCTCGGGCAGAGACACTTGAGAATCATAGCAACAGGCCCCTCCCCCAGAAGACCAAGAGAAACAAACAAACAAACCATCCAGTCAAAGTCAAGTTCAAGACGGCTAAGCGTTGCGGAACCCCAGAACTACGGAAAAGCAACGGAGACAATTCATGGCTTTTTCCCCATGATTCTTCAGTCGTTCAAAGTTCATTGATTTTTTTTTCTCTTTGAAATTTTTTCTTACTTTTTTCTTTTAAAATTTTTCCCTTTTCCTATTTTAACGTTCTTAACTCTTATATCGTATCAACACTTTTTATTCTCTTTTTTTAAAATTTTCATTGTTATAATCATATTTTATCCCTTCATTGTTTTTAACCTTATTTTTTTGGATACTTATAGGGTCTGTTCAATTCACCAATCTAATAGAGAGAGATAGAGATAGATAGAGATAGAGATAGATATAGATATGGAGTCATAGACATAGATATAGAAACAGAAATAGATAATATAGATACAGGATTTTGTTTTATTCATTTTTGTTTAGTTTTTGTATGATTTTGGGTTTTTGGGTTTTTGTTTGTTTGTTTGTTTGTTAGTTTTTGGATTTGGTTTTTTTTGTTTTTTGTTTTTTGTTTTTTGTTTTTTTGTTTTTTTTTTTTTTTCCCCTCTTACTTTTCTACCCAGTTCCAGGTCTCTTCTGAGTAGGTTAGTGTATATTTCTCTGGGGTCATCGCTACCCCTTAGTATTTAGTTCTCTCATCCATCTATTCCTATCTGCATAAAATGACAAGGCGGAAAAAATCAACACAAAAAAAAGAACAAGAGCCAGTAATGACGGCTAGGGACCTAATCAATGCGGACATTAGTAATATGACAGAACCAGAGTTCAGAATGACGATTCTTAAGGTGCTGGCTGGGCTTGAAAAAAAAATGGAAGAAAATAGAGAAGCTGTCTCTAAAGAAATAAAAGACCTTTCTGGAGAAATAAAAGAACTAAAATCTAACCAAGCTGAAATCAAAAAAGCTATTAATGAGGTGCAATTGAAAATGGAGGCTCTTACTGCTAGGATAAATGAAGCAGAAGATAGAATTAGTGATTTAGAAGACAAAATGTCAGAGAAAAAAGAAGAGGATGAAAAGAGAGACAAACAACTACTGGACCATGAGGAGAGAATTCGAGAGATAAGTGATGCCATAAGACGAAACAATATTAGAATAATTGGGATCCCAGAAGAGGACGAGATTGAGAGAGGGCCAGAAGGTATATTGGAGCAGATCTTAATACAGAATTTCCCTAATCTGGCAAAGGGAACAAGCATCAAAATCCAGGAGGCACAGAGAAGCCCCCCCAAAATTAATAAAAATAGGTCCACACCCCGTCATCTAATAGTAAAACTTACAAGTCTTAGTGACAAAGAGAAAATCCTGAAAGCAGCTCGGGACAAGAGGTCTATAACATACAATGGTAGAAATATTAGATTGTCAGCAGACCTATCCACAGAGACCTGGCAGGCCAGAAAGAGCTGGCATGATGTATTCAGAGCACTAAATGAGAAAAATCTGCAGCCAAGAATACTATATCCAGCTAGGCTCTCACTGAAAATAGAAGGAGAGATAAAAATCTTCCAGGACAAACAAAAACTCAAGGAATTTGCAAACACCAAGCCAGCCCTACAGGAAATATTGAAAGGGGTCCTCTAAGCAAAGAGAACCTTAAAGAAACATAGACCAGAAAGGAAGAAACACAATATACAGTAACAGTCACCTTACAGGCAATACAATGGCTCTAAATGTATATCTCTCAATAGTTACTCTGAATGTAAATGGACTAAATGCCCCAACTAAAAGACACAGGGTATCAGAATGGATAAAAAAACAAGACCCATCGATATGCTGTCTACAAGAAACTCATCTTACACGCAAAGACACCTCCAGATTTAAAGTGAGGGGATGGAAAACAATTTACCATGCCAATGGACAGCAAAAGAAAGCTGGAGTGGCAATCCTTATATCAGATAAACTAGACTTTAAGGCAAAGAATATCATAAGAGATGAAGAAGGACACTATATCATACTAAAAGGATCTGTCCAACAAGAAGATCTAACAATCATAAATATCTATGCCCCTAACATGGGAGCAGCCAATTATATAAACCAATTAATAACAAAATCAAAGAAACACATTGACAAGAATACAATATTAGTAGGGGACTTGAACACCCCCCTTACTGAAATGGACAGATCATCAAAGCAAAAGATCAACAAGGAAATAAA
The DNA here is from genome assembly GCA_002007465.1 of Ailurus styani. NCBI lineage: Eukaryota > Metazoa > Chordata > Mammalia > Carnivora > Ailuridae > Ailurus > Ailurus styani. The sequence goes on from LNAC01000485.1 coordinate 659,739, forward strand.
GGCTTTAAATGACACCCTGGACCAGTTGGACATCACAGATATATTCAGAACATTCCATCCCAAAACAACAGAATACACATTCTTCTCCAGTGCACATGGAACATTCTCCAGAATAGACCATATTCTGGGTCACAAATCAGGTCTCAACAGGTACCAAAAGATTGGGATCATTCCCTGCATATTTTCAGACCATAATGCTCTGAAACTAGAACTCAACCACAAAAGGAAAGTTGGAAAGACCTCAAATACATGGAGGCTGAAGAACACCCTACTCAAGAATGAATGGGTCAACCAGGAAATTAAAGAAGAATTAAAAAAATTCATGGAAACAAATGAAAATGAAAACACAACTGTTCAAAATCTTTGGGATACAGCAAAAGCAGTCCTAAGAGGAAAGTATATAGCAATACAAGCCTTTCTCAAGAAACAAGAAAGGTCTCAAGTACACAACCTAACTCTACACCTACAAAAGCTAGAGAAAGAACAGCAAAGAAAGGCTACACCCAGCAGGAGAAGAGAAATCATAAAGATCAGAGCAGAAATCAATGAAATAGAAACCAAAAGAACAGTGGAACAAATCAATGAAACTAGGAGCTGGTTCTTTGAAAGAATTAATAAGATTGATAAACCCCTGGCCAGACTTATCCAAAAGAAAAGAGAAAGGACTCAAATTAATAAAATCATGAATGAAAGAGGAGAGATCACAACCAACACCAAAGAAATACAAACAATTCTAAGAACATATTATGAGCAACTCTACACCAGCAAATTTGACAATCTGGAAGAAATGGATGCATTCTTAGAGAAATATAAACTACCAAAACTGAACCAGGAAGAAACTGAAGACCTGAATAGACCCATCACCAGTAAGGAGATTGAAGCAGTCATCAAAAATCTCCCAACGAACAAGAGCCCAGGGCCAGACGGCTTCCCAGGGGAATTCTACCAAACATTTAAAGAAGAATTAATACCTATTCTCCTGAAACTGTTCCAAAAAATAGAATTGGAAGGAAAACTTCCAAACTCCTTTTATGAGGCCAGCATTACCTTGATCCCCAAACCAGGCAAAGACCCCATCAAGAAGGAGAATTACAGACCAATATCTTTGATGAATACGGATGCAAAAATCCTCAACAAAATACTAGCCAATAGGATCCAGCAGCACATAAAAAGGATTATTCACCACGACCAAGTGGGATTTATTCCTGGGATGCAAGGTTGGTTTAACATTCGCAAATCAATCAATGTGATACAAGACATTAATAAAAGAAAGAACAAGAACCATATGATCCTCTCAATAGATGCTGAAAAAGCATTTGACAAAGTACAGCACCCTTTCTTAATCAAAACTCTTCATAGTGTAGGCATAGAGGGTACATACCTCAATATCATCAAAGCCATCTACGAAAAACCCACAGCGAATATCATTCTCAATGGAGAAAAACTGAGAGCTTTTCCCCTAAAGTCAGGAACACGGCAAGGCTGTCCACTATCACCACTGCTATTCAACATAGTACTAGAAGTCCTAGCCTCAGCAATCAGACAACAAAAAGAAATAAAAGGCATCCAAATCGGCAAGGAAGAGGTCAAACTCTCACTCTTTGCAGATGATATGATACTTTATGTGGAAAACCCAAAGGACTCCACTCCAAAACTGCTAGCACTCATACAGGAATTCAGTCAAGTGTCAGGATATAAAATCAATGCACAGAAATCAGTTGCATTTCTATATACCAACAACAAAACAGAAGAAAGAGAAATTAAAGAGTCAATCCCATTTACAATTGCACCCAAAACCATAAGATACCTAGGAATAAACCTAACCAAAGAGGCAAAGAATCTGTATTCAGAAAACTATAAAGTACTCATGAAAGAAATTGAGGAAGACACAAAGAAGTGGAAAAACATTCCATGCTCATGGATGGGTAGAATAAATATTGTGAAAATGTCTATGCTACCTAGAGCAATCTACACATTTAATGCAATCCCCATCAAAATACCAGCAATTTACTTCAAAGAAATGGAACAAATAATCCTAAAATTTATATGGAACCAGAAAAGACCCCGAATAGCCAAAGGAATGTTGAAAAAAAAAAGCAAAGTTGGCGGCATCACAATTCCAGATTTCAAGCTCTATTACAAAGCTGTCATCATCAAGACAGTATGGTACTGGCACAAAAACAGACACATAGACCAGTGGAACAGAATAGAGAACCCAAAAATGGACCCTCAACTCTATGGTCAACTAATCTTCGACAAAGCAGGAAAGAATGTCCAGTGGGAAAAAGACAGTCTCTTCAACAAATGGTGTTGGGAAAACTGGTCAGCCACATGCAGAAAAATGAAACTGGATCATTTCCTGACACCACACACAAAAATAGACTCAAAATGGATAAAAGACCTCAATGTGAGAAAGGAATCCATCAAAATCCTCGAGGAGAACACAGGCAGCAACCTCTTCGACCTCAACCGCAGCAACTTCTTCCTAGGAACCTCACCAAAGGCAAGGGAAGCAAGGGCAAAAATGAACTATTGGGACTTCATCAAGATTAAAAGCTTTTGCACAGCAAAGGAAACAGTCAACAAAACCAAAAGACAACTGACAGAATGGGAGAAGATATTTGCAAATGACATATCAGATAAAGGGCTAGTATCCAAAATCTATAAAGAGCTTCTCAAACTCAACACCCATAAAACAAATAACCCAGTCAAGAAATGGGCAGAAGACATGAACAGACATTTCTCCAAAGAAGACATCCAAATGGCCAACAGACACATGAGAAAGTGCTCAACATCACTCGGCATCAGAGAAATACAAATTAAAACCACAGCGAGATACCACCTTACACCAGTCAGAATGGCTAAAATCAACAAGTCAGGAAATGACAGATGTTGGCGAGGTTGCGGAGAAAGGGGAACCCTCCTACACTGTTGGTGGGAATGCAAACTGGTGCAGCCACTCTGGAAAACAGTATGGAGATTCCTCAAAAAGTTGAAAATGGAGCTACCCTACGACCCAGCAATCGCACTACTGGGTATTTATCCTAAAGACACAAAGGTAGTGATCCTCAGGGGCACGTGCACCCGAATGTTTATAGCAGCAATGTCCACAATAGCCAAACTATGGAAAGAACCTAGATGTCCATCAACAGATGAATGGATAAAGAAGATGTGGTATATATATACAATGGAATACTATGCAGCTATCAAAAGAAACGAAATCTTGCCATTTGCAACGACATGGATGGAACTGGAGGGTATTATGCTGAGCGAAATAAGTCAATCAGAGAAAGACAATTATCATATGATCTCTCTGATATGAGGAACTTGAGGGGCAGGGTGGGGGGTTGTGGGGGGTAGGGAGGGAAAAATAATGAAACAAGATGGGATGGGGAAGGAGACAAACCATAAGAGACTCCTAATCTCACAAAACAAACTGAGGGTTACTGGGGGGTGGGAGGGTAGGGATAGGGTGGATGGGTTATGGACATTGGGGAGGGTTTGTGCTTTGGTGAATGCTGTGAAAGATGTAAGCCTGATGATTCACAGACCTGTACCCCTTGGGCAAATAATAAAAATAAAATTTAAAAAAATAAATAAATAAATAAAAAGAAACCGAAGAAATGACAGATGTAGGCAAGGATGTGGAGAAAAAGGAAACTTCTGCACTGTTGATGGGAATGCAAACTGGTGTAGTCACTGTGAAAGATAATATGGAAGTTCCTTAAGAGGTGGAAAATAGAACTACTTTTTCTTCCATTAATCACACTACTGGTTATATTCCAAAGAATATGAAAATACTAATTCAAAGGGATACATGCACCCCTATTTTTATAGCAGCATTATTTACAATAGCCAAGATATGGAAGCAGCCCAAGTGTCCATTGATTGGTGAATAAAGCTATGGTTCCTACACACAAACACACACACTGGAATATTATTCAGCCATAAAATAATGAAATCTTGCTTTTGCAATGAAATAGATGGAAGTAGATTGTATAATGCTAAGCTAAATAAGTCAGTCAAAGACAGACAAATACCATATGACTCCACTCATATGTGGAATTTAAGAAACAAAACAAAGGAGTAAAGGAAATAAAAGACAGAATCAAGCCAAGAAACGGACTCTTAACTATTGAAAACAAACTGACAGGTACCAGAGGGGAGGTGGGTGGGGAGATGTGTGAAATAAGTGATTGGGATTAATTAGTGCAATTATGATATGTACTGAGTAATGTATAGAATTGTTGAATAACTATATTGTATTCCTGAAACCATAATAACACTGTATATTAACTTTACTGGATAAAATTTAAAAAAGAAGGAAATACAGTAATAAAAATTGACTTTTTACATAATACAATACATTTTAGAACAATACACACGAAACTTGAAAAAAAACCTGTAACTTATTTGACAAATACGGTCATTTTGAAGCAGCAATAATTAACATGATACAAATTAAATGACTTGGTAAAATGAAGTTTTATTTTTCTAAATGGTCCACAGCTCTTTCTCTGAAGAATCAAACCGCACTATGTTAGCCTTTGGCTTCCAAAATTTTCTTCCAGTGTATTTGGCAACTTCTGGGCACCACTCACAGGATTTACTTGCCCTTGATTTTCTGATAGTTTTTCTTGGGAGTTTTTGCGGCAAGCTTTTTTTTCCCCCAAATCCCTTTGACTTTATCTCTCTTCTAATGAGCTTAGGAAAAAGTTGGATTTCTTTAGTTTACTTAGCTTTTATCTCATTGTTTGACTTAGAGTGACATCCTTTACAGATTTCTATATTCACATCAAGGATTATTTAGAACTTATTTTAAAAGTTCAAGTGGAATACTTAGCATACATGATGAAATAAGGTATTTTTAAGATTTTATTTATTCATTTGACAGAGAGAGAGAGAGAGAGAGAGAGAGAGAGAGAGAGAGAGAGAGAGAGAGATCAGATCACAAGAAGGCAGAGAGGCAGGAAGAAAGAGAGAGGAGGAAGCAGGCTCCCTCTCTAGCAGAGAGCCTGACGCGGGGCTCAATCCCAGGACCCGGAGACCATGACCCGAGCCAAAGGCAGAGGCTTTAACCCACTGAGCCACCCAGGTGCCCCGAAATAAGGAGGTTTAATGCAAATTATAATAAATTTCAAAAGGATTGAAGTCCCACAGTGTGTTTCCCCTCCATGGTTATTGAAAGCTAGAAATTCAGCATGTATCTATTGGAAAAGGAAAACAAAGGAAAGTTCACTACTCTGCCAGAGTATATGCTGGTTTAGTATCCTTATAAAATATATATAATATGTGTAGTAAATCATAGTCTTAAAGTATACTTAGAATATTGCATTATTCAAACCAAAACCCACTTTAACAAAGTGTCTATAATTAAAAGTAGCTGATGAAATGAAATCCAAAGTTATGACAAGGGAGACTCACTGTGACTTGAAGCCGTGTTGCTTAGAGAACTTAAAAAAGCATGTGACCTTAAAGCCATTCAAGGAAAAGTTAGGAGGTACCCTCTCTTCATTCTTTACCACATAATTGCAACTGAGGATGGGCCTAAAATTAGTATTTCTAAATATTTCAGAAAAGTCCATAGAAGTGTTAAAAAGACTTTTAAGAATGTCTCTTTGTCTTTCTGCATTGGTGAGTAGTAATGCTCAACAAAATTTCCTAATATCACAAAAACAAAGGCAAGTCCATACACTTGTTCAGATGTTAGAAGAATGGGAGATGGACTATTAGGTCACACTTAGCCAGAGCTTCTGCAGGCTTTTTACCATATGCTGATCACCAATGTGAGTCAGGTTGACTTTTGTGAGAGAATACTGTTTGGTGACCAGGACCTCTTAGGGCATTGCTTCCTAAGTGGAATATACAACAGATAAGGGAGTAAGGGGAGGTAATACAGAGGACCTATTCTTTCCAGCTTAAAAGGAGCTGTTTAAGACCATATTTGCATTCAAGAAGCCCATGGGATCCTCTAGCTGTGGGTAGTGGCTAATGTGGTCATCCAGAATTGACACTGTGGACTATGGCAGTGACAGTGTTTTCTTGTACAGCTTCAAAAACTCTGGATATGGATTCATAGGACTCAATGGCCCATAGATAAAATGAATGGGACCTGTTACAGAAGCAAGAGCTCCCACCCAGCATCTTCTAAACGTCTTCCTCTGGTTGATGTACTGTTAGATGCTGTTGATAACTAAGTTATCCCATCATTGTTGCATATCCCTACCCACATGTCTCACAGCTCATTCTCAGAGGGCCGGGTGTACAGCCTAAAGACTGGGATGAGATCTCGGGAGAAGACAAAGACGTTCAGTTGTGTGAGGATGGGTGACAGGATGCCTCCATCTTTGAGAAGTTTTGGAGAAGATAGTGAGTCTCAGGAAATAAACCTCCATCTGACAGAGACTCTTTATTGTAGTTGACCAGATCCATTCTTCTGGAACCTGCTAGAGCAGCTCCTGAACAACAAAGCTCCATAATCATGAGATAAAAAGTTGGTCTTGTGGTTCTGGAGCCCCAGATACCCCAAAAGTGCCTTCTCAAATATGAAATACTGATCTGGTCCTGGTTTGTCACTGAAGCCAATGCCCAAGAAATCAAGGGCAATCACTGAATGAAACCTCAGGGTCAGATCTTCCCAAATGTTGTGTCAATCATAGCTGGATGTTGGAAAGCCACGTAAAAGAACAACTATCCCAGGACTTCCAACCACACCTGCAGTCCTGGTAGAAGATGAATAGTCCCTTGTAGGTAAAAAAATTGTCTGACATCTTCCATGAGTGAAGAGCAGAAGAAACGGTAGTGGGCTGGGATATGCAGATAGGTGGCAAGTAGAGGCACAGCCCATAGCCCCACCTGAACCCACCACTCCTCTTCTATTTGCATTTCTATTTGCACCTCAGATCATCTTCTATCTTCCTAAATAAAATTTCTGAGATGTTCCTTTAATATGGTGTCAGTTAGTAGAAACACTACAAGTTACAACTTTTCTCATGTCTGTATTTCAGAGTTAAGATCTTAAGGGAGCCAGCACTAAAATAGTATTCAATGTACAGGGCAATTAATTAAGATTAATAGCTGTCTTCAGGGACCAGCCATATATTAATCAACCTTCCTTGATCAGCATTGGATGTGACTATCAGAGGAAGTCCCTGAGCTTGGGCACACCAGCTCTCTGTAGGTGAGGTAACCACTAAACAGGCTAATGGCTGAGGATTGCCAGCTGACTGCACTCCAAGCAGCTGAAGGAGAGAATCTGTCTTTGGGAGGGGGTTCTGGGAGGTCCATATTCATGTCTATTGTAGGTTCACTACCAAATGATACTCTGGCCCGGTAGACAACAGTAAGTTGACAGTTATTTTCTCTCAGCACTTGCTTTTGACTTCCATTTCTTGATGAAAAGAAGGATGCGGCCACACTATTTGGTTTTCCATTTTTAGGCATCATGCCCTTTTGTCTGCTATTATGCTCTCTATGCTTACATTGTAGCTTCACTACAATGTGTTCACATGTGCTTCCTGAATCCAAAATGTCATGGCTTCCCTAAATTCAGGGCTATCTATTACCAGAAATTTTCATTTGACTATTATTTTTCCAAAATTCACCCATATCTGTGCTTTTGGAATGCCTATGAGATGTACTTAATAATTACTTATTTCATTCCTTAAGTCGGTTTGCCCCTCTTTCATTCTATTTTTCTCTTTATCTTTCTATGAGGTGTTCTGTATTATTTCTTTCACTTGTCTTCTAGTTCACCAATTGTCTATCGAGATATGTCTCCTTTGTTGTATAAAATTTCTTTAATCTTTTGTTCCAGTGGTTACAATGAATAAGTTTAGAAAACTCAGTACATTTTTGATAATGAGCTGCTTCTTCCTCATATGTTCTGTCACACACACACACACACACACACACACACACACATTTATTTTTTATGTTGACATTTGGTAATAATTCTGTAGTGGTTTCCATTCTGATTTCTTGTTTGATTTTGCTGATGGAGGGTTGTTTTTGGATTATGTTCCTATATTGAGGGAGTTTATCTACAGGAATCTTTCAAAAGCCTTAAATAATATAAAGCTCCTCCAGAAAGGATTATTGTACATTTGCCATTTGATTAGGTTGCCAACAGGAATTATTTGGATCATGCTGATAGTGTTAATTTGAACCCCAGGGTTATACTAGAACACTCCTGTGATGCCAAATTCTCAGAAATTTTTTTCCTTCACTCAGAGCTAAGGACTGGGAATAGAATTTTCCTTGGCATCTTCTATTCCCAATGGAAAAAGTAAAGTTTTCACACAGAATGTAGCCATTCAAGAACCAAATCATGCAAAGCTGAGTATTTAATGTGATGGGTTTTGTTGTGTCAGGCCAACGTGGCTAGAGGTAAAACAACAGCAACAACAACAACAACAACAACAAACCTGAACATTCAAATAGCCTAAGTTAAAATACGTCATCAGCATCAAGGAAAGTCATTTTAATACTATTAATTTGTACAACTCTTCTCTGACTTGATCAAAGTGGCAGACATTTCCACTGGCAGGTCCAGACTCATATCTTTCCCATCATGATTAAAAGAAAACATCATGATTAAAAGAAACTAATCAAACAAAGAAGAAAACAGCAAGTAAATTATAATACCAGATTCCCCCTCCATTTTTGAGACTGAGTAGCAGTAAGACCCTTACTAGTTCGACCTAACACACCTGAGTGCACATTGAGCTCATGGCTGTAAGTCAGCAGCTACACGTCCCTGATTGGCTAACTCAGAGCTGAGAGTGGCTTGAGTTGCTTTGACAGGATGCCTCGATTATCCTCATGGTGCATGTGCTATTCATTAAAGTTTGCATTATCCACAGGAAAGATTACAGACTTGGAAGGAATAGAATCGGATAACTCTGGGCAACTTAGAATAGGAACTCCAGTTACTAAGGAGCCTGTAATAGGCTGAACTTTTAGATTTAGCAATTTCTGTACTGAATTTGGACTTTCCCTTCAGTTTTTCAATGAATTCTGTAACAAAGTGTAATGTTGAGTAAGTTCGAGTAGCATATGGTTGACTTATTAATACTATTTCCCCAGAACTGTTGCTTATAATTTGTAATTTAAGCAATAAATCTATTTCTCTCAATCTTTATTCTTAACCACACCATTAGAGAATTATTACCTATACCATTAGAGAATGAATGCTCCACCAGATGCCCTTTGTCATCAATCACCTTCTGAAGTGAACAATCAGATGTACTCACTTCCTCTTTTTATCTTCAACATCAACACCCATTTTTCCTTGCTATACCTTGGATTTCATATCTGTCACTCACCCTTGGAGTCCCAGTCTTAATAGTCTATGTGGTGCATATACAACATTGTTTTACTCATGTTCCTATTTGATTTCTGAAATTATGGATAAAAAAGTTTTCTATTTTTGTAGATTTTCCAGATTTGTCTCTGTGGTTGAAAATATCATTCTTCATAGGGGCATTTACTAATTATTATAAAAGTACAAATGTCACTCTTAAAACATTGACCAAATATTGGTGTCTAAAGAAATTCCTAATCCATTTCCAAGGACTGAAATTAAGTATCTTAGTTTCACAATGATAAAAAGAAAGAAAAATTAAAATACAATAAAATTAGGCAGCATTCAAAGAGCCTTGAGCAAGAGAAGGGTGACAAAGGTCACCTTAGTTCTCTAATGGGAGAACATATAATTGGTATCATGGAAGAGGTAGCACAATTGCCCATGGATAGCTCTGGTTTCAAATCTCAGGTGGTTGAATCATGTGACCCTAACTTCATACCATGTAGTCCTAACTCCCAGTACCTTAAATAGGATCACATTTGGAGATAGGGTCCATAATAAGGAAATCAAATTAAAATATATTCTTTAACACTGACCCTAATCCAAATGACTCTTTTCTGTATCAACAGGGAAAATAGGGCACCTGCATGGCTCAGTGGGTTAAGCCTCTGCCTTCAGCTCAGGTCATAATCTCAGGGTCCTGGGATCGAGGCCCCCATCGGGCTCTATGCTCAGCGGGGAGCCTGCTTCCCCCTCTCTCTCTGCCTGCTTCTCTGCCTACTTGTAATATCTCTGTCTCTGTCAAATAAACAAGTAAAGTCTTTAAAAAAATGAACAGGGAAAATATGAACACAGAGACATGCATATAGAAAAGACAATGCGAAAAGACAGTGGGAGAAGTCAATTGTGTAAGAGTTTAGGGGATAGGCCAGGAATACATATCTCCCTTACACATCTCAGTAGGAATCAATATGGCCCACAATTGGATTTGGACTTCTAGCCTCAGAAATGTATGACAAATCAACCTAAATGTCCCAGAAATCCACCTGAAGACTGGGAGAACAAACTGCACAACTAAAGGCAGAGGAGAGTCCACAGGAAAGTGTGGAGACGTGGTTTGAGAAAAAAATGAATTGGGGCTGCTGCAGTAGGGAGGGAGCCACAGTTGCAGAGAAGGGTGAGAGACAGTCTAGCACACAGGGATGCCCACACTGGTAAGATGAATCCCCGTAGCAACTGGCTTGGAAAGCAAGAGGGATTGAATTTTCTGAGTTTTGGCAAACAGCAGGGCTTAAATTCTGGAGTTTTAAAGGTCAGTGGGCTTGGTTCAGGGAGAGCCCAGAGGACATTGGGGTTGCTTTTGGAGAAAAGGCAGGGCAAACAGCCCACAGACACACAGCATGGAAACAGCAATGTGAAGAGCACTGGGAGCACACAGTGCAGAGGTTATTTACTCATCTCAGAGTGTGTCCCACAGAGGCAGCATTCACAGAGAGAATCCTACAGGAAAAAAAATAACAGGCACCATTTCCCTCCCCACCCCCTCAGCCTAAGCATAGGGCCACATGTGAGAACCAGCACAGTGATGACTCTGCTATCTAACTGCTTAAATAAAGCCCCAGTCCTCCACCACACCCTAGTGGAACCAAACTTCCCAGTCATGCTTGCCTCAATCCCAGCATGGTGGGCCCTCTCACCCAGAACAGTGGCTCAGAACCTTGCCAACATCATGTCTCCATGCTCACCAAGGAGTCTGCTGGAAGATTTCTCTCCCTCTGCCACTCCCCCTGCTCATGCTTTCTCTGTGTGTCTCTAAAATAAATAAACAAATCTTTTAAAAAAATAAAAATGAAAATGAAAACACTAATTCTAAAAGATATATACACCCCTATGTTTTTGCAGCATTATTTCCAATAACCAAGATATAAAAGCAGGCAAAGTGTCCATTGCTGGATGAATGGATAAAGAAGATGTGGTGTATATATATACAATGGACTATTATTCAGCCATAAATAAGAATGAAATCTTGCCATTTGGGACAACATAGGTAGACATAGAGGGCATTTACTCAGTGAAACAATTCAGAGAGAAAAACATATACTTTATGATTTCACTTTTATGTGGAATCTAGAAAACAAACAGAAACAGACTCATAAATACAAAGAACAAGTGTGGTTGTCAGAGAGGAAGGGTGGGGGGATGCATGAAATAGGCAAAGGGGATTGAGAGGTATAGACTTCCAGTTAAAAATAAGTAAGTTATAAAGATGAAAAGTATATCACAAGGAATATAATCAATAATATTGTAATAACATTGTATGGTAACACATGGTGATTACACTTATCATGGTGAGCACTGAGTAATGTAGAGAGTTGTTGGATCACTATGTTCTATGCCTAAAACTAAAATAACATTGCATATCAACTATACTTCAATAAAAATTTTTAAAGATCATAATCCACCACCAGGTTCACCCATCCCCTAGTGGTGGTATTAAGGAGGACACATATTGCATGGAGTACTGGGTGCGGTGCATAAACAATGAATCTTGGAACACTGAAAAACTAAAATAAAAAAATAAAATACATAAAACAAAATAAAATAAATATCATAATACAACTTTATATTGTTTGTAGGGGACTCATTTGAAATACAAAGACACTAGTAGGTTGAAATTGAAATAACAGAAAATATTTCCTCTGCAAATAGCAACAAAAATGTGATGGGATACCTATACTAATAACAGGCACAAAAGACTTTAACCCAAAGAGTTTTGCAATATGCAAAATGAACATTAAGTATTGATGAAATGGACTATCCAGAAACATATGACAATTATAAACATATATGCACCTAACAACAGAAACTCAATGCAAGAGACAAATTTGACAGAACTAAGGAGTGAAATAAACCATTCTATAATAATATTTGTAGACTTCAAACCCACTTTCAAGAGCAATTAGAACAACTATTCAAAACATTAATGAGAGAACTTAAACAATAAATCAAGAGGCCTAATAGACATATATGGAACACTTCACCCAACAACAGCAGAATGTGTATTCTTCTAAAGTGCACATGGAACATTCTCCAGGATAGACCATATTGTAGGCCACCAAAAATGTCTAAATATTTTTTAAAGTCAAAATCATACAAGATATTGTCTTAGATCACAAAAGAATTAACCAGAAATAAACTAGTTAAAATTAAAAATTCACAAATATGTTATAATTAAGCAATATACTCAAAAAACAATGAGTAAAATAAGAAATCACCGGGGAAATTAGAAAATATGTTGAGACAAATTAAAATTAACATACAACGTATCAAAACTGATGAGATACAGCAAAAACTGCTCATGTGGAAATTTAAAGCTGCAGTTGCCTACACTGAAAACAAGAGAGATCTCAGGTTAATAATCTAACTTTACTCATTAAGGACTAGAAAAAGAGCAAATTAAACCAAAACATAGCAGGGGACAAAAAGAAATAATAAAGATTTTAGAGCAGAGGTAAATTAAATAAAGAATAGAAAAATAATGAAGAGAATCAATGTAACCAAAAGTTGGTTATTGGAAAAGTTGAACGAAATTAGCAAGGCTTTAGCTAGACTAACAACAATAACAAAAATAAAGATTCAAACTCTAAATCAGATATATGAGACCATTACCATAAAGCTGACATTAATTTAAGGATTATCAGAGAATACTATAAACAAATGAATGCCTACAAATAACAACCTAGATGAAATAGACAAATTTCTAGGAACACATGAACAAACTGAGTTAAAAATAAGTGGAAAATCTGAACAGAACAAGTAAAGCCACTGAATTAGTAACCACAAGCCTTCAAAGAAAAGCCCAGGACCAGTAGAGATGGTTTCACTGGTGAATTCAACAAACATTTAAAAAGAATAAACATCAATTCTTCTCAAACTCTTCCCAAAAACTGCAAGAAGAGGGAATACATCCTAATTCATTCTATGAAGCCAGCATTATCCTGATATGAGAGCTAGATGAAACACCACAAGAAAATAAAATTATAGACAAATATCCTATACTAGTATAAATGCAAATCCTCAAAAAAATACAAACCAAATCCAGCAGCAGCATATCAAAAGTGAGATTTATCCCAGAAATACAGGAGTTGTTTGATATGCAAAAATCAATCAGTAGTATACTACATAAATATGCCTACTTTTGTTATTTCTATTCACCATTGGACTGGGAACCCAGATATTAGAAGGAAAATAATAGGCATCCTGATGGGTGAATATAAAAGAAGTAAAATTATATTTGCATATGACATGGTGTTATATATTTTTAAAAATTAATAATTCACAAATAAAACTGATAGAGCCAATAAACGAATTTAGCAAGTTGCAGAATACAAGATACACACAAAAATCAGTTTTATTTCTAACATTAGCAATGTGAAATCCAAAAAGGAAATTTAGAAAACAATTCCCTTTTTTAAAAGATCGTATTTATTTGTGAGAGAGAGAGTACAAGCAGGGGGAGTTGGAAGGCAGAGGGAGACGCAGGCTCCCTGCTGAGCAAGGAGCCTGATGCAGGACTTGATCGCAGGACACTGGGATCACGACCTGAACCAAAGGCAGACACTTAAAAGGCAGACACTTAACCAACTGAGCCACTGAGGCATCCCTGAAAGCAATTCCATTTACAATAGCATCAGAAAGAACAGATTTTTTTTTAAAGATTTATTTATTTATTTATTTATTTATTTATTTATTTATTTATTTGAGAGAGAGAGAGAGAGAGAGTGCAGTGGGGAGGAGCAGAGGGAGAGAGTCTCATGCAAACTCCACACTAAGTACAGAGCCCGGTGTGGGGTTTGATCTCACAATCCTGAGATCATGACCTGAGATGACACCAAGAGTTGGAGGCTTAACATACTGCACCAGCAGATGCCCCAGAAAGAACAAAATTCTTAGGATTACATTTAACCAAGGAAGGACAAAATTTGTACACTGAAAACTACAAAACATCGCTGAACTAAATGAGACCTAAATAAAAGGAAGGACATCTAAATGCAGAGATTGGGAAATAATATTGTTAAAATGGCAATTTTCCCTAAATTAGTCTATAGATCTAGGCAATCCTTATAAAAATCTTGTAGCCATTTTTGTAGAAATGTGCAAGCTGGCACTAAAATTCATTTGGATTTACAAGAAAACCTAAATAGGTAAAATGATCTTGATAAAGAAACAGGACCATGACCTAAAGTGGCTTAAACAAAAGAACTGTACTGATTAATACAACAGAAAGTCTAGTGTAAGCTTCAGGTATGGTGTGATCAGGGTCCTGGATCTAAGCTTCAATTTGGCTCCCTTCATGGGCACAAGATGTCTTCCAGAGGAACTGAGTTACTGAGTTAAAAATACTTTCATATTCGTGTACAGTTGGAAATAAAGAGAAGATCCCCAGGGAAAAAAAAGAAAAATACAAACATGGAGGATTCACATTTCCCAATTTTAAAACTTATGACAAAGCTACAGTAATCAAAGCACGATGGTACTGGCATAAAGACGGAAATATAGATCAATGGAAAAGAATAGAAATTCAGGGCACCTGGGTGGCTCAGTTGGTTAAGTGTCCGGCTTTGTCTCAGGTCATGATCCCAGGGTCCTGGAATCAAGTCCCTCATCGGCTCCCTGCTCAGCAGGGAGCCTGCTTCTCCCTCTCCCTCTGCTACTCCCCCTGCTTGTGTGCTCTCTCTCTCTCTCTCTCTCTCTCTCTCTCTCTCTGTCAAATAAATAAATAATTAATTTAAAAAGAATAGGAATTCAAAAATAAACCTGTACATTTATCATCGACTGATTTTCAACAAGGGTGCCAAGACCATTTAATCAGAAGAAATAGTCTCTTTAGGAAATGGTGCTGAGACAACTGCATATCAACAGGCAAAAGAGTAAAAAAGTCAACAGGCAAATACGAAAATTAACTCAAAATAGGACAAAACATTAAACCCATGAACTCTTACATGAAAATATAGGAGTAAATGTTCATGGCCTTAGATTTGGCAATGGTTTCTTAGATATGACACTAAAAGCATAAGCAATAAAAGAATAAAAAAATGGTCTTCGTCAAAATTAAAAACTTTTGTGTATCAAAAGTCACTATTAAGAAAGTGAAAATGCAACCCACAGAGTAGGAGAAAGTATTTGCAAATCATATATCCAATAAGGTGCCCAACTACCATACTGAATCATCTCACTGAATAAACTCAGGAGTGCTATAAGGCACCCATGAATAACAAAGATATTTTTATCACTTGGGAAATTCAAAGGGTTTTCTAAGCTATATATATATACCATATATGTGTGTGTGTGTGTGTGTTATACACACACACACACACACACACACACACATATAGTCTCCACATCCTCACCAAAATCTTTTATTTCCTGTGTTGTTAATTTTGGCCATTCTGACAGGTATGAGGTGATATCTCATTGTAGTTTGGGGGAAGGGGTTTGTTTCAAGTTTTTTTTTTATTCTTTGCCCCAGGGGTACAGGTCTGTGAATCATCAGGTTTTTATTTAAATTCTAGTTAGTTAACATATAATGTAATATTGGTTTTCTGGAGTAGAATTTAATGATTCATTACTTACATATAACACCCAGTGTTCATCACAAGTGACCTCCTTTTTTAAAATATTTTATTTATATATTTGACACAGAGAGAAATATCACAAATAGGCAGAGAGGCAGGCAGAGGGAGAGGGGGAAGCAGGCTCCCTGCTGAGCAGAGAGCCTGATGTGGGGCTCAATCCCAGGACCCTAAGATCATGACTTGAGCTGAAGGCAGAAGCTTAACCCACTGAGCCACCCAGGTGCCCCCACAAGTGACCTCCTTAATACTCATCACCCATTTAGCCCATCCCCTGCCCACCTTCCCTCCATCAACTCTCATTTGTTCTCCCTAGTTAAGAGTCTTTTATGGTTTGCTTCCCTCTCTTTTTCCCCCCTTCCCCTACATTCATCTGTTTTCTTTCTTAAATTCCACATATGAGTGATATCATATGGTATTTGATTTTCTCTAACTTGTTTCCCTTAGCATAATACACTCCAGGTCTATCCGTGTCTTTGTAAATGGCAAGATTTCATTCTTTTTTGATGGCTGAGTAATATTCCATTGTATGTGTGTACGTGTGTATATACATACATACATACATATATATGTGTGTATATATACATACATATATATATGTACGTATATACACACACATGCATATACACATACATACCACATCCTCTTTATCCCTTCATCAGTTGATGGTAATTTGGGTTCATTCCATGATTTGGCTATTGTAGATAATGCTGGTATAAACGTCAGGGTGCATATGTCCCTTCAAATCTGTATTTTTGTATCCTGTGGATAAATACACAGTAGTGTAATTGCTAGGTCTTAGGATATTTCTATTTTTATCTTTTTGAGGAACCTCCATACTGTTTTCCAGAGTGTACCAGTTTGCATTCCTACAAACAGTGTAAGAGTGTTTCCCTTTCTCTACATCCTCACCAACACCTGTAGTTTCCTGTGTTGTTAATTTTGGCCATTATGAAAGGTTTGAGGTGATAGCTCATTGTAGTTTTTTTATTTTATATTTTAATTTATTTATTTTTATATTTATATTTATTTAATTTCCCTGATGAGGAGTGATGAGGACTGATGTTTTCATGTGTCTGTCAGCCATCTGGATGTCTTCTTTGGAAAAATGTCTATTCATGTCTTGTACCCATTTCTTTTTTTTTTTTTTAAGATTTTATTTATTTATTTCACAGAGGGAGAATGATCACAAGGAGGCAGAGAGGCAGGCAGAGAGGCAGGCAGAGAGAGAGGGGGAAGCAGGCTCCCTGCTGAGCAGAGAGCCCGATGCGGGCCTCGATCCCAGGACCCTGAGATCATGACCTGAGCCGAAAGCAGAGGCTTTAACCCACTGAGCCACCCAGGCGCCCTTGTACCCATTTCTTAACTAGATTATTGGGTTTCTGGGTGTTGAGTTTGATGAGTTTTTTATCGATTTTGGATACTTTATCAGATATGTCATTTGCAAGTATCTTCTCCCACTTCGCTGTTTGCCTTTTAGTTTCATTGTTTCTTTTGCAGTGTAGAGGCCTTTTATCCTGATGAAGTCCAATAGTTCATTTTTGCTTTTATTTCCCTTGCCTCAGGAGACACATCTAGTAAGAAGTTGCTATAGTTGATGTCAAAGAAGTTGTTGCTTGTGTTGTCCTCTAGGATTTTGACAGTTTCAATTTAGGTCTTTTATCTATTTTGACTTTTGTATGGTGTAAGAAAATGGTCCAGTTTCATTCCTCTGCATGTTGCCATCCAGTTCTCCCAACACCATTTGTTGAAGAAACTGTCTTTTTCCCTTTGGATATTCTTTCCTGATTTGTCACAGATCAGTTGACCATACAGTTGTGGGTCCATTTATGGGTTTTCTATTCTGTTCCACTGATCTATGTGTCTGGTTTTGTGCCAGTACCATACTGTCTTGATCACTACAGCTTTGTAATAGAGGTTAAAGTCCGACATTGTGATGCCTCCAGCTTTGCTTTTCAAGACTGCTTTGGCTATTCTGGGTCCTTTGTGGTTCCATATAAACTTTAGGTTTGTTTGTTAGAGCTATGTGAAAACTATTGGTGGCATTTTGATAGGGATTGCATTAAATGTGTAGATTGCTTTGGGTAGTATAGCAATTTTAACAATATTAGTTCTTCCAATTCATAACCATGGAATGTCTTTCCATTTCTTTGTGTCCTCCTCAATTTCTTCCATCACTGTTTTTTTAAGGTTTTCGGAGTACAGATCTTTTACCTCTTTGGTTAGGTTTATTCCTAGGTATCTTAAGGTTTTGGGTGCAATTGTAATGGGATTGATTCCTTGATTTATCTTTCAGCTGTTTCATTGTTACTGTACAGAAATGCAACAGATTTCTGTACATTTATTTTATGTCCTGTGAATTTATTGAATACCTGTGTTAGTTCTGGAAATTTTTTTAGTGGAGTCTTCTGGGTTTTCTACACGGAGTATCATATAATCTCCAAATAGTGAAAATTTGACCTCTTCCTTCCTGATTTGGATGCCTTTTATTTCTTCTTCTTTTCTGATTGGTGAGGCTAGGACTTGTAGTACTATGTTAAATAACACTGGTGAGAGTGGACATCCCCGTATTGTTGTTGATCTTAGGGGAAAAGCTCTCAGTTTGTCCCCATTGAGGATGACATTACCTGTGGCATTTTCACATAGGGCCTTTCTACTGTTGACGTATGTTCCCTCTATCCTTACTTTGTTGAGATTATTTTTTAGCAAGAATGGATGCTGTACTTTGAGAGTGTGATCAATTTAATGTGAGTCATGGAATGTGTGTGAGTTTTCATGTATGTGAGCATGTTTTGTGTTTAATTGTAAGAGAAGTGTGTTAGCACATATGTCAGTATATAGTGAGCATGTTTGTACATGTATATATGTTAATAGGAGTGTGAATTGATATGAATGTATGCAAATGATTTTGTGGGACGGTATCTCTGTATGAGTGAATTTGTGGGTATGTCTGTGTGTCAGTGAATGGACAAGCATGCAATTATGTAAACATATTAATGTTAAGTAACCTCATGTGTCAATAAACTGTGGGTGTGTTAACACATGTGGGTTGATGTTTGAGTATATTTGTGTGTGAAAGTGTATGTGAGCATTTTATGTAAAGAGCATGTTATTTGAGTACATTTATGTATTTAAGTGAGTGTGTGTTTTTGTGATTGACCATATACAAGTGTGTCTATGAATATGAGTAATCTTTGAACATGGTCATGTGATTGAGAGATTACATTAGCAAGTGAATATATGTGAACATGTCCCTTATTAGGGTGGATTTGTAAGCATGCACATCAGTATGAGCTTGTTCATGTTTGAGTATATTTATGTGTGAATATGAACATAGGTATGTGACTATATATGTATCCAAGCAACTGTATGTGGTCATGGATAGTGTGAACATATTATGTTGAATGTCTGAGCATGTCCTTATTTGGGAGGTATGTTGATATACGTGCATGAAGGAATATATGGTATGAAAAAGCATATGTAAATGTGCCTTGTGTATGTGTGAATGTGTGAGTATATTCATGTGAAGGAGACAAAGTGTGAGGCAGTTAGAGTCAGTGAATAAAGTGTTAGTGGGAAAGTCCATTTTGAAATGACATATCTGAATTTGTTCATATCTGAAAATAGGCTAATGTACAATATTTGCATGTGGAAGTAAATTTTTTTGTATATGAAAGTGTATACTTGAATTATAATCATGTGTATAGATATGGGCATGTTTCTATGAGTTAATTTGTATCATGTTCATCTATGAGCTTTTTCATGTATTAGTATAATTTTGTGAGGAAACTGTAAGCATGTGAGCATATATGAGAGTACCTATTTGTTTAAGTGTTTGATCTTCATGGTGAGTGTGAGCATGTTTGTGTGTGAGTGAACATGTAAGCGTGTTGCTATTGTATCTTGGTGAATATGTGTAAAGGGATATGGTTGTGACCATCTGAGTGTGTGTAATTGTGTATCCTGTGTGTCAATTTGTGAGTAATCATATGTAACTGAGGAAATGTTTGAACATTTCTATGCCGAGTAGTGAATATCAATGTGTGCATATGAGTGTACCTAGATCCATGTATGTGAATAAATGTTAGGCATGTTTGTGTGAGTGACTGTGTGATCCTGTTTTATGAGTGAGGGAATATGTCATTCTGTGCATGTATGTGGGCACACATGTGTGTAATGGTGTATGTGTGAACCTGTTCATGGGTGTTTTCTGTGTAAATTTGTGGATTTAAGTGAATATTTGTGTTTGCTCAGCTGTGAGTGATTTTGTGAGCATCTGTATGTATATTAGCATATAGACAGGTGAAACTGTGTGTTCCTTCATGTGATCTTATCAATGTTTGAGTATGTTTATATGAGAGAATGTGTAACCATGTTTGTGTGAATAAATGTGAGTTTATTTACACACATGGGTGAGTGTGTGAGCTTCTTGATATAAGCATGTACATACATAAGGCTATATATAAGCATGTTCCTGTTGTGAGGAGATTAATATGTTTGTAAGTAAATAGGTAAATGGGAGCATCGGAATGCATAGACTTGTGACCCTGCATGAGAGAATTTGTGAACATGGGTGAATGTTTGAACATGTTTGTGTGAAATAATGAATGTGTCAGTGTGTACATGTGAATGTACATCTCCACTAATTTGATTAACGTTGTGATCATGTTCATGTGAGTGAGTGACTATGTAATCACAGTATTGTAAGTAAAGGTGTAAGCATGTTTCTGTGAGTGAATGAACGTGTGAGCATGTGGGTACTAACATATGTAAAGGTGTCTATGTATGAGTAAATCTATAAGTATGTTTGTGTGAACTGTGTATGATAATGTTGGTGAAAGTGTAAGCATGAGCATGTATGTGAGCACATATATTCATGAGTATACATGTGTACTCATTAATGTTTCATAGGTCTTATTGTGTTTGAGTGCTTATG
The DNA here is from genome assembly GCA_002007465.1 of Ailurus styani. NCBI lineage: Eukaryota > Metazoa > Chordata > Mammalia > Carnivora > Ailuridae > Ailurus > Ailurus styani. Next base: position 680,614 of record LNAC01000485.1, read on the forward strand.
TAAACACTGTGTGCATATATATATGCATGAATTTGTGAATACATAGATGGATGTTAGGTTCATGTGTATTAGTAAATATGCATCACATTTTTCTGTAAGATTGTTAATATGTAGGTATATTTGTGAGAATGAAGATGATAGCACATACACATGAATGTGTGTATGAGAAAAATCTGTGAACATGTATGTGTGACTCAATTTGTGCTATGAAAGGATTAAGTGAATGAGGGCATGTACACAATTTTTCTTTTTCTAAAATTTCATGAATATATTTCTCAGCATGTATATGTACTGATGCTCAATGAGCATATTTTACATAAGAGCATACAATTATGTGACTGTGACTTGATGCTTCAGCATGTGTGAATGATTATATCTGGGGATATCGATATGGCTGTGGGAATTTTAAAGCATTTTTACATGTAAGAGTGAATGTGTCAGAGTATAGATACAAATGAGTAAATGCGTGGATGACTTTGTAGGTGAGTATATTTGTGTGAATAAATGAGAATATTTTCCTGTGTGTGAGAATGTTAGATTATATTTGTGTGATTGTTAAATGTGTGAGTACAGGGCACTCGGGTGGCTCAATAGGTTAAGCATCTGACTCTTGATTTTTGCTCAGGTCATCATCTCAGGGTCATGAGATCAATCTCTGCATCAGGCTCACACTCAGTGGGGCGTCTGCTTGAGATTCTCTCCTCTATCCCCTTCTGCCCATCCCTCCATTCATGTGCATGAATTCTTTCTCTCTAAAATAAATAAATAAATCACTTTAAAAATGTGTGAGTACATGTGTGAATAGTCTATGAGTGTGAGTAAATAAGTTACAAGTTCATAAGGATGGGTTAATGATTGAACCTGTGTATGAAGCATGTACATGTGTGAGAGAGAATATGCTACACCTTATACATGGCTGAGAGTGTTTTACTGCAAGTTTATTTATGTGCTGAAGTGAATTTTTGTGTATGTTCATATGTATGAGTAAATTTTGGAGTGTGTGGATATATAATAGCATGTAGGTGTGTGTGTGTTCATTTTGTGTGAGCTTGTAAAAGTATGCATATAACTGTGTAGAAGAAAATATAAGCATGTGTATGAGTGAATGAGAGTGTAGTTATGATGCGAGCTTCTTGGCAAGTGTGAGGATGTTTGTACACATTTGAATGAGTGTATTTACATTGTGAGTATAATTTGCACACTTTACTAAATGTATGTATGTGCATATAAATTCAATGAATGTGTTGTGTGAACAAATTTGTGATTATGTGTGTGTAAGTGAATGTGATAAACCCCATGTGAGTGAATGAAGCTATGTACATGTTTCAAAGGAAATAAATGGCTGTGTGTATATACACAAGCGTGTATATCCATAAGAATCATGTGAACCTGTACATGTCTGAGTGTGTTAGAGTGACAATATTTGAATATTGAAGTAAATATATGTGTATGTTTAAGACTATGCCTAAGTTTGTAACCATGTGCATAGGTGTTAGCATGTTTATTTGAGTGAGTAATGTGTAATACATTTGTATGAGATGGTTAACATGTAATTATATTTGTGTGAGTGAAATGTGGGCATATGAGTGTATCTCATTTGAATCAAATGTTGTCTTCTTTGTGAGTCTGAGTGCATTTGTGTACAAATAAATATATGAGCATGTTCCTTTTTGTCAACCAAGTGTGTGCATAAGTGAATTCAAGATTGAACCCGAGTTTATATATTTGTGTCCCTGTGTAAGTGAAACAGTGAGCATGCTCATGTGACTGGGTGAATATTTGAGCAGTTTGTGTAATATAGTGAACTTATCAGTGTGAGCATGTGAGTGTATCCAATGTATCATGTTTTGGAATAAATCTGTGAGCATGTTCATGTGAGTTACTGAATGTAGAATATGTGATCATGCTAATGTAAGTACATTAATATGTGAACATACTTTTTCAAAGAGTAAACGTGTGAGCATGCAAATATTAATGTATGTATATCTATGTGTGATAAACTTGCTAGTATACTTATTTTAGTAAATTTTACACATATTAATGTGAATGAGTAAATGTGAGAGCATTTGGATATATGTGAGCATGTACATCCATAAAAAGAAATATGGGAATTTACATATTTGAGAGAGTGTTAGGGTGACAATACTGGAGTATCAAGTAAATGCTTTGTGTGTCCATTTATATGCACGAATTTGTGAGCATATGCATGGATGTTAGTATACCTGTATGTGAGGATCATGTTGATTTATGTGAACTTGTTAATGTGTGAGTATATTGAGGGCTCAGTGAGTGTTAGTGTATTTGAGTCTATCTACATACAAATGTTTAAACATCTTGGTGATTATGGGCATCTTTCTGTGTGAGTATATCTGTGAGCATGTTCATGTTTGTAAGCATTATAATATGCATAAGTGAATGTGTGAGTGGGAGTATCTAAGTGTATATATTTGTGTCCTTATGTAAGTGAATTTGTGAGTATGTTCATGTGATTCAGTAAACATTTGAGCATATTTCTATGAAAGAGTGTCAGTGTGTGTATATCTTTGTCTATGTATGTGAATTTGCAAGCATGTTCATTTGAGTGTATGTATGATCATGTTCACTTAAATGAATGAAGGTGTGAGCATATTTGTGTGAATGTGTGAGTATGCAGATGTGAATGTATGTATGTTTATATGTATAATTTGTCACTATGTTAATTATAATTAGGTTAAGGTGAATCAGTGAATGTGAGCATGTATATGAATAGAAGCATGCACATTTGTGAAAGTAAATATGTGAACATGTCAGAGTGTGTTTCTGTGACAATACTTGTTTATTCAAGTAAATGTTGCTCTGTGTTTATGTGTACATGTGAATTTGTTAGCATGTGCATGAAAGTTACCATGTTTGTGTGTATAAATGTTTACTAGGTTCATTTTTGTGAAATTGTTAATGTGTGACCATTTGTGTGAGTAATATGTGAGCATGTGAATGTGAGTGAATCTACTTGAGATTGAAAGTTTCAGCTTCATGGTGGCTGTGACATATCTATGTGCAAGTATATGTTTGACCATGTTCTTAACTATGTGTATGTAAATTTGCATGTAGAAGTGAATGAGTGATGGGAGCATCTGAGTGTATTCATTTGTGTCACTATGTGAGATGATTTGTGAGCATACTTATGTGACTGAATGAATGTTTGGGCATATCTACGTGGAGAGGATGTTTCTGTGTGTGAATGAGTGTATCTGGGTATGTCTATGTATATAAGTGAATCCTTCTAAGCCAGCTGAGTGAGAAAGCCCCATTCTTCATATTCAGATCAAGTTTTCCATCCCTCCCCTTGATATCTAATCAAGTTCTACCACCCCAGTCCCTCTGGATACCTTTGTTAGGATTATGCAGAGAAACAGAACCAATGACTATATGTATAGAAAGAAAAATATATACATATATATCTTTTATATCCATATTTATAGATAAATATTATTTGTATTTATATTATAAATATTAGGATAAGACATCTATATATCTCTATTAATATATAATCTAGAAATAGATATCTATAAAATTTATATATATCTTTACATAGTCTACCATTATAGATATTTTATTGGTTCTTTTTCTTTAGCTATAAATATTTATTATAGGAGTTGGCTCACACAATTATAGAGGTTGAAATGTCCTGTAATCTGCTGTCTGCAAGCTGGAAAGCCAAGAAAGCCAGTGGTGTAATTTAGCCTGAATCTGAAGGCCTGAAAACCAGGGTAGTATGCCCCAGTTTGAATTCAAATGCTTAAGAATCAGAGGCCTATGCTGTAACTCCTCATTCAAGTCTGGCCCAAGAACTAGGAGTGCCAATGACTGAAAGCAAGACAAGATGGATGTCTCACCTGAAGGAAAGAGCAAATTTGTTCTTCCTCTACATTTTTGTCCTATTCAGACCCTAAATGAATTATTGGATGATGCCCACTTACATATCAGTGAGGGCGATTTTCTTTATTCAGTCTACCAATTAAAATGCTAATTTCATCTGGACTCATCCTCATAGACATACCAAGACTGTTTTACCAGTGATATGGGAATCCCTTAGCCCAATCAAGTGGACATATAAACTAACACAATATCTAACCAAGTTCCTCTTAGTAATTTTCTAATCACTAACTTCATCACCCTCCCTGTTAGCCATAAATCCTCATCTTTCACTGTTGTATATGGAATTGAGTTTAATTTTTCCCCTATTGCAATAGTATTTCTTCCCTATTTCAACAGTCTTGAATAAAGCCTTCCTTGCCTGTTAAAATCCATATGTTATAATTGTTTATTGACTATATGGGTATTAACATGTTCATGTGAGTGACATAAAGTATATCAAATTCATTGCCGTGAGCCAGTTAATATGTGTGTATATTTCTGTGAGATAATGCTGCATGTGAGTCTAAGTGCTTATATTTTCTTCTGTGAGCAAATGCTTGAACTTTATGGTGGATGTCAGTATGTTTATATAGAAGTTTCTATGTGAGCATGTTCCTGATTCTAAGAACATGCAAGTGTAAGTGAAAGTGTGATTAAGAGCATCAAGAAGTATCTGAGTGTATATATTTGAGTCCCATTGTCAGTGAACTTGTGAGTATGCTCATTAGATTCAGGGAATATTTCATCATGCTTCTATGAAGCAGTGAAGGTGCCAGTACATGCATGTGAATATATATGTTTTTGAATATGAGTGAAATTGTGGGCAAACTTGTGTGTAGGGAGTGAGTGAATATGTGAGGATGTGTATGTATGTGAGCATATCTCTGTGTAACACTGTATGTGTAAGCACATTCATGAGTGGTTTTTAGGCATAAATCTGCATGCTTACAGTGAATATTTAACTGTGATCATCTCTATGAATGAATTTGTAAGTATGTGCGTGCATGTTAGCATATTTGTGAGTAGTGAGGGAGTAAATGTGGTTTTGGGGACCCTGGTTATCTGTGAATATATTTGACTAAGGTAATTTGTGACCGTGTGTGGGAGTAAATGTGATTTTTTTTCAGTGATCCAAGATTCATTGTTTATGCACCACACCCAGTGCTCCATGCAATATGTGCCCTCCTTAATACCCACCACCAGGCTCACTCATCCCCCCTCCCCCCCTCCTCCATTAACCCTCAGCTTGTTTCTCAGAGTCCATAGTCTCTCATGGTTCTTCTCCCCTTCTGATTTACCCCAATTCACTTTTCCTTCCCTTCCCCTAGAGTCCTCCATTTTATTCCTTATGTTCCACAAGTAAATGAAACCATATGATAATTGACTTTCTCTGCTTGACTTATTTCACTCAGCATAATCTCCTCCAGACCCGTCCATGTTGATAAAAAGTTGAGTATTCATCCATTCTGATGGCTGCGTAATATTCCATTGTATATATGGACCACATCTTCTTTATCCATTTGTCTGTTGAAGGGCATCTTGGCTCTTTCCATAGTATGGTGATTGTGGACATTGCTGCTATGAACATTGGGGTACATATGGCCCTTCTTTTCACTACATCTGTATCTTTGGGGTAAATACCCACTAGTGCAATTGCATGGTCATAGGGTAGCTCTATTTTTAATGTTTCGAGGAATCTCCACACTGTTTTCCAAAGTGGCTGCACCAACTTACATTCCCACCAACGGTGAAAGAGGGTTCTCCTTTCTCCACATCCTCTCCAACACTTGTTGTTTCCTGTCCTGTTGACTTTGGCCATTCTAACTGGTGTAAGGTGGTATCTCAATGTGGTTTTGATTTGAATTTCTCTGATGGCTAGTGAAAGGGAAATTAGAGAATCAATTCCATTTATTATAGCACCAAGAACCATAAGATACCTTGGAATAAACCTAACCAACAAGGTAAAGGTTATATACTCGAGGAACTACAGAACACTCATGAAAAAAATTGAAGAAGACACAAAAATATGGAAAAGCATTCTATGCTCATGGATCAGAAGAATAAACATTGTTAAAATGTCTATACTGCCCAGAGCAATCTATACTTTCAATGCCATCCTGATCAAAATTCTACCACCATTTTTCAGAGTGATGGAACAAACAATCCTAAAATTTGTATGGAATCAGACAAGACCCCGAATCGCTAAGGAAATGTTGAAAAAGAAAAACAAAGCTGGGGCATCACGATGCCTGATTTCAAACTTTACTACAAAGCTGTGATCACCAAGACAGCATGGTACTGGCACAAAAACAGACACATAGACCAATGGAACAGAGTGGAGAGTCCAGATGTGGACCTTCAAGTTTATGGTCAAATAATCTTCGACAAAGCAGGAAAAAATATCCAGTGGAAAAAAGACAGTCTCTTCAATAAATGGTGCCGGGAAAATTGGACAGCTATGTATAGAAGAGTTAAACTTGACCATTCTCTTACACCATACACAAAGATAAATTCTAAATGGATGAAAGACCTCAATGTGAGGCAGGAATTTATCAAAATCCTAGAGGAGAACATAGGCAGGAACCTCTTGAACATTAGCCACAGCAACTTCTTTCAAGACACATCTCCAACGGCAAAGGAAACAAAAGCAAAAATGAACTTTTGGGACTTCATGAAGATAAAAAGCTTCTGGGGCACCTGGGTAGCTCAGGTATTAGGTGTCTGCCTTCAGCTCAGGTCATGATCCCAGGGTCCTGGGATTGAGCCCTGCATTAGGCTCCCTGCTCCATGGGAAGCCTGCTTCTTCCTCTCCCCCTGCTTGTATTCCCTCTCTCGCTGTCCCTCTCTCTGTGTCAAATAAATAAATAAAATCTTAAAAAAATATAAAGCTTCTGCACAGCAAAGGAAACAGTCAACAAAACAAAGAGGCAACCCACAGAATGGGAGAAGATATTCACAAATGACATACAGACAAAGGGCTGAAATCCAAGATCTATAAGGAATTTCTCAGGGCGCCTGGGTGGCTCAGTGGGTTAAAGCCTCTGCTTTCGGCTCAGGTCATGATCTCAGGGTCCTGGGATCAAGGCCCGCATCGGGCTCTCTGCTCAGCAGGGAGCCTGCTCCCCCTTCTCTCTCTGCCTGCCTCTCTGCCTCCTTGTGATCATTCTCCCTCTGTGAAATAAATAAATAAAATCTTTAAAAAAAAAAAAANTTCTCAAGCTCAACGTCCAAAAAACAGGTAATCATGTCAAAAAATGGGCAGAAGGCATGAACAGACACTTCTCCAAAGAAGACATACAAATGGCCAACAGACACATGAAAAAATGTTCATCATCATTGGCCATCAGGGAAACACATATGTGATGGTTTTTAAGTAAATAAATGAAATTGTGAGCTTCTTGGGAAGTGTGACCATGTTTGTGTGCAATTCAATATGTAAGCATGTTACTGTTTGTGACAATGATATTTTGTTAGTGTAACTGGATGTGAGTGTGCATGTATAAAGGAAGTGAGTATATCTGGATGTGAGTGATTTTGTAGTTAAGTTTATGTTTTTAAGTGAATCTGTGATTATGATCATGTGAGTGAGTGAGGTGGGGGCCATTTTGTGTAAGTGAACTGCAAGCCACCAAGTATGAATGTATGTTAGTATGTGTATATGTGTAAGTAAATCTTTCAGTGTGTGTGAGTGATTTATAAACACATTAATGTGAGTCAATGAGCATGTGCATATACATGAGCTTGTCCATTTATGAGTAAACGTGAACTTACACATCTGAGAGTGTTAGTATTTCAATATTTGAGTATTGCTGCAAATATTTGCATTCCAGTGTATTCTTAAATTTGTAGCCATGTGCATGGTGTTAGTATGTTTATGTGAGTAAGGGAACATGTATCAGTTTCACTGCTGTGAGCTAGTTAACAGATGAGTATATCTGTGTGAGTGAAATATGAATGAACATATGAGTGCATCTGAGAGTATTTTCTTCTGATTGAGCTTGACAGATCTGAGTTTACATGTGAACAAATCCCTGATTTTCAGCATGTTAATGTAGTATGTGTAAGTAAATGTGTGCGTGGGAAGACCTGAGTCTATTTTATAGTGAAGTCCCTACATGAATGAATTTGTGGACGTGGTCATGTAATTGAGTCAATACTTGAGCACATCTGTGTGAAGGAGTGAGTGTATCACTGTGTGTATGTCGATATATCTGTGTCTTTATTTTTTTCTTCCTTTATTTTAAAGATTTTATTTATTTATTTGACAGAGGGAGAGAGAGATCACAAGTAGGCAGAGAGGCAGGCAGAGGGAGAGGGGGAAGCAGGCTCCCCCTCAAGCAGAGAGCCCAACATGGGACTTGATCCCAGGAACCTGGGATCATGACCTGAGCTCAACCCACTAAGCCGCCCAGGTGCCCCTATGTATATTTAAATGTAAGTGACTTTCTGGGCATATTTGAATGAGTGAATAGCTGAGCATATTAATAAGCAAATGTGTGAGCATGCGTATGCACGAGCATACATGTGTGAGCATGTATATGCACGAGAATGCATTAACATGGCTTTCTGTGACAGTTTAAATGGGAGGCTTTTCATAAGTAAGTGTGTTATTCAGTGTAATTTGTGTTTATAAAGTGACTATGTGTTTTCAACTCTATAAATTCATGTGTTAGCATGTGAAATCCTATTGGCATATCAGTGAGTAGTGAGCAGATAATTAAGTTTTTCGTGTAATTCTGATAATGTATGATTATCTTTGAATAAGTAATTTATGAGCATGTGTGTGAGTTAATGTAAGTGTTTTTATGTAACTGAATGGTAAGATTCTTGCTGAGTGTGAGTGCGTTCTTGTTCAAGTGAGTATGAGAATGTTGTGTTTGTGGCAAAGGTAATTTGTGTGGGAAAGTGAATGTGGGAGTGTGTGTGTTATAATTGCAATGAGTGTGTCTGAAGTATAAGTGGATTTATAATCACTTTCAAGTGTATGAGTAAATGCATGATTATGCTCATGAGAGTGAGATATGAACTATATTGTACATGCGAATGTTTGAGCATATGAATGTGAATATATGTTAATATGTGTATTTGTGAGAATTTGTCATATATGCATTTGAATGAGTAAATTATAAGCATGCTAATATGAGTGAGAGAATGTTTGAGTTTGTGAATATACTTGAACACTATACATTCATAAGAATGAATTTTGAGCTTATACATATGTGTGTGTGTTATGATGACAACATTTGAGTGTTGACATAAGCATTTGTGTTTTCAAGTGTATGTTACATAGTGGATGTGAGCATGTTTTTGTGTGAGTGTCCATGTAAGCACGTGCCTAATTTTCACAATGTTAATATGCATGTATAAGTGAATGTGTAAATGGGAACAACTGAGTACATATATTTGAATTCCTGTGTGAATGAATTTGTGGACATGATCATGTGATTGAATGAATATCACCATGTTGGTGTGAAGGGGTGAATGTGCCCATGGGTGTGTCTGAATGTATATCTGTCTATGAATCTGAGTGATTTTTGTGGGCATATTTCAATGTATGAATGCTTAAACTTGTTCATGAGTGATAAACATGTGAATGTGTGTATGTATGTATGTGTAACAATGTGTGAGACTGTTCATGGTGTTTCACTGTGATCAAAATTTTGTGTGTAAATGAGTATTTTGGTATATTCATTGTATGTATAAATTGTGAGCATGTGCAAACGTGCCAGCATGTTTGTGTGTAGCAAGTGTATAATGGATTCTTTTGTTGTCTTATTTATATGTGAATATCTTTGAATGAGGTAATATGTGAGAGTATATGTGTAAAGGATTGTAAATATTTTATGGCTTTGTGAATTTTTAAACTTCTTGGTGACTGTAAGCCTGTTTATGTGCAAGTGCATATGTAAACATGTTTCCACTTGAGACAATGATAATTTGTATGTGTAAGTAAATGTGCGATTGTAGATATATAAACAATATGTATGGTGATGGCATACAAATGATTTTTATTATATTTATGTGTATGAATGTGTAATAATTCTGTGAGTCACTGAGTTGTGGCATGTTTGTGTGAAGGGATGTGTGAGTGTGAATATATGTGAATATGTCTACATATATAATTTCTCATATGTTCATTGGAGTGAATAAATTATAATCATGTTAATGTGGGTCAATGTGTGATCCTGTGTATGTATATAAGCATATATACTTTTGAAAGTGAATATGTGAACTTGTATACATCTCAGAGTGTGCTAGTGGAAGAACATTTGAGTGGTGAAGGAAATGTTTGTATTCATGTGTATGCATTAACTTGTAAGCATATGCATGGATGATACCATGTTCATGTGAGTATATGAATGTGTACTACGTTCATTTTGTGAGCATATTAATGTGTGTGCATACTGTGTGGGTGCAATGTGAGCACGTGACTGAGTGCATGTGAGTTTATTCAGGTGTTAATGCTTGATATTTGTGGTGGTCATAAGCATATCTGGGTGTAAGAGTATATGTGAACGTGTTCCTGATTGTGAGCATGTTAATATATGTGAAGAGATTGGGTAAATGGAAGCATTGGAGTGTATGTGTGATAGGAAACTTGTCTGTCATTTGAGGGAGTGAATTATAAGTATACTAAGGTGAGTGAATGTATGAGGATGTGCATATATATATTCATATATATATACACACACACACATACTTTAGCATGTACATTTGTGAGTGTTCATGCCAACTTATACTTGAGTGTGAATGTGACAAGAGTTGAGCATTATGGTAAATATTTGTGCATTCATGCATGTACATGAATTTTTGAGCATGTTTGCATAATACCATCTTGGGTTGAGTACATAAATATGTACCATGTTTGTTTCACCTTGTTAAATGTGGGAGTATATCATGTGAGTAAAATGTGAGCATTTGAGTATAAATACATGTATGTTTATGTGTGAATTAAAGTTTGAGCTTCATTATTAGTGTATATGTGAGTGAATATGGGGTTATCTTCCTGATTGTGAGCATGTTAATATACATGTCTAAGTGAAGGGCTGAGTGGGGCATCTGGGTGGACATATTTCAGTCCCCATGAGTGAATATGTGAGCATGTTATGTGATTGAGTGAATGTGTCAGTGTGCACATACTGACTGCATCTACATATGTGTGAACTTGTAAGCGTGTTTTTGTGGGTGAATGCATGTGTTTAGTGAGTATTTGAATGTTTTGCCACATGTATGCATGTGAGAATGTGTGTGATGATTTATGTGTGAGTTGATTCATGGGCAAGAATGTTATATAGTATGTAAGTTTATGTGTTTAAAGTAGATATTTTTGTGTGCTCGTCTGTACGAGTATGTGAGCATTTGTGTTATGATAGCATGATCATATACACTTGAGTGTTTATTTTTATGTGATCTTTTTAACATGTGAGTAGATTTGAGTGAGGTAATATATAAGCATGTGTATACGTATGTAAGCAGATGCATTTTATGTATGGAACTGAAGGTGTGAGCTTTTTGGTGAGTGAGAGCATGTTCACATGCCAATGAATATGTGAAACATGTTACTTTTAGTGACAATAATTTTCATGGGTAAGTGAATGTATTTGTGTAACAGTAATGAATCCCTCTTGTGTAGGAGTTACTTTGTGACCATGACTGTGTATGTAAGTGGGTAATAATGCTGTGAGTGAATGCAGCATAGGCATGTTTGTGTGGGTAAAAGTGTATACATGGGGGTGTGAATGTATGTATGTCTCTGAGAATTATTAAATTTGTCAATATGAGTGTTTTTAGTGAGTAAATTATGTTACCATGAGTTAACATATGATTGTATGCATACATGTGAGCATATTTATACATGAGAGTGAATAAATGAACTAGAAATGACTGTGTGGTAGTGTGGCAATATTTGAATGTTGAAGTAAATGTGTGTGTTATTTTGTATGTATAAATCTGTGAGTATGTGCATGAATGATAGCATATTCATGTGAGTAAATATGTACATGTTCATTTGCTTGAGCTTGTTAATATATGAGTATATTATTTGAGTGATTGGTGACCATGTGCATGTGTATTTGAGTGTATCTCAGTGTGAATGAATGCTTAAACTTCTTGGTAAGTGTGAGCATCTCTGTGTGTGTGTGTCTATGTGAGAATGTTTCTGTTTGAGATTTTGTTGATTTGGTGGTGAAAGTCCATGGGTGAGCAGCAGGAACATCTAAGTGAATATATCTGTGCCCCTATGTCAGTGAATTTGTGTGTTCATATGACTGAATTTGTTAAGCACATTTGATGAAAGAATAAATATGTCAATGTGTGCATGTCCATATATCTATGTCTGTGTATAAGAGTGAATTTAGGAGCATATTTGAGAGAGAGTGGACATGTGTTTTGTTAGTGACTAAATATGTCAGTGTATGTATGTATGTGAGCATTTGTGTGTGTCACAATGTGTGTGTCAGCCAGTGGGGGAAGGATAGTGTTTTATTGTGTAAATATGTGTGTTTAAAGTGAGTATCTATGTGTGAACATGAGGGCTTCTGTAAGCATATGCATGCTATCATGTTCATGTGTAATGAGTGTGCATGTTTGTGTGATCTTATTAATAGGGTAATATATTTGAGTAAGGTGATCTATAAGTATGTCTGTAAACAAATGTGCTTTTATGTATTGAGTAAATCTGTGATCTTCTTGGACAGTGCATCTTTTTATAATAATAAAAAAAGTATGACCATCTTCATATGCAAGTGAATACCTAAGCATGATTTTGTAATCCTATTCATGTGCATGACTGTATGTATAATAATGCTCATAAGAGTAAGGGCAGAGCAAGTTTGTTTCCCTGGTTGTTTGTTTTATTTTTCTTTTGGTTGTTTGTTTTATAGTGAATATGGAATGTGCAGTGGAAATGTGAGTATGTCTGTGTGGGGGAGTAATTTGGTCACTGTGTATTTTGAGTGAGTGAGTTTTAAGTGTGTTTATGTGAGCAAATGTGTATGTTTGTGAGCATGAACCTTTGTGAAAATGAATATGTGAACGCAGACATGTGAGTGTGTCAATGTGACAATATTTGAGTATTGATGTAAATGTTTGTGTGTTCAAGCACATACCTAAAATTTGTAAGCATATGCACGAGTGTTAGTATGTTTGCATAAGGCAGTAAATGTGTACTGGGTTCATCTGTGTGAGCTTAACTTGTGAAAATTCTTGTGTGACTATAACATAACCATATGAGTGGAAGTGACTGTGAGCTTATTTACATATGAGTGAATGCTTAAGCCTCACGGTAGATGTAGGCATGTATGTGTGTGGGTTTGTACATGAATCAACTTCTTATATTGAGGTTAATGCACATGTGTAAATGAAGGGGTGTACAAAAGTATCTGAGTGTATTTGCTTCCCTGTATGAGTACATTTATAAGCATGCTCATGTGACTAAAATGTTTAAGCAAGTTTGTGTGAAGGAGTAAATATGTCAATGTCCATGTGAGTATACCTTTGTTGGAGAAGGTCATCAAGAGGACATGACTGCTGGTTGACCTACAAGCTAGATCTGGGCAATTAGAAGTTCCCTACTTTCTCTATTATCCTTGGAATTTACATGTTGCTCACTGTTTTCACACTAGGAGCCATTTCAAGGATGTGACCTAGAAAGAGTAATGTGTTATTGAGACCATTTAGACTGGATATGTAACTGAACCCCATTTAAGGCCTCTACATAAACTTTTAAGATTATGGTGGATGGGTGCAGAGATCTACTCCTCTTGCAGCCACGTAAAACAAGCCTCAAATATAAGCATCCTTGCTTATTAAACCTGCAACCTACCAATCTGCAATGGTCTGCTCCTTTCTTTCATTTTTCGTGTTCTCCATATCCGGGAGCCAGTTTCCAATTTCACCTGAGGAACTCCCAAGCTTACAAACCAGTAATTGGTGAGCCAGCCAGAAGACCAAAGAAATGGGTCTTGGGGAAAAGGCATTCACGGGGAAAATCCTGGGTTGGTCTTCAACCTTTATGTGGACAGGATTGGCCTGTTTGTTAGAGGCTTGCGGGCCATGTGTGAGTATGGGGATGCCCTGAAAATGCCAGCTGGTCTAATGCACTTGTGTTAAGTAACTACACATAGTGATTGTGGCAAAAGCAGGGAAAACAAATGGCTGGTGCAGTGGGCTACCCTCTACTGTGGGCAGTTTGGCTGGCCACCAAAGCCCAACTAAAGGCTAACGCTCAAGTTAGAAAGTTGGAAGAAGAGCCAAGTTTTGAGAAGGTCGTGTGGGGATTCATGACTCTGCTAGCTTTGGAGCTGGTAGAAAGGTGGGAGAGCAAGATAAGTTCAAGGCCTCAGCATGCTGTTTGACAAAGCTAGAGGGCACAAAATGACCTGGATTAGGGTACCAGCACTTACGACAAAGAGCTGGAACTTCTGAAAAGGTGAGAAGAACAAAGGAAGAATATTGTGGTGATAGACAATGATGGACGAAGCACTCTATGTTGTCTAACCCCTAAAATAAAGGGAAATTTTCAATAGTAATTACCCTAGACTTCCAATAATAGAGAAATATACCTCAAATCTCCTAGGAGAAAAACTTGCATTCTTTATCTGATCCTGCAGTTATAAATTTTACCATGCCTTTGAAATGTAAACATCCTAAGAAATGCCTAAAACACTGTCCCCAATTGTCTGAGGCTGAAGAAAATAAAAGGGAGAAAGAAGCTTTTTAAAATCAAGATGATTATAGAATCTTCCCTTGCCCAAAATCTAGACCACACCTTCTATAAGATTACTCAAGGGCAAATACAAACCTTAAAGTCTCCTCAAATATTAGTAAAAAGCTTTAGCCACATGAATGGGTAACCTTAACTTGTTCCCTCTCCAGAGACAGTTTGGATTCAGCTGTTATTTATAAAATAATACATTTTGTATTGTACCTGATTCATGGCTAAAGTTTTAGAACAAAAGTTATGGGGTCTCCGTGTCTCTCTGTATGTTTATGTATGTCACAGAGATAACCAAATTCCCCTGCCAATTGCATTATAACGAACTCTCATCAGATCTTTAACCATGGCCATGCTAAAATGTTTTTTGTTTACAGATAATTGTTTTACTCTGATACTTTTGCAAAAGCAGTCCTGCGAAAGCGTTTCATCTTCAAAGAGATTCATGGAAAGACTCTGATGAGTACAGTTTTGTGGTAACGAAGATCATACGACTGAACTGAATAAGAATTTACAGAACTCTAGTGGAAAAACATGAACTCATAAAACTGCTAACAAGAGAGTGACAAGAATGAATTACATAAACTGAATGAACTGATGAGGAAGATTATAACTTTTATGATTTTTTGTCTGAAACATTGATTCTTTCATGTTTTGTTTTTCCAGATTTAAGAAAAACTTTTCTTTCTTAAGCTATCAAAACTTTGCTGACATATATTTTTGTAAACAGAGATGAAACATTGATCTACACTGCCTACCTGATCCTTCCAGAATTTGGAAACTCTTAGTATTCTTACTTTCATGGCAATATATTTATTTGCATGAGTTCACTAAGAATCTATTCTTGTAACTTGACACACTTAGAAACATCGGTTATATTACCAAGGTGTTGACTGGAATGTTATATTTGAGAATGTCCATAGAATCAGATGTGACCAGATAGCTTTAATGAATGACACATTGTGATAAGCACCTCCTTCCTATCAAGGGGTATTTGAGAATATATTCCATCAACCCACCTCTGCCATGGTTCAAAATCCCACTTTGACTAAATGGAATGCCTATTTGCATCAGAGGAGCACCCTGTCCACCAGCCCACTGTCTCTAGAAACATGAATGCTACTAGGCCCTATAGAATATGTAAATCCTCCAATGGCCCCCACTCCATTCTTGTGGCAACCACTGAGGCCTGTAGAGATAGAAAGAAGAAAATTCCTACTGATACCTGGTATACAAAGGAGTCTATTCTCAAGTCAAGGCAAGCCATCATCACAGTCTACAGTCACTATTTGGCCCAACACTGACACCCTCTGGATGTAGACAGGAATGAACCACAGCCAGTGAGCTGAATTGAGACCAGTTTAGCCTGTGATCCCTCCTGAGTACTGGCTATTAACCATTTACACTGACAGTGTTGGCTGTTCTATAGAGATTAGCACTATGGCTTGATCAATGGGAAAACCAAGGGGGTAGATGATCATGAATAAGTTATTGTGGGGTCAGAATATGTGGAAAGACCCTTGGATTTGCCTGCAAGAACCCGAGGCAGTCCTCACTGTTACCCACATCCCAACTCATAAGGTGTTGACAGCCCCTGGCAATCAGGAATCTGATGCTCCAGCCTCAGTATGAGTTCTAGGAACCTATCCTTCAACAGACGCAGTAGATTGGGTACATAGAAAGAGCGGCCACCATAGTGCCCAAGTGAGATGGTGTATTGCCAAGGATGCTAGATTGCCCTTCAATCTACTGTAATGCAGTAACAGCATGTTCTATGTGTTCTAAACAATATTCAGGCAACAACCAAAAGCAACTGGGCCCATCCATTAGAGTTCCTAACCAGTGAGGGAATCACAAATTGACTACATTGGCCCTCTCCTTCTGAGTGAAGGTTCTAAAAATGCTTTAGTTTGTGTGGACACTCCATCTGGTCTAACCTAAGCTTTCTCCTATAGACACACAAGTCAGTCTATCACCATTAGAGGATTGGAAAAGCTGAGTACAATATATGGATACCCTCATTGAATAGATAATGATGGGGGTCACATTTCAAAGGTCATGATGTGCAAGACTGGACAAAAGAACATGACACTGAATGGAGATTCCATCTCCTCTCTAACCTGAAAGAAGCAGGGGTGACAGAAAGGAAAAATGGAATCTTAAAGCAGCAGATTAAATTACTAACAAGTAAAACCACCTTGACTGGGAGGACTAATGTACTATCCTATCTTCATACATTTGAATGATCAACCAGTAGGGCTGATTGCCCCATATCCCAGAGTGGAGACTCTTACCAAGACACCCAGTACCGGAAAGGTATACAAGTTGCAGAAAACAGCTATTGCCTCCAAATATCACCGTGGATTGACATGCAATGCTGCTGAGAATAACAAGAACCATCACACCTAGGAAAGAGTATCTACTGGCATTTGCAATGGGATGTCTCACTGAAATAGGTGATTTATTTTACAACCCTGAGTGAGAGGGAACTACTCAATCTCCACTGGGATCCTATTATTTGCTGCAAGCCAGACCTGTATACTATACCTGGAATGGAGCACACACCATTAAAAGAGAGGTAAAGGTAGGGGTCCTGGTGTGACATATCCTACCCTTAGTCCATTTCCTCATGCCTGACAGTGCTGTCTCCCCTGGTCAACATGTATTGTACTCATATATGGTATATACAACCAGGTAAAATTCCTAATGCTGTGGTCACATTACCATCTAAGGATCAGTCAGTCCACAAGTATAATTCTTATAGAAAGGGAAGACTTTCCCTCACAAGTTTCTACTAAATATCTGTCTTTTCAGCCCTAGACTTCTGCTACTCTGGTATCCAGGCCCAGGGTGGGCTGTGATGGAAATACCTTTCTGCAATAGGCCCATTCACATGCCCAGCAAGGGAGTCAATCCAAATCTTGGGTATGTAGGCAGTTACCACTCCGTAGTTCCTTAGGATGGCCTTAGACATTACTACTGCCTCACAAGGAGAAACATGTACCACTACCCAAAAATAATGTCATATGTTCAGGCTCAATGAGTCGGCTAACTTATCATCTTTATTAAATCACATAAGGCCACAAGTGAACGCCTTGAGTGATCCAACCCCCCAGCACAGAGGACTTAAATCAGTGATTTGGATCATGGGGCTCTTGGTGGGAAAACCTGTCACTTATTGGGAATCATTATCTTTTTTTTAAAGATTTTATTTATTTATTTGACAGAGAGAGAGAGAGAGAGAGAGAGAGAGAGAGAGAGAGAGAGAGAGAGGGAGAAAGATCAGATCACAAGTAGGCAGAGAGGCAGGCAGAGAGAGACGAGGAAGCAGGCTCTCCGCTGAGCAGGGAGCCCGATGCAGGCCTCGATCCCAGGACCCTGAGATCATGACCTGAGCCGAAAGCAGAGGCATTAACGCACTGAGCCACCCAGGCGCCCCTGAATCATTATCTTAATCTGTCTTTTCTCTTTCCTGTGTTTATATTATGGCTGTGGCATCTTCCTTCAGTGAGGCCAGGCAGCCACCCAATAAGCCACCTCCAGACTAAGAAAACCACTTGCTGACCACTTGTAAATAATTTGAGGATGCCTATGTGTGTGAATGAATTTATAAGCATATTTGTGTGAGTAAATGGATGAGTATGTGAGTGCGTGACCATGTTTAAGTATGGTCATATATGTGAGAGAATATGTGAGTGCACTGATGTGAGAGAATGCGTGAATAACTATGTATAGGATATTTAGCAAATGAGTGATTAAGCACTATTATATATGTGAACATTCAAATCTGAGTATATACATGTCTCCATGAATTTGTGAGCATGAGTGTGAATATATGTGCTTATGAATGTGGGCACACTGGTGTGAGTCAGTGAATATCTCAATATCTGCCTGTGTGTGAACATCCATGCCAACCCATAGGAGTTTGTTAATGTGAGTATATTTGTATAATTTAGTAAATGTTTGTATGCTCATGTTTATGAGTGAATTTATGATCATGTGCATGGATGTTTGCAAGTTTTGTGCATAAGTTAAAGTATCAATAGGGTCGTTGGTGTGAGCTTGTCGATATGTGAGTGTATCCATGTGAGGAATGTCAGAGAGTGTGCATGTGAGTGTATATGAGTTAATGTGTGAGCATGTTTCTGTGTGAGTGTATTAATATGTATATATGTGAGGATGCACATGTGAGCATGTGTGAATGAATGTGAGAGTGACTATATGTATGTGAAACATCTGTGGCTTTGGAGAGTTGTGTCTAGCATGGTTTGTGGGGGGAAGTACTCGGAGGGTTCAACTACTAAGTAAAACTCTGGAATTTGGGGCCAAACCCAAGTACAGGAAACATTCTCCAGGGTCAAACAAGGGGAAGCCATTTGATTCCCTTAACAAGCCCACCAGGCTTCTTCTACTGTCTTCTGTTCCTATAAAGGTGATTTTGTATGGCTTGATGCAATTGCAGGTGGTATTAATAGAAGCATATTACGACACAAACAAGCTTGCATTCTATCTGTCTTGCGTTTAGCACCTGGGTCAGATAAAATGGTATGGATTCAGCCCACCAGTGCCATATTTGTGCGCGATTAGCCTCTAGATATTGTTGTTGGATATGGATGGTTAGGGGACTAGGTTCATTTTGATAAGTGAGGTTTATGGTGGATCTTGGCCAGAGAGAGGTATATGCTATGTGTACTAAAAGCAGATCGGCATAATTAAGCCCAGAATGTGGTTCAATTTGCCATCTTTATGTATTGCTGTGACTAAGGTAATATGCATGTTTGTTCTGATGAGCAACTATATGTTCCTCCTTGTTCAAATTGGCGTAATTGTTGCTTGCTTTCCTGCCAATTGCCAATAACAATTAGCACTGGTGTGTTCCCATGGGCACCGAATAAGCTTAGCAGGTGCTCTTGGCAGTTTGGAAAAAGTCATTAATTTAGGAATGCACTAAATTGGATCCTGAACTGTGGAGTATGCGCATACAGAATCCTCACAGGTGGGCCAAATTATTTCAAAATAGACATCCACTGTGCTGTATATCCAGCCCAGTTCTGTCGCTGTTTATCACAATGTTGCTGTGTTTCAGTGGGAGACTACCACCTGCTCCACTGCTTCCATTCTAGTGGAAAGTTTTCTCGGACAGCTATTCATACAGCTTTAATAGCCTCAGAAGTGGCCTCCTGGGAGGTGGTCATGTGACCATACCAATAGCATTCCCCTCAGGTTAACTTTGCTGCTGGTCTTCTCATTATTTTCTCCCACAAGGTGTGGTGTGTATGCTTTTAAAAGACCCTGCACAAGAGTAACATTGGGTGGCAGTCTCCCTTAAATATTTCCCCAAGTCCTTACTAATGAATGGTCCTGGTAGGACCTGGCAAATTTTGTAATGGTTGTAAACAAGTAGTTGTCAATTTGGATGGAGAACCTGCCATGTAGACAGTGATTAGATTTCTACAAGGGATCAAATATGTTTTTCAGAAGAACTGTTTTTGCTATAACAACCCAAAGCTATGACTGTTTACTGCAGGTAAGCCTGTTACTTGTTGAAGAGCCTGCTCTTGCTGAGTGTAATGCAAATCTTGATGTTGGTATTGTGAGGTTAGGTTAGGGAAGAACTCCAAAGCTGGTTGTAGCCCCTGACATTTTAGGCAGACCTTGTGTCAGGTAATATTATGTTGTATGTATTCCCTTCTTTGTATATACTGATTAGCAACCAGGGAGGAAATCCATGGTAAAGTGAACCTGGCCACCTGGTTAGTGCAATTTTTTTTCTGCCTCAGTAAGTGGGGCTTGTACTGGAGAGAGCAGAGAGAGAAAGAGAGAGAGAGAGAGAGAGAGAGAGATTGGGCATTGTAATTAATAGGAAAAGAGATCAAAAATTGTGAAGGCATACATTTTTAGCAGGGTTTACATATGCCATTATACCAAGGGTTAGTTAAGATCCATAATTTTATCTTTGTAAACCTACAGTTTGTTGGTATCGACTCTGGATGACAGCATTTTTTAATCTAACGGTAACAATCACAAGCATCCTAGTTGTAATACTGGGTGCACATTATCTCTGGGCAGTCCTTAAATGAGACTTGATAGATAGTGGCCCATTGTTCTATTTGTTTGATGGCACTAGTTAATAACAGTGGGTCTTACTGATCTGAAGTAAGAGTAGATCTCCAGGATTTAGAAAACACCTATGAGTCGTAAGTAGTAAGAGTCCAGCTTAGCCAGAAGGGGTGTTGCTAGTAACAGTAGGTAGAGATAGGAAAAGGAGTGCTAACCTCAGTGTTGGTGTCTGTGGTCATGATAGTATGATTGACTAACCTGAATAGCCAACAGCATGGTTCCTATTGTCCCCAGTCTGACCTGTGCAGTGTGTCTCCCTGTGGTGTGTCTGTGGAATGTTGTTTACAGATAGACCTTGTCAACATAAGAGTGTAGATTACCAGGGCTTGGGTGAATGACATACAATCAACACCAGTAAGGGTAGAAACTTCTCAGGTAAGGAAGGGGCACAGTAACAGGGTAGGGCTTAAAATCAGAGGTCATCTATGGCCAGCAGTAGGGGACCTGATTGTCCTTTGGGTATTGTTCAAGTGGTGTTACTTTGTCTGGGGGAGTTTTAGTTCCCCCTCGTGCATTCCACAGTACCTTCAGTGGAGCAAAGGATGGGGGTGGCAGATGAGGGCACTTCTCTCCCCAAAGAGTGATGGGTGGTCTTCTTGGCTTCTTCTGTATTATGACTGAACACAGGCTGAAGATGGTTCCAGATTCATTGGTCCATGTCCTCATTAAGATCAAGGAAATGGCTAGTTTTGGGTTTTATCTGAGGGAGAAAGGAAAGGTGAAAGGCCCAGATGAATGTTCCTTATCTGTGGATGGCAATGCCTGGACTCCCCTGTCTGTGAGAACTTGTAATTAGGTTGTGTCTCATGTGGGTGTACACCACTAAATAGAAATGTCTCTGTTGGTGGTCTCACCACTTGCTGTGATTTTAAATATGGTGTAGTGATGTCACAGGATCATGAATTTAATATAATTAGGACTATGAGCAGTATTTTTGAACACTTCAGTTTCTCGACTCCTCTCAATAGCCCTTGATTTAAAAGTCTTTCTGTGATACCTGATGAAAGGGTATGAAAAACCCCAAAATGTTATTTTGTTAAGCCCATTGTTGTACCTGGTTTACAGCAAAACAGGACTCAAAGTCTGACTGTGTAACCTGTGGCAGTCCCAAAGACTGTAAAACCTGTTTTGGTAATTCCTGAATAACATTAGCAGGGGCTGATGCCTTGCATGAGTAAACCAACAGCAGTCCTGGAAGTTTTGGCAAATTAACCTCAGTGGAAAGGTATGTGGCTTTTTTTTCATGGAGCTGTGACACTCTAGTAGGGCTGGGTTTTGTTCAATCCAATAGATACTATTTCCATGTTAATAAAGAGGCCTCTTTTGCTGATCCAAATTTACTGGGAGCTTTTTCTATTACACAGGGCTGTGATAAGAAAAGAACTATTTTGAGATGCTGTCTGGGCATTTTATAGTATAACAACTCTGCTCACACCCAGAATTGACATTTAGATAAGGACCAGAGTTTAGGGTTCCCACCAAATGTTCCCACTTTGCTTTTCCCACGGCACCTTTTAAAATAACCACTTAGAGTTGAGCCCGCAAAAAGGTACTTGCTATCCTGTTCTCTCCCTCCTGCTTGATCTTGACCTGGGATGGAGGACCACCCTTCCCCTCGTTAGCTGTGCTCCCCACCCCAGCCTTGGCTTGTTTCTGGGATCTGTAAGTAATAAATCTTATGACTTGTCTTCCTTCTTCCTTCACGCGAGTGTATTGAAACTGCACCTTCAATCAAAACGACCTTTAGGTTTTCACTTTCCTGAAGTGGGAGCTCAGATGCTGAGGTTGGTACTTGACAACCCCATGTGGGTGGCTTCTGCTTCCTTGTGTGGCAGTTCAGAATCTGCATATTCTTAATTTAATGTACCAGCTCCAGGTCCCCCAACACAAGGGCATAATAGGAATCTCAGTCCATAAGGTAGTTGGCGCTCTGCTCCAGTAAAGGCTTCAGTTTCGATAAAGGCCCAATACCCTTTCAGTATTTAACCACTCTAGTGACAAATACCTTGGCCTGAATCTGAGAGTCACTTATACCAAAAGTCCCCTGGTAAGACATTTATCTGTCTATTTGGTCCAGAGGTTCCCAGAAGTGAATTTTTAGAGTGGCTCAACCTTCTGATTATAAGTTCTGTCCTCAGAGCACTAGTGGGAGAGCTGAGTGATAGCCTCCTTTAATTTATCTAGTGCCTTCTCTTAATCAGGTCCCCCTTGAAAAGTGGAAAATTCATGGATGCCTTGGGAGATGGGGGCCAGCAAATATTTCACACCAGAATCCAAACGTTCTTAAAACATTCTTATAAAATGTTGGCCTCCTTCATGAGTGTAGGAATCTGGAGCCCTATGAATTCCTCTTTTGGCGAATTGGGACTAGTTTGCCCCTCTGAGTTTCAAATGTAGCCCACTTTATGGGGGGCTACTGCTCTTCCCCTCTCAGTGAGACATCCACTCATGGTTAGGAAAGCCTGTGAGAAAGGCTTGGCCAGGTCCAGTGAGGAGGATGTCACTGATAGAATACCAAAGCTGAGTTCTGGGAGTTGGGGTGTGCAGGGCAGACATCTAAGTCCTGCCTGCAAATTCTGTATGCATGGGCGCCTGGGTGGCTCAGTGGGTTAAAGCCTCTGCTTTCGGCTCAGGTCATGATCTCAGGGTCCTGGGATCGAGGCCCACATCGGGCTCCCTGCTCAGCGGGGAGCCTGCTTCCCCCTCTCTGTCTGCCTGCCTCTCTGCCTCCTTGTGATCTCTCTCCCTCTGTGAAATAAATAAATAAAATCTTTAAAAAAAAATTCTGTATGCAATCACAGAGCTATTGATGTACCCGATAGACAACTGGGAAAAGGTATACTGTTGATCTTCAAGGTGAAAGCAAACCATGGGTTACTCTTCTATGAAATTTTTAATGAATAGGACTTGTTAGTCCAATCTATGATTCTGGAACACCTACCAATTATTTGGAATGTCATTCAGTAAGATGATGTGGTAGAGCTACTCTAATATAGGGAACAGTCTTGTGGTACTCATTAAATAGATAGCCTCCCCTCCTTAGTAGTGGCTTCAAGTGCAGGCCACATGGGGGAACTAAGTCAGCTATGACAAGACATAATCCTTCAGTGCTTTGCCTTAGCCAGTACTGTGGCATATTAACCTCATGCATGGGGAGAGAAAGGCTGAATGCTTCCCATTGGCCAGTACCCACAAGTCACATGGAAGCCTTAGACTTGTCTCATGAGGTTGTCTCCTCACTGAAGAAGTCCATTCCAAGCATGGGAAAAGAGATAGCCTTGGGTGGGGAAACCAAGTAAGAAGCATTTTTTAGCAAAACTGGGCCAATTTTAATAGTTGAGCAGATAGATAACCTTTTAATTAATCCTCTCAAGCCAGTCATCTCCTGGTAAGATCCCTTTAAAGTCTGAGTGCTTCCTGGGATTAGGAAATTTAGGCACCTGTGTCCATCAGAGCCAGCCAGTGTTGTTAATGTTTCAGAGCCCAAACTATAGTTAAAGTGGTAAAAAGGTGACTGTCTCCTGGAAGGGACCTGCTCTCACACCACTAGACCCTGATGTACCACTAGCAGAGATGAGGGTAGGCAGGGAAGGCAGGACTATCTCTGAAGGAGAAGCCTGCCCAGATTCTAATCTAATGCTCATAAATATTGTAATTGTTCCATGGATTTATCAGAGATCATCTAATTTGGGACTCCCCTTGTCCCTTAATGTCCAATACAACCTCTCTTGTACATCTTAGGGTCCACACTTAAGAGAGAGCTGGCTATATAAATGGTTTTTTGGCCCAGGAAGGGGGTAGTCTCACTGTTTTTTGTTTGTTTGTTCATTTGTTTGTTTTTGTAGTCTCACTGTTGATAGTAATTTTGACTTAGGCCAGGTAGGGTATTGTTTGTAAAATTAACAGGCAGCACTTGATTCTGAATTTGTCTTTTGTAAGTCTCTGTTAAATCCAGGGCAGCTATGTCCTCTTGAATTGTCTTAGCATTAACCATCACTGCCCATAAAGAGAAATTAGACTTTTCAGGAACTCCCACTGCCCCTGAGAAACAACTGGGTAGACTTAAGACTCAGTTAAACTTCCTCTCACTTGCCCAGTCATCAGGCTGAAGGCCATCTATTGCCTGATAAGCTCATTTTAACATCCCCAACTGATGGAGGCTAGCATTTTCCTTTGGGAGTTTCCCCTGGGTCATTACAAGGCCTAACATAGGTGGTCAGCATTCTGAGAAATACAAATGCATAGGGGATTTAGTCCTCATAACTACCCTGGGCAAACTCTCAAGAGAAAACATTATATATTGGAGTCCAAAGCCTCCTCGGGGGTCATTCCCCTTTCTGCACTAATTGTGTGGGATCTTTGAGTAGAGACACCATTTCTCCATTCCATATTATGGCAGTCAGTTGTTTAACTTCAGTCCCTACTAGGTGGAGCTGACTTCCCATCAGATAAGTTCTATATAGCCAGACAGATCTTTTGTCATTTGGTTCTTGAGCTAGATCTTTAGAGAGCCTGGGTCTCAGGATAAATGAGAGGATGTACTCCCTCCCCCAATTTATTTTTTTTAAGATTGTATTTATTTATTTGACAGAGAGAGACAGCAAGAGAGGGAACACAAGCAGCGGGTGTGAGAGAGGGAGAAGCAGGCTTCCTGCAGAGCAGGGAGCCCGATGTGGGGCCCTATCCCAGGACCTTGGGATCATGCCCTGAGCAGAAGGCAAACGCTTAATGACTGAGCCACCCAGGTGCCCCTCCCTCCTCCAATTTAGAACTGACCTCATATTTTTGGCCCTCACCTTTTGTCTTTTCTGTTTTTATGACTTTGGTGTTAATGGCAAAGCAGAGGGCAAATAATCCTCATCACTACCACAAGGCTCTTGTGTTGTCTGTTTTTGCAGAGGGCACCAGTCCTCTTTCCCAGGGTCCTCCCATCTGTCTTGACCTCCCAGGGAATTAAAACTCCAACCTCCTCTCCAGGTGGTGGTCTGGGGAAAAGCAACCGTGAGCAGAGCCCAACACATGTCTCATGGTTTGGAACACTTGTTTAGTAGGACAGCCACCTCTGTTGGAACCCTGGGAGGGGCTGGAACATAAACTTCCTAGCATTCAGTCATTTTAAGTGATGCTTTCACTGGCTCAGCCCAGGTATTAGGTCTCCATATCCTTCAGGTGAGTAACTAGAATGATACCATTGGCAACAGATCTGAATGAGATGGCAGCCTTGAGTTGGTCCTGGCCAGCTTTTGAGTTCATGAGTTCTAAGCTACTGGGAAAAAATAATTGACATATGGCCAAACAGAGGTCACCTTTGGCTCCATTATATAACAATGTCCACACTGGAGAGTAAATGTGTAAGCCTGTTTAAATAGGAGTGTATTAATAGTATACTTGTGTGATTAGGTAAATATGCATGTTCATGAGTATGAGTGAATAGGTGACCATTTGAATGGATACTACTATATTTGTGTGTGTGAGTGAATTTGTAAGTATGTGTGTTTGTGTGGTATTTTTAAAGTATTAGTATATTTGAATCAATGAATTTGTGAGCATCTTTGTGTATATATGTGAGTAAATGCATGAGCCTCCTGGTGAACGTGAGCACATTTGTGTGTCAGTAAATCTGTGGGCACATTTGTATTTGTGAGTGTGTCCATGTGCATGTGTGAGTGTGTATGTATGCAAGCATTTGTGAATGTGACTGTGAGTGAATTTGTGAATATGTTCAATTGTATGAATATGTGAGCAAGTTTTGGTGAGTGAATGAATGTGTGAACATGTTTGTACAAGTGAATATGACTATGTGCATGCATATAAGCATATGTGTGTAGGAGTAAATGTGGAAACCTAATCAAGTATGAGTTTATGTGTTTAAATGAGTGAGACTATTCATATGTATAAGTGATTTTGTAAGCATGTGCATGAATGTTAACATATTGATGTGTGTGAGTAAATGCATAAGTGTGTTTATGTGAACATGTTAATGTTTGAGTATATTTCTGTGAGTTAATGTGCAAGCAAGGGCTTATGCATATATTTTAGCATATCTATGTGTGTGAGTAAATGTGTGAGCTTTGTGGTATGTGCATAGTCATTTGTGAGAATATATGAGTATGATACTGTTGTAGGTTAACGTGTAAGGAAAGGTGTGAGTACATAACTGTGAGTATATATGAGTGTGTGTGTGAGTGATTGTGTGAGCAATTTCTGAGTGAATGCATGTGTAAGCATTCCTGTGTGAATGAATGTATCACTGTGTTCATTTGTGTGAGCTTGTAAATGTGAGTGTGAGGTATATATGAAAATATGCATATGAGTATATCTGTATAAGTGAATGTGTAAGCTCTGTGAGGAGTGTGAGAAAATGTGTATTCAAGTGAATGTGAGTGTGTTAATATGCATGTGCAAGTGAACTTGAGTGTACACTTGTGAGCATGAGTATCTGTATGTGAATTTGTAAGCGTGTCTATATGTGAGTGAATGAACATTTTTGTGAGTGAGTGAACGTGTGAGCATGACTGTATGAGTATGTCTATGCAATCCATCTGTGAACATGTTTGTGTGAGTCAGTGAATATGTTTTAATGTTAGGGAATATTTTAGTGTGTTTGTGTTGAATATACTTATGAATTTGAGTGAACTGTGACCATAGTTTTATATGTGAGTGTGTGCAAATGATTATATATAAGGGAATTTGTGACCATGTTTGTGTCTGTGTGGTTGAAAGTCTGCATGTGAGTGCATGAACATCTTAAGGATGACTATGCTCATGCATATCAGTAAATGTGTGAGTGACATAGGATATATGAGGCATATCTGGGAAACTGAATGTATAAACATGTTAATTTGAGTATGTATGTGTGTTTGAATGAATGTCTGTGTGTCTGGGTATGTGAGTGTGTCTATGAAAAGGAGTAAATCTATTAGTATGTCCACGTGAGCAAATGTATAATTGTGTGGATATATGTGAGCACATCTGTGTGTGAGTGAGACTGCTTACATGTGTTAGTGTGAATTTGTGTTTCTGTGTCTTCATGCATATGAGTAAATTTGCGAGAGGCCGTATGATGTCAGCATGCTTATCTGTGAGTATACATGTAACCATATTCATTCATGTAAGCTAGTTAATGTATGCATATATTTCTGTGAGTATATGAGTGTGTGTATGTGAAAATATCTGTGTGTAAATGTTGATCATGTCCATGTAAATGAAGGTGTTAATGAGTATGTGAGCAGGTTCACTGTGTATATTTGTGAATATGTTCATGTTTGTGTCCAAGTGATTGTATGTACACTTGAGTGTGCTCATCTTTTGAGTGTGTCAGCATATGTGTGTATTCATAAGTGAGTATGAGTGAATGTGGGCTCTGTATCTGTGTTTTTATGTATTTGTGTTTGAGTGAATGTGAAAAGATATCTATGTCTGAGAAAATGCATGAGGATGTAGCTATTTATTGAAATGCAAGTTTGAGTGAATATAGGAGCCTATGTATGTGACTTAATGAATATGCAAACATGTTTGTGGGGGGGCATGTTAATGTGTATGTTCTTTTGTGTGAGTGAATGTGAGCATATGTGTGTGTGACTGACTTGATGTGTGTTCATTTGTGTGGAAGTAATACTGTGTGTTCATGTGTAAGTGTGAGTAAATGTGAGTTGTGAGTGTGTATAGGTTTTTGCATGATTATGTGAGTGAATATGGTCCTGCCTGTATGTGAATGTATGCTCATGTTCATATGTGTGAGTGTATATTGGGGGCGAGTGAATGTGTTAATGCATGTGCATGTGTGTTTATGAACATGTCAACTATGTGAACGTATAAACTTATTCATGCATGTGTAATTGTGTGAGTGCATGTGAGCACGTCCACATGTGTGAGTGTGGGTGAATATCGGAAGTGTGTGCAATTGTGTCCATGAATGAGTAAATGTATGAGAATGTGTGAATGTAAGCAAAAATGGCAGTGTGCTGTTGTGAGATACTGTGTAACCATGTTTGTGTATCTAGAAATATTAACATTTATATTTATATGAGTGAATGTCTGGGCATGCACATGTGTGTGAACATGAACATATGTGAATGAAAGTGTAAACATGTTTGTGTTTTGAGCATGCTAACATGCAAGTGTGAAAATCTGTGTTTGTGTATGAATGAATTCTTATGTTCATTCATGTCTACGTGTGAACTGGTGAGCATATACATGAATGTGGCCATGTTCATGTATGAGTTAATACATGAGCAAGTTGGTATGTATGAGTACATTAACATAGTATTTTTCCTGTGTGCAAATGAATGCATAACCAAGTTCATGAATGTGAGCATGACAATGTATAATTTTAAGTGAAGTTGTAAGTGTGTGTGGTTTGTGTCTATATGTGAGAGTTAATTTTTGACCAAGTTCATGAATATGCATGAATATTCATGAATGCATGAATATGTCTGTGATTGTGTTAATGTCTTAGTGTGTGCATGAATGTCTGAGCATTTTGTATGTGAATGAGTGTGTGTACGTTTATGTGAACATTTTCCTTTGTAAATTCATGAGGTTTTTGTATGATGATGTTATAATGTGAATATGATCACTATGCAAATGTGTGAACTTGGATACATGTGTGAGCAAACATAACTATATGTGTGATTGTATTAAAATGTGTTAATGTACATGCTGATTTAGGTTCATGTATGTGAGTAAAGATATGACTGCATGCACATATGAATATATAAATATGTTCAGGTGAATGAATGTAGGAATAAGTTTATGTGTTTGAACACATGCAGGTCAGTGAAAATATTAATGTTTTGAATATATATGTGCGAGTATCTTGTGATGGTAATGAGTGTATCTATGTGTGAGCGAATGTAGGAATATGCTCATAAGTATGACTGAATGCACGAGTATGCCTTTGGGGGAGGGATTATGAGTCTATGTGACTTTGTCCACATGCAAGTGTGAATGAATATGTAATTTTATGTGTTTGTATGTCAAGACTATATCAGCATGTTTGTGTATGTGAGTGAGTCTGAGCGTGAGTGTGTGAGCATGTTTGTGTGCGAGTGACTGTGTGTTATGTCATTGTGTCTGTGAGTGCCAGCCTGTTGACTGAGTTAACATGCTTGTACATGTAAGTACGTGTGTAAATATGTGAACTTGTTCATATGCAATTTGTGAGTATAGACGTGTGTGACCACATTTGTTTCAGTGAATATACAAGTCTGTCCATGTGTGCGAGCATGTTCATGTATGATTGAATGTGAGTGTATGAGTCTGTATATAAATGTACTAGCATGTTCATATGTGAGGAATGTGGGAGCATGTTAATGTGAAAATGTCAGAGCATGTACAAGTGTGCGTGAATTAACATATAAGCTTGTGAGTATGCTTGTGTGAGTGAATGAGAATGACTGTGTGTTATTTTAATGGCCAAGGGTAACTGGTTGTGTAAACCAATGTTTGAGTATGTTTCTCCCTCCTGGGGCCTTTTTCAGGTCCCTATTTCCACTGGCAGGATTCAAATATGATCATGGATTTAAAAGCATATTGTGAACTGTAAAGTGCTGTGCACAAATAAATTTTTATTCTCTATTGGCTCAAAGCTGCCTATAAATAGCTCTACAGCAAAGCCACATTATCCTCTATGCATTACATCACACTGCTGCTATGGAAATATGAGCGTTGTGATTCAGCCTGCTGGCTTCACTGCAGGCTGATGGCCCAGAAGCTGAGCAGCAAAGAGAGAAACGTGTTACTCCAAGCTCAGTGCTTCCAAAAGCAAAGTGCTACTGGAAATAATTTTCTGAATGACAATGGAGAAGTAAATGGGCCTCTGAGTTAAGGTGTAGCCCAGATGCCAGCATTTAAGGCTATTACAAACAAGCCCCAGCAAAGTGCTATGTAGTGACAGGCATTTCTATAGATGCAGATTTCTATTATAGCCTTTCAGGCTCCCCACATGCCTTGGGAGGATTGAAGTGGTATTATGCAGTTAATGAACTTGAACAGGACCAGGCAGCCAGGGCCCCGCACTAATCTCAGGGTCATACATCTCATTCTAGACTCTTCAGTGCCACAAAGGCAATTCTACTGATGATTCCACACATCCATTCTAGTAGAATCTTGGGGACCCTAAAGGGCCATCACAGAGCCTGTCCAAGGGCTCCAAGCTGAAAGAACAAGGGGGGAGCAGAAAGGCAGTCTGCTTTCCCTTCACCAACCCATGTGCCCTGGCACAGAGCTGCAGCCCAGAAGAAGGAAAATTTTTCTACTTTATCTGCACAAAAAGGCCACCTTACATGCTAGCAGTGATCAGTATGAGAACGTAGCTAAAAGATCCCCACATCTCTAAAAGGATAACTGAAAGAGAAGTGTCATGGACTACATATTTGTATGCACTCCAAAATTCCTATGTTGAAGGCCTAACCCCCAAGAGGATGGTATTTAGAGGTGGGGCCTGTAGGACATAATTAGGCCTAACTGAGGCCATGAGGGTGGGCTCCCCATGATGGGCTTAGTGCCATTAGAAGAAGAGAAAGAAGCCTGGGAATGCTCTCTTTCCATCACATGAGCACATAGCAAGAGGGCAGCCATCTATAAGACAGGAACCAAATTAGCCAGCACCTTGACCTTGGACATCTCAAATTCCAGAAGTATAAAAAAAAGAAATAAATGTATTGTCATTGCCACCGAGTCTACAGTATTTCTCATAGTAGCCAGAACTAAGACAAGAAGCCTCCAGATATAGCACCTAAAACCCATCTTTGGAGTGATGGCCTCAGCCCCATATCCCTTCACTGTCCTCCCTGATGAGCTCAAGAAGGCAAGAAAGGTGGCAGGAATAACCACTTCCCTCCTCCTTTGGAACTTGACTGTTCCAACTTCTCTCGCTCCTTAGTATTTATCATAGTTCTAGTGCTCCCAGAGCAGATAAAAAAAAAAGAGTAATGAAAATGGCTCACTCATTCCTTCATTTCACGATATAGCATTGCCTTTGTCATGCCAGGTGCTGGGCTGAGTGAAGCCCTCAGAGAGCTGCTTTTCACAACACTGAGGCTCCCAGTCTCTTGCTCAGAGGGAAGCAGCTTTGTTACCTTTCCCTGGCTCCTGCTCTTCCTCATCTTCTCACTGCCCCTTCCTTCTCAAGGACGTAATAAAGCTTCCTATTTAAAACTAAACAGGTTGCAGTCACTAAGACATCTGCTTGTGAACTTGTGGGGGAAGAAAAATGGATTAATTCCTGAAACTCTACTCCAACTCAGACACAAAAAGAGATTTGACTTGAAGTGTATTGGGAGGTCTCATAGGGAGATCTAGGAGTCCGTAAATGTTGACGCCCTCAGCCTAATTTCCTTGAAGCCTGGCTTAAAAAAAGGAATAGGTGTGGAGCAGGCGACTCTCATGAGGTAGGTGCAACTACCTGGATCCTGCTTGACACTGATGACCTCACAGACATGGGGACAGGCTTGGGCTCAACCTGCTTCTGAAGCAAGTGATGGTTTTAATGGGTTTTAAGGGCTACTGTTACACCAACTACTACTTATTTCTGGGTGTTTCCTTCCTATACTCACGATTTTTCTTTACCCTCATCCCTCTTCCTTTCTGTCCTGGCTTCCCTGATCATCCAGTGTCAGCTCTCATTCTCCTGCTGTATCTTTCCTCCTTGGATTATGTGCAATTCAAAATGTAATCTAGTGTGTTCACTCCTTGATACCGGGAGTCTCACTCTCTTCCAAAATCAAGTTGTAAATCTCTGCCCAGGCCCTCTTTTCTCTCAGTGAAACGCTCCCCTCAGCAACTTTAACCTCGCCTCATTGGTATTTACAGGCCATTGGCAGGTGCTCACCTTCCTCTTCTCCTGCTCCCCTGGGCGAAGCTCTCTCCCTAGAGCACACTAGAGTTGTTGACCAGGTTGGGGAGGCTATTTCCTTAAGAGGGACACCTTGTGCCATGGTGTTATGCTTTGTTCTCTGCTTCTTCCATCCCTGCTGCCCACTCCATTCAGACTACAGCTGCCCCATCTACTGGCCTCCCCACTCCCCACATACACAAACAACAGCCCTATACCTAGAGCCTGCAGTGCCCGGTTCTGTCTAAAGAAGGTCCTGCATTGTTCTTGCACTTCTACCTTCATTTACTGTTTGACCAAATCAATCCAAGGACCCACCTTTTTTCCCATGCCCTAGGTCTGCATGCTGAGAAAGCTTAATGTAACCCAGCACTCACCCCCAATCCCCACTGCCACTTAGTCACCGGCTTGTAAACAGATCAGAGTCTGTTTGAAAGATGGTGGTAGGGGGGTGCCTCAGAAATAATGCAGACTACCTACACATGACAATCCCCAGAGGTTGGCCCTTGCCTCCCTCTTTCACCTTAGCCCTGGATGCCTGCTGAGATATATAGCTACCTTGCCTTAAAACAGAGAAAGAGGGGTGCCTGGGTGGCTCAGTGAGTTAAAGCCTCTGCCTTTGGCTCAGGTCATGATCTCAGGGTCCTGGGATCGAGGCCCGCATCGGGCTCTCTGCTCAGCAGGGAGTCTGCTTCTTCCTCTCCCTCTGCCTGCCTCTCTGCCTACTTGTAATCTGTCTCTCTCTGTCAAATAAATAAATAAATTCTTAAAAAAAAAACAGAGGAAGAGGGGTACCTGGGTGGCTCAGTCAGTTAAGCATCTGTCATGATAAGCTCAGGTCATGATCTCAAGATCCTGGGATCGAGCCACGAATCTCCATGTTCAGTGGGGAGTCTGCTTTTCCTTCCCCAACTGCCCCTCCCCCTGCTGTGTGCTCTCTCCTCTGTCTCAAATAAATAAATAAAATCTTAAAAAAAACAGAGGAAGAATGAGTGTGGTACCTAAATGCTCATTGATTAGCTTTTGCTAAGATACAAGAGAACAAGGAAAGAAAGAAATGAGGTAGCTACCCCCCTGACACCCAGCAATGTTTGGCCCAATGGATCCAAACGTTGGTATCACGCAAGAGGGGAGTTGACTGTGTTCTAACAGTTGAAGTTCCATACACCCAACCTTCTCCCACTCAAGAGTTTTGACTTCTTCCCTAAGGAATCCACCTAAAAAAGGTACTGCTTCCTTACAGGGTAAAGTTATTGAAAAAGCCTGTCTTCTGCCCTCTCCATTCCAGCTTCCCAGTCCCCAGATGCACACTCTCCTTGGAACCTGGGCACTACACCTTATCCCCTCACACTCTGTAGGGAGCAATGGAGCCAAGAGAAATGAATCAAGTGACCCACCTCCAAAGTTCAGGGCCTACAGCAATGGCCTTTATTTTCAAGGTGGCTCCCATGACAAACATAGTGGCCCTAGTGGTCTACCTTCAAGTGCCAAATCCTCACAGCTGTGTGTTCTTTAGAGTTGAGGCAATGAATATTCAAAAGAACTCTATTTGCATAAATATGAACCCTTAGCATTCATTAATCCTTTAGAATTGTTATCTAGTTCAAATTCCTATAGAACCTCTATTGAATGTACCCTTTCTTTTGTTGGCCATTGGTTTAGGTTTCCTGGGTGTCCTCTGATCCAGAGAACATCACTCCTGTTCTGTGGACAAAGGATAGGTTTTACTGTCCCTTAAAGCTCTGTAGTCCAGGTTGTCCTTCCCAAGGAGGAGGGTAGGAGGGAATATAGGAAGAAACTGACTTGTAGACTTCCTGGGAGTTTGTGCTTTAGTTTCCTTGTGATTTTTCATCTATGCTCTCAAGATCTGAATGCTAGGCCAAAAGAGTTGGAATTTTATGTGAAAGTTAAATAAAGCCATCAAAACTTCATGCAGTAATCAGGCTACATTTATAAAGATCATGCTGATTGTAGTGTGTTGAATAGACAGGAGGGACCAACACTGGCGTTAGGGAAACCAGAGGTTGGGAAGTTGCTGCAGTAATTTGGCAGCAAGATTCCCAAGGCTTGATCTTGAGGGCCCATAATCAATGGGGAGATAAGATGTTGTCGGAGGTAGAGCCAATAAAACTTGATGAGAGTTGAAGGCTTGGGGATGAGGGACAAGCCCCTGGGGCCTGGGCAGGCAACGAAGTCTGAATAGAGAAGATCACGTGCTCAATTTTTAACAAACTGAGTAGGGTGAGTGCCCAAAGTGCAAAGAATGTGTCTTCAGGGGAAGGAGCAAGATGGTGGTGGAATAGGAGACCTAAATTTCATCTGGTCCCAGGAATTCAGCTAGATAGTTATCAAACCATTCTGAACACCTACAAACTCAACAGGAGATTGAAAAAAAGAATAGCAGCAATTCTATGAACAGAAAAGCAACCACTTTTTGGAAAGAGACATATCTAGAAAAAAGTTGCTATGGCCAATGTCAAGAGGCTACTGCCTATTTTTGAGGCAGGATGGCAGAGGAGTGGGGAACTCCATTTCAAATGGTAACCTGAATTTAGCTAGAAATCTACCAGGCCACTCTGAATGCCCATGAAATCATCCTGAGATGTAAGATTATACATCTGGATCTCTAGGAGGCAGAAGATCATCAGTGAAGACATACAAAGGATGGAGTTGGGATCACATGAACAGATATCAGAGGATAAACAGAAAGGAGAGAGAGCCCAGAAGCTAGCCATTGGAAAGTAATATCCCAGTGCAAAAGCATCCTGTCCCTAAGGAGCAGCGATAACTTGGAGACCAGTGGTGGCGGGACAGGAAGTGACTGATAACAGCTCTCAAAAAGAACACAGGGGCTTAAGGGGCAAATGCTAGGACCAGGCTACGGACCTGAGCCCACAGATCCAGAGGGCCAGCAGCTGCTGCTGCTTCCACCCACACCCAAGAGGACCCAGCATGAACCTGTGCCTACAGACCCAGGGCTGGCCACGGCCAGGGCCCAGGCCCACCCAGACTGGAATAGCTCATGATTTTGGTGGCAGACTGGGCAGAGACAAGCAGGGGCCAGGGCCCAACACTGAGAGGATCACTGAGGGTGTGCACTGCCTGTGGGAGGCTGTAGTTTTCAACAGCACTTACAGAGGGGGAGACTGTGTGTTCTGGAAGATTCAGAGAGGAACAAACTGTTCCTCTGGGCGGGGAGGTTTGGATGCAGACATTTTCCTTTGCTCTGACCCTCTGAAAAAGCATGAAAACCTGCCAGAGAACAAAAGCCGCTAGAGAACAAAAGGCGAAAAAACTGGTTTCCATGGAGCCCAGCCCCTTGATAGGGAGCAGGGCAACTCCGTTAAAGCAGGATTGACTGAAAAACAATGCAGCAGGCCCCTCCCCCAGAAGATAAGCTGGAAGAACAAGAGGACAACAACCACAGGGTCCCCATAAAACTATAAAACAACAACACCAGGAGAAAATAGTATATTAAGCTCTCGGTGTTGCCTCATGACCTGTGTATTTCTTAGATACAATGTTTTTCTCTCTCTCTCTCCTTTTTTTTTAATCCTTTCTCATGTTTCTTCTGTTTTTTTACCTACTTATCACTTCAACTAGATGTTTAATACAACATATTCCATAGTAAGTTTTTAACTTGAACTTTTCACACATATACTTTTTTCTTTTTCTTTTATATAGATATAGATATAGATATAAGCTTCACTGGAGTCCTTTTTTCCCTATTCAATAGAGTTTTAATTTCCCTGTATCTCTGGGAGGTAGGGCTCTCTAACAAAGAGAAAAAAATACACCCAGGAAAAACTGAAACACCCTACCTCACCCACAATGAGGGATTATAGCCATCTTCCTTTCACCACTCCCCCTTTTTTTGCCTTTTTTGTTTTTTGTTTTTTCATTTGTGGGTCTTTGTTTGTTTGTGAATTTTTACTTATTCTTCGGTTTCATTTTGGCTGGGGTTTCTTTTGTGGTGGCTTCCGATTGCTCCAAACTTTCCCAGAGTGCATCTTGTCTGGATTGTGGTTAATATTTTCAGCTGTACATCCCCTCAACCATAACTCAACAGGATGACTAGGAGGAGGAACTCCCAACAAGAAAGGAACCAGAGACAATGGCCTCTCCCAAAAAACTGATGTATATGGATATAAGAAAGATTTCAGAAATAGACTTCAGGGTAACAGTTTTGAAGACAATAGCCAAGCTGGAGAAAACAGATTCTCTAAGGTAAGAAATGAGAGCTGATCTGGCAGAACTTAAAAATGTTATCAATGAGATCCAATCTGACCTAGATACTCTAACAGCTAGGGTAAACAAGGCAGAAGAGCAAATTAGTGATCTAGAAGACAAACTGATAGAAAAGAAAGATCAGGAGGAGACCTGGAACGGACAGCTTAAAATCCGTGAAAAAGAATTAGAGAAATAAATGGTGCCGTGAAATGTTCCAATATCAGAATTATTGGGATCCCTGAGGAGGTTGGAGAGAGAGAAAGGACTAGAAGATATTTTTGACAAATCATAGCTGAGAACTTCCCTAATCTGGGGAATGAAATAAGCATTCGTGTCCTAGAGGCAGAGAGGAACCTCCCAAGTTCAAGGAGAACAGACCAATGTCCCGGCATATAACAGTAAAACTCACAAATCTTAGAACCAAGGAAACCATCTTAAGGGCAGGTAAAGAGAAGATATTCCTTACATACAGAGGGAGAAGCATCAGAATAACGTCAGACCTGTCCACAGAGACCTGGCAAGCCAAAAGTGCTGAAAAGACATATTCGGAGTACTAAATGAGAAGAATATTCAGCTAAGAATTCTTTATCTGGCAAGGCTGTCATTCAGAATGTATGGAGTGGTAAGGAGCTTATAGGACCATCAGAAATTGAAAGAATATGTGACCACTAAGCCATCCCTGCAAGAAATATTAGGGAGGGTTCTATAAAAGGAGAAAGACCCCAAGAGTGATATAGAATAGAAATACACAGAGGCAATCTATAGAGACAAGGACTTCACAGGCAACATGACAACAATAAATTCATATCTTTCAATAATCACTCTCAACATAAGTGGCCTAAATGCTCCCATAAAATGGCAAAGGTCTGCAGATTGGATAGAAAGACAGGACCCATACATATCCTGTCAACAAGAGACTCATTTTGAACCTAAAGATACATCCAGACTGAATGTAAAGGGATAAAGAACCATCTTTCATGCCAACAGACCTCAAAAGAAAGCTGGATAGCAATTCTCATATCAATTTAGATTTTAAGCTAATGACTGTAGTCAGAGATACACAAAGACACTACATCATTCTTAAAGGGACTATCCACCAAGAATATCTAACAATTGTCAATATATATGCCCCCAACATGGGAGCAGCCAACTACATAAGCCAATTGTTAAACAAAATAAAGAGACATATTGATAATAATATGTTAATTGTAGGGGATTTTAACGTGCCACTCTCAGCAATAGACAGATATCTAAGCAGAAAATCAAAAAAAAAAAACAAGAGCTTTGAATGACACACTGGACCAGATGGACCTCATAGATATTCCACCCTCAAACAACAGAATACTCATTCTTCTCAAGTGCACATGGAATTTTCTCCAGAACAGACCACATACTGGGTCACAAATCAGGTCTCAACCGATATCAAAAGAATGAGATTATTCCCTGCATATTCTCAGACCATAATGCTTTGAAACTGGAATTCAATCACAAGAAAAAGATGGGAAGAAATGCAAACACTTTGAAGCTAAAGACCATCCTGCTCAAGAATGTTTGGATCAACCAGGAAATCAAAGAACTTAAACAACTCATGGAAACCAATGAGAATGAAGACACATCAGTCTAAAACCTATGGGACATTGTAAAGACGGTCCTCAAGAGAAATAGATAGCCATCCAAGCCTAACTCAAAAAAATACAAAAATCCCAAATACGCAAACTACCTTCACACCTTAAACAACTAGAGAATCAACAACAAATTAAGCCTAACCCATGCAGGAGAAGGGAAGTAACTAAGATAGAGCAGAGATCACTGAATTAAAAACAGTAGAACAAATCAATGAAACTAGAAGCTGGTTCTTCAAGAGAATTAATAAGATTGATAAACCATTCGCCAGACTTATCCAAAAGAAAAGAGAAAGGACCCAAATTAATAATGTTATGAATGAAAAGGGAGAGATCACGACTAACACCAAGGAAATAAAAACAATTATCAGAAATTATTATCAACAACTATATGACAATAAATTAAGCAACCTGGAAGAAATGGATGCATTCCTGGAAACCTATAAACTTCCAAGACTGAAACAGGAAGAAATTGACAACATGAATAGACCAATAATCATTAACAAGATTGAAGCAGTGATCAAACATCTCCCAAAAAACAAGAGTCCAGGATCTGATGTATTCCCTGAGGAATTCTACCATTCCTCCATTCTAACATTCAAAGAAGAAATAATACCTATTCTATGGAAGTTGTTTCAAAAAATAGAAACAGAAGGAAACTTCCACTCTTTCTGAGACCAGCATTACCTTGATCCCAAAACCAGGCAAAGACACCATCAAAATGAGAATTTCAGACCAATATCCCTGATATGAATATGGATGCCAAAATTCTCAACAAGATCCTAGCTAATAGGATCCAATAGCATATTAAAAGGATTATCCACTACTACCACCAGGTGGGATTTATCCCTGGATGCAAGGGTGGTTCAACATTTGCAAATAAATCAATGTGACAGAACACATAAATAAAAGACAAGAACCACAGGTTCCTCTCAGTTGATGCAGAAAAAAAAACATTTGACAAAATACAGCATCCTTTCCTGATTAAAACTCTTCACAGTATATGGATAGAGGGAACATTCCTCAATTTCATAAAATCCATCTAAAAAAACCCACGGTGAATATCATGCTCCACAGGGAAAAGTTGAGAGCATTTCTCTTAAGATCAGGAACATGACAAGGATGCCCACTCTCTCCACAATTGTTCAACATAATACTAGAAGTCCTAGCAATAGCAATCAGACAACAGAAAGAAATAAAATGTATTCAAACTGGCAAAGAAGTCAAACTGTCTCTCTTTGCAGATGACATGATACTGTATGTCGAAAACCCAAAAGACTCCAGCCCCAAATTACTAGAACTCATACAGCAATTCAGTAATGTGGTAGGATAAAAAATCAATGCAAAGAAATCAGTTGCTTTCTTATACACTAACAATGAAACTGTAGAAAGGACAATTAGAGAATAGATTCCATTTACAACAGCACCAAAATCCATAAGATACCTTGGGATAAACCTAACCAAAGAGGTAAAGAATCTGTACTCGAGGAACTATACAGAACACTTATGAAAGAAATTGAGGAAGACACAAGAAGATGTAAAAACATTCCATGCTCATGTATCAGAAGAATAAACATTGTTAAAATGTCTGTGCTCCCCAAGCAATCTATACTTTCAACACCATCCCAATCAAAATACCAACGGCATTTTTCAAAGTGCTAGAAAAAAGAATCCTAAAATTCGTATGGAACCAGAAAAGATCCTGAATCACCAAGGAAATATTAAAAAGGAAAACCAATGTAGGGGCATCACATTGCCTGATTTCAAGCTATACTACAAAGCTGTGATCACCAAGACAGCATGGTACTGGCACAAAAACAGACACATAGACCAATGAAACAGAATAGAGAGCCCAGATATGGACGCTCAACTCTATGGTCAAATTATCTTCAACAAAGCAGGAAAAGGTATCCAATGGAAAAAAGACAATCTCTTCAATAAATGGTGGGACATTGGGAAAATTGGACAGCTATATACAGAAGAATGAAACTCCATCATTCCCTTACACTATACACAAAGATAAACTCAAAATGGATGAAAGACCTCAATGTGAGACAGGAATCCATCAAAATCTTATAGGAGAACATAGGCAGGAACCTCTTGAACATCAGCCACAGCAACTTCTTTCAAGACACATCTCCAAAGGCAAAGGAAACAAAAGCAAAAATGAACTTTTGGGACTTCTTCAAGATAAAAAGCTTCTGCACAACAAAGGAAACTCTCAACAAAACAAAGAGGCAACCCACAGAATGGGACATTATATTTGCAAATGACACTACAGCCAAAAGGCTGATATCCAATACCTATAAAGAACTTCTCAAACTCAACACCCAAAAAAACAAATAATCAAGTCAAAAAATGGGCAGAAGACATGATCAGACACTTTTCCAAAGAAGACATACAAATGGCTAACAGACACATGAAAAAATGTTCATCATCACTAGCCATCAGGGAAATTCAAATCAAAACCACATTGCAATACCACCTTATACCAGTTAGAATGGCCAAGATTAACAAGACAGGAAACAATAAATGTTGGAGAGGATGTGGATAAAGGGGAACCCTCTTATGCTGTTGGTGGGAATGTAGGTTGATGCAGCCACTTTGGAAAACAATGTGGAGGTTCCTCAAAAAATTAAAAATAGAGCTACCCTATGATCCAGCAATTGCACTACTGGGTATTTACCCCAAAGATATAGATGTAGTGAAAAGAAGGGCCACATGTACCCCAATGTTCACAGCAGCAATGTCCACAATGGCTAAACTGTGGAAAGACCCAAGATGCCCTTCAATAGATAAATGGATAAAGAATATGTGTTCCATATATACAATGGAATATCACTCAGCCATCAGAAAGGATAAATACCCACCATTTGCACTGACATGAATGGAACTGGAGGGGATTATGCTAAGTGAAATAAGCAGAGAATGTCAATTACCATATGGTTCCACTCATATGTGGAACATAAGGAATAGCATGGAGGATATTTGGAGAAGGAAGGGAAGAATAAAGGGGGGGTGGATAGGAGAGGGAGAGGAACCATGAGAGACTATGGACTCTGGAAAACAAACAGAGGATTTTAGAAGGGAGGGGGATGGAAGGATGGGTGAGCCTGGTGATGGGTACTAAGGAGGGCACAGATTGCATGGAGCACTCAATGTTATATTCAAACAATGAATCATGCAATACTACATCAAAGATTAATGATGTACTCTATGGTGACTAACATAACATAAAAAAAAAGAATGTGTGTTCAAGTGCCCTCCCCATAGAGCATGATAGATGGTACAGAAAATTCTAGCTTGAGAAGTGCAGGGAATCTGGCCTGCACATCTCTTTTTGTGGGTTGTGTTCCTCCATCACACTAGGGAATGTGCCTCAACTGTGGTACCCTCCTAAGAGAGCGTGGAAAGAGCAGAAGGCATCTTGCACATGAAGCCACAGAAGTGGGAGAAACTCCAGGGTCAGAGCAAAAGGCCTGAGGACTGGCATCCCAGGAGTGCTCCACTGCAGGTCAGGAAGGTGGGATCTGGAGAGGCAGAAGTGCCTGGAGCTATGCCACTGGTCAACTTACCCAGTGGGACTGGTTTGCTGTGTCTCGGCTCTATTCAAATTAACACACGGATCTCAAGTGTCTAGAAGTGGCTTACCTTCAAAAATTGGACTCAGATGAACATCATTTTCTGTCAGCATCCTGCCCCAAACCTTCTTAACCAATTTCATTTGTATTTTTTGCTGAAACAGCGAAGTCACTGGTTATCAGTAAATGCCATACTGTTTCTCAGAGGACAAACAGCAGAGGTCACCCCAATTATAAATTTTCCAGGGCTTTCCCTTCTCCTGTACACAGGCAAACATACATAGTCATATGTGTATACACCCTCTCTCCCACCCACCTCTCTTTCCCCAGTGAGTTAGCCAGAAGCACAGCAATGAGGCAGATTTCTCCTTCTTCCTCCTCAGCTTTTATCCAGTGGGTGGGCACGAAGACTGGGTCCATGTTACCAGGCAGGATAACAGGGGAGCAGCAGACATTCTGGGAACTGGAGAGTGGAGGAAGTAGGCAGGTGGCAGCCCTCAGATAAATGTATTGCTTCAATTCCCTAAAGAGCCCCACCTTGCAATCAGCATGGACACAGCTCTCTAGGTTGGTTGAGTGACCCAGGAAAAGTAATCTTCCACCCTTGGCACCCTCTTGAGCTGTGGTGACCAGTTTACATTCTCCAGCTCAAAGTCACACTTCCCCTACCTGGGCTGGGACTGGGCATTTTGTTATCAAATCTATGCCAACCTTGCTCTTATACACCTGTTTTTAGGATATATGGCACATGACATAAAGAACCTT
The DNA here is from genome assembly GCA_002007465.1 of Ailurus styani. Taxonomy (NCBI): domain Eukaryota; kingdom Metazoa; phylum Chordata; class Mammalia; order Carnivora; family Ailuridae; genus Ailurus; species Ailurus styani. The sequence goes on from LNAC01000485.1 coordinate 723,379, forward strand.
TTGATCCTTACCCAACAAAGCCATTTCAGATGCTTGGGCTTCAGGGTTGTCTTCTCAAAGACATTCATTCTGAAATCTGGCATCTCTCACTAATCATGTGCATTCTGCCTCAAGATGTCTTGGGTGAGTATGAATAAGTACCTAGCTGTAGCCCCACAGTGAACTGGAACAATATTGAGATTTGTAAGAAATATATTTTGGTCATCCAGATGACCAAAATATATTTCTCACATGTATCTGGTCTTCCACCTCAGGTCCTAGCTTAAAGTTCCCCAAACCCTGACATTTCCTAAGTGCTGAGAGTGACAGAGATGCCTCTTGTTATGTGAATGAAGTGACTTTTAGAAGCACCTAAAGACAGAGGCTGTTTGCCAGGAGAATCAACCACGTGATTAGAGGGCTGAAACTTCTAGTCCTACTCCCCTGAGCTCCTGGGAAGGGAGAGGAGCTGCTGGTTAAATCATAAGCCACTGGCCAATGACTTAATCAATCATATCTATACAAGGAAGCCTCTATAAAAAGCCCCAAAAGGACAGGGTTTGAGATTTTCTGAGTTGGTGAACACATGGAGATTTAGGGAGAATGTTGGGTCTGGAAAGAGCATGGAAATTTTGCACCCTTTTCCCATACCTTGCCCTATGCATCTCTTCCATTTGGCTGTTCCTGCTTTATTTCCTTTTATATTTCGTAAGTAAAATATTTCTCTGAGTTCTTTGAACCTCTCTAGCAAATGAATCAAACCCTAGGAGAGGGCTGTGGTAATGTCTCCTTTATAGGTAATCAGTCAGAAGCACAGGTAACAACCTGGACTTGTGACTGGCATCTGGTATAGGGGGAGGGAAGTCTTCACTTAACCTGTGCAATCTGATGCAGTCAATAGATAGTGTCATAATTGAGTTGAACTCTCAGACACCCTGCTTGTGTCTAAGAATTGTTTGTTAGCATTGTGGGGAGGGAGAAACCACCCTAGATGTTGGGATTGGGCCCAAGAACCTAATTTAGCTGATCTTTCTAAAAGGGCTCTGAAATTTTCACCTTAGGCACCTGAGACCTTCAGTGAGACCATTCTACACTTCCCCCCAAAAAAGGGGCTTGTGAATGAGAACAGACCCTGAGCATCACTAGGAAACTTGGGATCTTTCATATTTTGGCCAAGGAACATCAGTGCCCACAAATCTGCATGTGTATGTGTTGAGGGTAGTTCACTAGCACAGATTGTGGACAATGCAGAGCTGCTGCCAGGAAACTTGCTTGACTCCCTTTTCTTCCCCCTGAGTACATGTTCCTTTCTGGTTTGCCATTTGAAAACTTATTGCAGATTATCTTCAATCACAGAATTTCATTTCACAATATTCCAAAGTATGTTCATGAATCATTCCTGAATTAAAGCAATGTATTCCCACCTCTTCCAATCACACACTACCATGTGCCACTGCTCAGCATCTTGTGGCCACAACAAATATATATTTCTGCATGATCTGCATGAAAATAGCTGATTGTTTAACAACTCTTCGGGTATCTACAGGTCTAAACTTAAAAAACAGACCAAAAAAGTCTGTATCTTCAAAGGTTTCACAAGAGTAAGTACAAAAGCATATCCATCTCAGGCCACATGAATATACTTCTATAGACTGCACTGTCCAGGGCTAATAATTTCCATTGGTAGCATTAAGTAGGGTCCCCCAGGTTCTCAACACACACACACATACACACACACACACACACACACACACACACACACACACACACACCTGAAAGTGTGCTAAAATCTGTCCTCAAACAGGTATCTCTCATGTCTATGTTTTGTGTCTTGCCCAATGCTCTATACTACCATTTTGATCACCTCCTATTCACCCCATTAAGGAGGAAAGGATTCTTTCCTATGGTGGTGAGGATGGCCAAACACACAACACCTGACACTGGACAAATGCAAAGACAGCAACATATCAGTCACATATACTTACAGCCTGAGAGAGGAGGACACAACATGCCAGGGAGAGCTGCAATCTAGTTGCACTCAGGAACAGAGTGAACAACCAAGGTCTGTAGGAGGCAGGCCTCGCAGTGTCAAGGACAGAGTACCTCTGGTTTCCAGGGGAGGATGCTATTGGCTTGTTGGAATAATTCCACAGCTGGCAGGGAATTGAAACCTCCTAGCTAGGGATAAGCTGGATCTACACCTGGTCTGTTTAGTAAGGAGGACTGTTGAGCTAAGAGACCTTAGCCACATGCACAGCACAGGGAGGAAAACTTTGGTTAGACCATTTGAGGTCCTTCCAATTTTCCCAGATGTCAAGACAACATTAAACATGAATTTTAGTCCCTATACCATAACTGAGTCCTTGATGCCTTTTCATAAGTTTAAACCTTGGTGTTAACTGAGACTTGTAGGGAGTAGTGGCACCTCCCTAGGAAATGGAATAGTCACTTGCCCAAAAGAGAGAGAGCCACGTGGTGAAGTGGTCATCAAAAAACATGATCTTTAAAGGTGTCCAACTTCATGGCTAATTAACGCAACTGTGTGGCACTGGTGTAGTGAGTCCTTAGGGGACATGAATTTAGGTTAATCAATGCTTATAACAATGTCTATAAAGGAGGACTATTTATCACTTTTGTAACTTAAGCAGGAGTTCTTTGAGGAGCCAATTACACCTGTCAATTAAATAAGCAGCTTGAGGCCAATAGGGGAGTTGAAAGTTCCATTTACTGCCTTTTTCAAGAACCCAGCAATGTGTATTCTGAGAACCAAAATGAGTGCTTTGGTCATAATCATAAGATCCGGGATTCGAAAGGGCATAAGGAATTTCCTGTTGAAGCCATTATACTATGACCTTAATACAGTTGATCCTCATTATTTTGCAAATTTGTCTATCTGCTAAAACTTATTTGTAACTGCAAAGTCAACACTCAGCACTTTTGTGGTTATTTGCAAACATGTGCAAGGTGGCAAAAAATTTGAGTCATCTGACCCACAAGTTCTCAGCTAGGCTTAGACAAAGCAGCAACCCAGTTACTTACTTCACCTCTCATAAGACAAACAAGTGACCTTCCAACAGTATATTTGGTGCCATGTTCTTCACATTTGTGTGCTTTTTGTTAGTGGTTTTACTGTTTAAATTGGCCCCCAAGCGTAATGCTAACAAACTGTCGAGATTTCCTAAACACAAGAAGGCTGTGATGTGCCTTGTGGAGAAAATACACGTTTTAGGCATGAATTTGAGGGCTGTTATCAATGAGTTCAATATAAATCATCAACAATATATTAAATATCAATTTAAATCAATCACCAATATATGCAAAATAAAATGTCTTTAAACAGAAACACACATAAAACAAGTTTACATACTGATTGGAGGATGAATATGTTGTCACCAGAGGCTCACAGGAACCTAACCCTCTACTTCCCCTAGGAGCAACTGTTTCCTATTCACTAATTCTGTGCTCATGGTGACTTTTACAGGACATAACTACCACAAATAACAACAATCCACTGTATATGTAGAGACATCTGTTATCCTGTGAATTAGTCTGCTAGGGCTGTTATAAGTAAATGCCACAGACTGGGTGGCTTAAACAGCAGAAATTTATTTTCTCACAGTTCCATAGACTAGAAGTCCAATATCAAGAGGCCAGCAGGGTTGGTTTCTGATGAGACCTCTATCCTTGGCAGGTGGCTGTCTTCTATGTCCTTATATTACCTTTCCTTTCTGTGAGTGTAGAGGGAGAGGGGGAGAAGATGAGGGAAAGGGAGAGAGGGAGGGGGAAGGAGAGAGAGAGAGAGAGCACTCTCTCTGGAGTCTCTTCCTTGTCTTATAAGGACCCAATCCTATTGGATTAGGGTCCCACCCTTATGACCTCATTAAACATTAATTACCTCCCTAAAGGCCATATCTCCAAATACAGTCACATTGCAGTTTAGGGCTTCAACATACAAACTTGTGGGGGACCCAATTCAGTCTATAATGTCTTGATTTATATTTTGGGTACCTGTGAGACAAGTGATTCCCAGAGTTCTTTACCCCAAAAGGGGGCAACTCTTAGGCAATGGCCCAAGAGTTTATAAAAATGTGCAGCTGGGGCCATTTGATGGCCAGAGCATCCAGTGTTAAGATGACTATCTGAAGTTTGGCCAATTGTGCTGACACTTTTGCCCTGTCTTTTATCATGGACATCCTGGTTAAGGGATGGGAAGCAGTAATATCTATTATGGTGACAATACCATATGTGGTGTACAAACTCCCATTGTTGTTGAATCAGTTGATTGCGAGGGGCTTCTCAGGTAGCCAAGAGGTTGGTGGGAGAAGGGGGAGGTTTTTGCACCATCATGGCATCTCGTAAGGGAGTAAAGACAGATAAGGCCATGCCCTCCTGTAAGAGAGATTTGCTGCTAGAGGGCTCAGGTTTGGCTCTATCCTGTATTGAGGAGGCCTCACGAGCCATGCTGAGGTTGTAGGATGCTGGTTCCATGACCCAAGGCTTACTGGGCAATGGGGTACAGAGGGTCACAGGCTCAGAGTCTGTGAGAGTCTCTACTTTGAGGATAGCTCAGTATGTGGCCAGCAATTGCCATTCTAATTGTGTGTAGTGCAAGGCCAAGACAGGCAGTTTCTTGAATCAGAAGCCCACAGCCAATTTATCTGTTATCCAACCAAACATCATGGATGGTCCAAAGGCTCCATGGAGAATGACAGGGGGTTAGGAAAGCCTCTACAATGAAGGAACCTCTTAAGACACCAACAAGAGTGTTCACTGATTCAGATTTGGACAGATTCTACAGTCTTGTTTTTTGGAAGAGGTTTTTATCATTGTGTTGTATAAATTCAGTAAATTTTGGATTTCCAATTGGATTAAACTGTGGACCTTTGTTTCAATTTATTTTGTTTCCTCCCTCTTTTGGGTTCGTGGACCTACTTTCAACATGTCGAGCTTGGCGGGGTGGGGGGTATCTTCCCCACACACTATCAAGCAACTTTCAGATACCAGCACAGTGCCCAGTCCAACTTGATTCTGACACTATCTAGAGATAGGATCAGATCCCACAGGGTAAGAGTTCAGTCTACAGTACTGTCCCCCACGACTTCAGATACCAGTTGTTACCTGTTACAACCAGGTTGTTACCTGTGCTTCTGACCAACCAGCTACAGACCAAAGTTTCCTATGACCCCCTCCTGGGATTTGATTCATTTTCTAGAGCAGCTCAAAGAAACCCATTTACTCACTAGATAAGCATTTACTATAAAAGGATATGACTCAGAAACAGCCAAATGGAAGGGATACATAGGGCAAGGTATGTGGGAAGGGGTGGGGAGCTTCCGTGATCTCTCTAGGCATGCCATCCTCCAAAAATCACATGTTCACCAACTCGGAAGCTCTCTAAACCCTATCCTTTTGGTCTTTATAGAGGCTTCATTACATAGGCATAATTGATTAAATCGTTGGCCATTGGCTATTAATTCAACCTCTAGCCAGCCCCTCTTTCCTCCTTGGTGGTCTGGGGTGAGACTGGACATTTCAGTCCTCTCACCACATGGTTGGTCCTTGAGGCAAGTAGCCCCCATTCTTAGATTACCTAAGAGCTTTCCAAAAGTCACCTCATTAACATAACAAAAGATAACCTTAAAGCTCTTACCACAAGAAATTCCAAGGGTTTTAGGAGCTGTGAGCCAGAAACCACAAAGACCAAATACATATGAGAAATATTTTGGTCATCTGAATGACCAAATACCTATTTCTTACAAATCACAATATCACATTCGCCTGTACTTAGATTTGTTGCACTCCTTTTTTCCATTTTTTTCATTCTTTTTACTTATTTGTCACTGGATATACTCTGTTACAGGGGGTTCCTCTCTACTCTGCTCATATTTATACATTTCTTCATCCAGAATCAGAATCATTAAGGTTAGGGGCCTCCCTTATGACAATGGTTGGCACTGGATAGAGGTCTTACATTGGGAGAACAGTTGAATAATAAATGCATTTTCTGCCCTTCTCGTCCATTCCTGGGCCACAAGCCACCATGGATGTGCTCTTCTTCAATAGCCTTGGGAGTCAGGAGAGTGTGCAGGCACCAGTAAGGAAGCAACAGCACAGGAGATACACAAGTTCACAACCCTGTCTAGAACATGTCCAGAACAATGACTATTAAGGCAACCACAGGTGCCATGCTTAATTACTTCTTCCTGTGGTTAGGAGTCCCCTTCCTATCTGCAAATCTCATAAAGGGCTATTCCAGAGGTACACAGTCACAATGACCACATGGCTGGCTGCGCCAAGTAACTAGTAGGGGTCACCAGGTTAGAAGCAGTGGTCACTGCCTAACAAGTCGCTAACCCAAGCACTGGTATGAAGGATTCAAGTGCTGACCCGTTAGGATGCTGTGATGTTGCCACTTTTACAGGTGGGAGCCTCAGAGACCTTCTGGTACACACAGCCCAAACACAAAGACATTTCACACTGAGATCTGGTCAATTAACTACAATTCTTATCTTAAGGAGTGTTTTAGGGAAGGAAGAGATGACAACACTCAACAAAAACAACACAGTGTCATGTAGGCCAGAGCACAAGCCCACCAGCACCTGGTTATCCTGTCCCAGACAGCCTTCACTGTATCATGACACAGTCAGTCAGGGAGCAGCTAGTAAAAGCTGACCAGCTCCACGTTGATTGTAATTAGATCATCATGTGTGATGACAATGGTTTTAATCACCTCCACTTCACCCCTTGAAGGAGGGCAGGAGTCACACCCTAGAGTTACAGGGACGGCTAAACACACATCACCTAACTCTAAACAGAAAAGATCAACAGTCACATATGTTCACGGTCTCAAAGAGGAGGGCATTTCATACCATACATGAGGGTTGCACTCTAAAATAGCTCCCTCCTTTTGGTTGAGCTCTTTGCCTTTACTCGGGATCTATTTAAAGGCTCCATCCTTTCTGGTGAGTAGTCATTTGTTTTTCTGAATCTCTGATTTTGAATAATGGGATCCCAATCTTCTGAACACTCTGAAGAAGGTCGTCCTTCTGGGATTCTGTCTGGTTTTATATTTAAAAGCTATGGTCTCTCATCATGCACATTTTAAACTACCTGGACCAACTTAACCAAAAATAATTTAGAATTGCAATAGCCATTAGAAGGAACTTCTGACCTCCCCAAACTCATTTTTCTCAGAACCAAATTAGAACACTGAACCAGGGGCACTACCTCAGTGGGTTAAGCATCCAATTTTGGCTCAGGTCATGATCTCAGGGTCCTGAGATTCAGCCCCGCCTGCTTAAGAGCCTCTCCCTCTCCCTCTGCCCCTTCCTCCCATGTGTGCACACATGTACATGCAAGTACTGTCTTAAAAAAAAACTGTGAACCTAAAATTAAATAGACTATGTGGTAAGGAGTGCACTTGTTGAGAATGGGGTGATATATGGAAGTGCTGAATCACTATATTGTACGCCTGAAACAACATTTTTTGGAGTTGTAAATTAGGGACTTTAGTAGTCTTCATTTTAGTTGAATCATCTAGGGTGTGGGTGAGCTGATTTGCTAAATTAACTGAGCCTGGAGTGGACATAGTTTCCCATTCCATCTTGGTTCTTTTTTTTTTTTTTTTTTTTTTTTTTTTTTTTTTTTA
>LNAC01000485.1:731153-791611 GCA_002007465.1 Ailurus styani
TTAATTTATTTCACAGAGGGAGAGAGATCACAAGTAGTCTGAGAGGCAGACAGAGAGAGAGGAGGAAGCAGGCTCCCCACTGAGCAGGGAGCCCGATGTGGGCCTCGATCCCAGGACCCTGAGATCATGACCTGAGCCGAAGGCAGAGGCTTTAATCCACTGAGCCACCCAGGCGCCCAATCTTGGTTCTTTTTAACTAGAAAAGAAAGATCTCCGTTCAGCCCATTCACAACCACAGAGTTAAAGCTACTCCCATGGATTTGACATTTAAAAGAAGAACAGAATTTTCTCTGAAAACAATTTGCAACCAGCTATAATAATTATACATGGACTCATTGGGCTTCTGGGTACAAGACCGAATCTTATGCCAGTCAACAGGTTTTGGGAAAGCCCTAAGAATAGGCTGGTAATTTCCAACTCCAACAAAACAAATGGAGGCCCCTAAACAAAACCAAAACCCTCCTGATCTTTGTCATTATTGCAAAAAGCCAGAGCTCTGGAAAAAAGACTTAAAAGCTTAAGCATTCCAAGTGTCTTCCGTGCTTTAACCAATCTTTCCAAGAGCCCTCCTCCTAACACCCAATGACGGAACCCCAAGGAATTACAGGGGCTTTTCCCAATCCTGCTCTTAACTGGCTTAGAGAAACAACTCTCAAGATTAGGAATGAATCTCTCTCTGCCATTACTGACACTGGAGCTATGCCCTCGGTTTCCAACCCCGCTGTTATCGAATTGCACCTGCCTCAAGTATTAACAAGTATTAACATGATTCAAATGGGAAGGGTGTGTCAAATAAACCTCAACAGGTTCCTGTCTCTAAACATATCCCCTTTTGTTTAGGCCCTCTGAGAGATACCCACCTCTTTCTCCTTAGTTTCTCTGCCTATATTTATTTGTTGGGCCAGGATTTCTTGGAGAAATACCATGCTAGAATTTCTTTCTCTCAAAAGGGGGAAATAAATTCTATAATTTGACAGCAATGACCAAAATAGCCAACTAGGTAAAGCAAATTTTTTATTATGATTATGTTCAGTTAGCCAGCATATAGTGCATACGTTTCTGTTGTAGTGTTCAATGATTCATTAGTTGTGTATAACACCCAGTGTTCATCCCAACACCTGCTCTCCGTAATACCCATCACCCAGTTACCCCATCTCCGCACCCCCCTCCCTTCTATAACCCTCAGTTTTTTTCCCAGAGTCCAGAGTCTCTCATGGTTTGTCTTCCTCTCTGAACCTTTAATGTCATTTATTTGTTCCATCTCTGATGACACTAGAGCTAGTTATAAGGACACTAATCATTTGTCCCCTTTTCACAGGGAGACAGCATCCATCTGATTTTTAGCCTTAAAGGAACACAAGATCTCCAAGGAAAAACTGCAGTTTGTTCAAATTCAAATTTGTTATTAAGGGCACCTAATCTCAGAAAAAGGGCTCCACGTAGATCCAAGTAGGCTTCATAGCATCCCGAACTTCCCCAAAACTAAGTGCCAATTATAAGGTTCTCTCAGGTGGGCTGATGGCCTAGTCTCAGAAATGGATTTCGAACTTTCTCTCATGGTTCAGCCTTTATATACATTACTAAAGAACATCAAACCTGATCCCATTAATTGATAAGCTCAGGATACCCTAATTTTTAATACCTTAAAAGAAAGCTTAATAAATCTCTTTGCCCTTGGACATCCTAATTACCAACTTCCCTTTTTCCCTTTTATGTATGAAAGGGAAGGGAATGACCTTGGGGGTACTTAACCAAAAACATGGGGATCACTATGAACCCATAGGGTAATATAGCCAACAGCTAGACCCGATGGCATGAGGATACCTTCCCTTGCCTCAGAGCCATTCCTGCCACTGCCCTTTTAGTTAAGGCCACTAAAGGAATAATCAGGGGTCCCCTCTAACCATCCTTGTGCCCCAGGAAATAGAAGCCTTCCTAAATTCTAATGACTGTAAATGGGGTTCTGTCCAGGATCTCAGAACTATAAACAGTATTGTTATCCCTCATCACCTTGTTGTTCTCGACCCTCATACTCTATCAGCCTCCATCCCTACCTAAATTCTTATCACACGCAACACCTTTCGGCCAGTCATCTCACCACCTATGAAATCCTCTTGCTCACAGCTCCTCACATAACTTTTTCTCACTGTAATAACCATAACTCTGCTACTCTTCTTCCCTCCCCCAGAGCAATACTCCAGACAATACTGTTTGACTCTGACAGATCACCTCCTGACTCCCTGTGATGACTTACAGGAAACTCCTTTGGTTGATGCTAATTTGTCATGGCTCACTGGCAGTTCTTACCTGAAAGGTGAAAATGGCAAATATGGTGCTGAATATGTAATTCCAACTCCCTCGGAAGTAACTGAAGCGACATATTTGCCTTTGGCTACTTCAGCACAAGGTGAGCTATATCCACTCACAAGGACGAGAAAGACTCTCTTCAATGCCATTGAAAGGACCCATATCAGATGCTGCTAACCAACCACTGTGCTGCAGAATTCCAAGGAACAGAATTTTGGATTCCTGTGTCACTTCTAAAGAAAGCACCAGGGGAGCCTGGGTGGCTCAGTTGGATAATCATCTGTCTTTGGATCAGGTCATGATCTCAGAGTCCTGGGATCAAGCCTCTCAGCCCAGCATTGGGCTCCCTTCTCTGCAGGGAGTCTGCTTCTCCCTCTGCCTCTGCTCTTCCCCTTCCCCTCCCTCTGCTTATACTCTCTATTTCTCTCTCAAATAAATAAATAAAATCTTTTTTTAAAAAACTTGAAAAAAAACGAATAAAATAAAAAAAAAGAAGGAAAACACCAAACCCTGACTGGACCTGCACACCAACTGGTGACCCAAAAATAAAAATTTCCAGGAATTGAAGCAGATGAAACAGCTTTCTCAAGATGACAGGACCAGGCATCTATATACCTTCTTTCCCTTGCTTGTGCTCATTCTTTGCCCTCTCTTTCTGGGAAAGACAATGCCCTTATCCACATTTCCAATCCTTTGCAAAAGGGAGAAACCTCTCTGACTGTTGGATCTGTCACAAGAAGCTCCTATCTGATCCTGATGTCAGAGATCCCATGGTATTACCTACAACTGATTTCTTTCTAGTTCCAAATGCCACTGTTGATTATAATCAAAAGCCTAGAGCTGTTAATTAGTGGGTTGACCTATTGCAACCAGATGTTCATGCACCTTATTTCAACCTTTCCTTAGTCATAATTATACTACCTCAGTCAAATCCCTCCATCTTTGCCAGTCATACAATCTTCCCTCCCCCAGGTTATTTTCCTTATAGAACTGTGATCTGTCTCCCTGTATCCAAGGGAAATACAAATAAGTTTATGCCTCTTTGCAAGGTTATTAGATAAGCCCTCTTTAGGAAAAGATGGGACTCCCATAGAATGTCATCCCAACTCCTCTGCCCCATGACTTCAAAGGGTCAATCAGGAAATTTTCAGTTAGGGAATCTATCAAAAACCAGACCTTAGTCTTCTATGTTCCACCTGGTTTTGTTTACAAGGGACAGCATTTCCTATGGGCATATGAATGCTTAGATAGCTGGCAACTTGGAAGTCAGTGTTACTGGCGTTAATGTTAATAGCATTCCTGTTAACATCCATAACAAATCAAGAGATTTCCCATTGGTCTGCCCCATTAGGCTGCCAGCGCCATCTTAAATGGGAATTTCTAGGAGGCATATATGACCACTGGTTTGCCTCCATAGGGAGATATTTACTTCCTTGGATTGGAGTAAATGCCAATGAACACATGATCAGATATCTCCCCCTAACATTAGCAGAGCTGGTTAATTCCACAGCCAATTCCAAAACAATAGCATCCCATCAACTATCATTTGACTCAGTGACTAACTTAGTTTTGGACAAGAGTATAGCCCTTGATTATCTCCTTGCTGAACAAGGTGTTTGTGCAACAATAAATACCACTTGCTGTACATGGGTAAATACCTCTGGAGAAGTAGAAATTCAATTACATGAGATCAGGGGACATGTGCACTGGTTAAAACAGATCTGACCTAATGACCCCTGTTTTTTTTTATCTATTTAGCTGGGTTTGGGATATTGGTTTGGAGCCATCCTATAAACTGGATTTGTCATATTACTTTTAATTCTGCTTATATAATTATTTTTAAACTTTAACTGTTGCCTATCAAATCTCTGCAGAAGTAATACATCAAATAGGGTGATGCTAGCTATGCACTTTGAGATGATCTCCAATGTTTATGACCTTGATAAGACATAGACTCTAGATGGGAAGCAACTGATAGTTCTCCCTCCTACCCTTCCTTACTCCTCAAATGTGGCTTCGATGGCTTCCGATCATTATGCACATTCTCTCCAGTGTGGGCCAATGACAACCAGGAAAGATCAGGAACAAACCACTAAATTTGAAAATTCTGACTCTTGATCAGCAATACTGCTGAGGAAAGATCTTTATCAAAAGGGGTAAATGTGAAAGTAATTAAAGGAAACACTTAAAATGGAGTCAGGAAGCCCCAGAGGGGGACCTCTCAAGCGCACGCCTCTCACTGCAGCCTACATAACCAGCAAGAAGGAAGATAATTACATTGACAAGAGAGGGCACTTTTCACATAGGAATTTATCTCCTGTCTTTAAGAAAAGGAAGACTCCTCCCTGCCCCAGCTACAACACAGTAATCACCACCTGCAGCCAATGAGAAACCCTGCCCATCCTCAAACCGCCCCCCCATCCTCTCCAGTCAACTTTTGTCCAGAACGCTCCCCAATTTCTTCCTAAAACCTAATAAAAGCTGACCTTCCTTTTGTCTCTTCGGACTGGCTTATGGTTTGTCATAGCTTGCTTGTCACAAATTCCAATTCCTCTGCTATTCCCAAATAATCTCATTATTTTACTTAAATAAAATTGCTCTTTGCTCAGCTTGAAGTTAACACCCCACAACCCTCACCACCCCCACCCCCACACACGGGGGCCAATGCCCATGACCGCAAAATGCCTGGGACCTTAGTCCCTGAGGATGAATGGGTGGACCCTGGGGTGATGGTATCCCCACCCCCTGCTATTTGGGCGCACACTGAAATTGGGTACTACCAGGTGCCACTGTAAGATATGGGCTGAAACACAGGGCTGGTCACCCTCGTTACCACCACCAACCCCTTCAGGGGCTGGCGGGCAGGGTGCATTAGTAGGGGCTCAGAAACCCAGGTCCAAGCTTCCCCCAGCCAACTCCTACCAAGAGACCGCCCACTCGCCCCTCCTGCTGGCTCACGGTAGCCTAGCGACCAGCTTACCAATAAAAGAGGGTCGAAGACGACGCTGGGAACGTTGGAGGAGGATTCATTACAGGTCAAAGTGGAATTTCGAGGTGGGCGAGGGTCGTCGCCCTCCAGGAGCCAGGTCCTGAAGAGCAGTTGGAAGACAGCGGCTCCCAGCAAGCCCGGGATAGCATAGCTGGGACCTATGGAGAATAAAAAAGAAGGCCGCGGATTAGCAAAAGGACAGAGGGAGGTGAGCGAGAAGCACGAGGCTAGAGGGAGCTGGGGGGAGGGAGGAGGGATGGGGGGGCTAGCCCTTCCGCAAAGAGTCACCTCAAAGAGCTGGGGATACAGGGAAAAGGCGAGCAGAAAGTGCGGGCGTCGGCCGGGAGCTCAGAGGTCCCAGCGGCGAGAGGAGCGGCCACGTAGGAGCCCTACTTCACGCCGCGCGGGCAGGATGGGTCCGCCGCTTTGAATTACGCTCGGTCTGAAGACAGTCCCAGCTTCAACTGGGCGGGCATTGAGCCAGGCATGCCGCTGGCTCCGCCCACTCCATGGCAGCGCTAGCCTTGCCTATCGTGCAGATGCCAGGAGCCATACAAAAAGACAATCCTGCTACCTTCCCCAACGAGGGCGCTGGCCAGCCCTCTGCTCTTATAGGCATCTGCAGTCTCTCCTGGGCCAGCTCCAGCACCTTGGAGACCGGAGGGTTGGGCTAGGTTCGACTGATTGAGGTACCCCTCCCCCCCGCGCCCTACCCCCTGCAAAAATGCAAAATTCGCTTTCTCTTGGAGGAGCTTGTGACCAAGAGGTTGCTTTTTGTGGTGAAGGAAGTGCCGTGATTTGACTGCCCTGGGTGAATTTGCATTCTGAATGAGCTAGACATTTTGGGGAAGCAAGAGGTACAAGACTGCTGGTCATTTCCAGACGCTTGAGCCTCGAATAAACCTCGGTGCCATGCCTCTGGGTGGAGTGGAAGAGGATCAGCAAATTAATTTTTTGACAGGGCTCTGGCCACAGCAGGAGTGACCCTTCAGTAGGACAGAAATTGGAGCACACACCCCCCCAAGCTAGAGGATACAGCGTTTGAGTGTTCTTGGCTGACCACATAGAAGGGGAAAGAAGGCAAAGATAAGTGTATCTTCAAGGGAGTTAGCCTCCAGAGAGCTGGCCAGTCTAATGTTCTAGCGTTCTGGCCCCATCATATGAAAAAGCCTGGCATTTGTACTGGAAGGCATTTATTCTTTCCACTACCCTGAACAGAGATAGTACTGTGGGATAGAAAGATATTGGAGAATGAGAAAATGCCTCCATTCATTACCCTCTGTCCTTCCTACCTCAGGTCCAATTTGAAACAAGTTTAGAAAGAGGCCTCTTCAGAGTGCAAAAGCCAAATGGGCAATCAACAAATAGAATTCAGTCATGTACACCATCTTTGAACCTCCTAAGGCATGCCATTTAAAAGTGTTGAAATCAAAACAGATTTCAAGTTCACTCTTGGTTAACTAGAACATTCCAGCAGAAACATTGTTTCCTTTCTCTTTCTTTCACTATTTGGTAATGAGTTGGAAATGCTTGTGCCCAGCATATTGCAAAGTTTCAGTTGTGTGGAACTCCTGGGGGTGGCTGTTTGTCACAGCTAACGATTTAACTCTTTACCCCACATCAACCACCACCCACACTTTTTTTTACCATTTTAGAATCACTTTGAAAATATATCTCATCATTTCCTGCCTTCTTGTAACCAGCAGAGCACCTAGCACTTTGATTTTCCCCTCTCCTTTCCCCCCTCATTTTCCTTCCATTGCAGCAAACGCTTCCTTCCCACATGAGTGCAAGATTAGAAAAAAAAAAGTGGGAGCATCACTAACCATCACATACAGGAGTGGGTCAGTTAAGCCCACCCCTCCTGCTCTTAATCCTTCATCCCTTGTCCCTGGTCACTGAGGCATCCTTGTGGAGACTATTCTTGCTTACCAAAAATGGAACAGCCATTCCAGGTAATTTTGTCAAGCATCTGAATTGTACATGTGGGGGCACATTTGCCTAGGAAAGGAAGAGGGGTTAGCTCAAGGCTACATAGTTGCAAAAGCCAAAACTAGAATCCTATTTCTGGGTTGGCCTATTTCCAGAACTGTTTTTTCAGTGAAAAGTTGGTTTTGACTGGTATTTCAGGCAGCCGCCAGCAGGTGGGAGTAGATTTGTTTGTAAGCCCATTTTTCCTAGCCCCCTGGAACAAATGCCACAATCAGTGCCATTTTTGTCAAAGGAAGCAAGCCTAATTTTTTCCCTTTGTGTCCCCTTGTGTCCCCTTGTGTCCTTGTGACTATAGTGATTGCTAAAAACTTGATAGTAATACTTAATTCACTTTCAGAGCTTACATTTCCAGACTCACATGACAGCCTAAAAGGCAACATGAAATATATAAAAGCCAGTATAATTTGTATGTGTTGAGCTTTTGTCTAGTTAATTTATTAGAATATACATAAATATCCAGACTGAACGAACTTCAACCTGAATATGGGCTCATGGTGTAAAGTTAAGGGCACTGACCTAGGAGTTAGCCCATCTGTGTTCTGACCCAGCTCTGCAGCATTACAGTGAGCATTCCAGTTTGGCTGAAGTGCATGGTGAGTTGGGAGGTAAGACAAGAGGTAAAAAAGGTAAGAATCAAAAGAATAGGTAGCACCTGGCCTAGTGAGTACACAGTAAATACCTACTCAGTGAATAAGTAAAACAAAAAAGAGTTTCAGATCTGATTGTCCAAACTAAGGAATTTGATTTCTGTTTTACCTTCGACAATAAGTTTTGAAGGATTTGTGCGGAAGAAATAACACAATAAGGAAGAAACTTTCAGTTACCTTGTGAAAGAGAAAGAAAAACTGGAAGGAAGAGAGAAACTGGGGATAAGGAGAGCAGTGAGGAGGATATTGTACACCTCTGCTTCTGGTAATGGCAGACTGAGTAATTTGGACTAGCCATCCCAAATAAGGACAACTAGAAAAAAAAACTAGATGAAATATAACAAATTACCTTCATTAAGAGTTAAAAAATAATGAGGCTAAAATCTAGAAGAAGACAAAGACCTAGATAGAAATGCCCAGCATTCAAAACCACTTTTGTCCAGGGGCATTTGCTGAATCCAGAAGAAAGTATTGTGAAACTGAGTTGTGGTTTTGATGACCTCATGGGCAAAGGGGACATAAAGTGGAAGTCCACATCCCAAATGAGTAGATCTAATAAGCCACTCAGCCACTTTAGGCTGAAACTATGTGGTGTCCCCCTCGGGTTAAGGGTGAACCAGAAGGAACAAGCACTTGCATTGACTTGCAGCCAGGATAACCCATCACAAGGGTGATCCCGGTTAAACTTGGATTAAAGTAGTCTTGGACAGGTACTGTTGCCAGGCATTTGTCAACAGTCATTAAAAATACTCTCTGCAGAAATATTCTGTCTTCCTAGGCCTGAAATCTGTCTCACAAATAATTTTTCAATAATACATCAGCACATAGAGATAAGTAGGTACACAAAGAAAAATACATTGTGACAGCCAGAAGAAAAAATAGACAATGAAAACAAATTCACAGACTTCGAATATCAGAATTATGAGACAAAGACTGTGGTTTACTGTAGTTCAAAAAAAAAGCTTTAAAATGTCTGCAGAGAACAGAAAAATCCTAAAAGCCACATAGTCGATATTTGAAAAATCATCAAATAGGATATCTAGAACTAAAAAATTTAATGATTGAGAATTCTGTGAATGTGTTCAACAGAAGAGGAACACAACAGTTAGACAAGGATAAGTACAATGAAGAAAAATAAACTTAAGAATTATTTTTAAGTTTCTATTTTAATTCCAGTTTGTTAACATAGTGTTATATTAGTTTCATGTATACAACATAGTGATTCAACGCTTCCATACTATACCCAGTGCTCATCACAACAAGTGCACTTCTTAATCCTCATCACCTAGTTCACCCATTTCACTACCCACCTCCCCTCTGGTAACTATCAGATTGTTCTCTAGAGTTAAGAGTCTGTTTCTTGCTTTATCTTTCTCTCTTTTTTTTCCCCTTTACTCTTTTGTTTCTCCGATTCCACATATGGTGAAGTCATATGGTATTTGTCTTTCTCTGACTTAGTTCACTTAGCATTGTACTCTCTAGCTCCATCTGTCATTGTAAATAGCAAGATTTCATTCTTTTTATGGCTGAGTAATATTCCAGTGTGTGTGTGTGTGTGTGTGTGTGTGTGTGTACATATATATATGTATATGTATATGTATATATATATATATATATACAACCTCTTCTTTATCTATTCATCTATTCATGGACACTTGGGCTGCTTCCATAATTTGGTTATTGTAGATAATGCTGCTATAAACATAGGGGTGCATGTATCCCTTCGAATTAGTGGTTTTGTATTCTGTGGGTAAATATCCAGTAGTATGATTCCTGAATCATAGGGTACTATTCTTTGTAACTTTTTGAGGAACTCTCATACTCTTTTCCAAAGAGGTGGCAGCGGGCGCCTGGGTGGCTCAGTGGGTTAATGCCTCTGCTTTCGGCTCAGGTCATGATCTCAGGGTCCTGGGATCGAGGCCCGCATCGGGCTCCCTGCTCAGCGGGGAGCCTGCTTCCCCCTCTCTCTCTCTCTGCCTGCCTCTCTGCCTCCTTGTGATCTCTCTCCCTCTATGAAATAAATAAATAAAATCTTAAAAAAAAACAAAGAGGTGGAAGCAGTTTGTGTTCTCATCAATTGTGCAAAAAAGTTCCTTTTTCTACACATCCTAATCAACACCTGTTGTTTCTTATATTCTTGATTTAAGCCATTCTGACGGAGATGAGGTGATATCTTACTATAGTTTTGATTTGCATTTCCCTGATGTTCATCATCACACCTTTTCATGTGTCTGTTAGCCATCTAGATGTCTTCTTTGGAAAAATGTCTATTCATGTCTTCTGCCTATTTTTTAATTGGATTTTTTTTGTTTTGTGGATGTTGAGTTGTATAAGTTCTTTATATATTTTGGATATTAAACCTTTATTGGATATGTAATTTGCAAGTAACTTTTCCAATTCTGTAGGTTGCCTTTTAGTTTAGTTGACTGTTAACTTTGCTGTGTAGAAGCTTTTTAATTTGATGTAGTCCCAATATTTATTTTTGCAATCATTTCCCTTGTCTTAGGAGACCTATCTAGAAAAAATTGCTATGGCTATTGTCAAAGAAGTTACGGCCTATGTTCTCATCTGGGATTTTTATGCTTTCAGGTCTCACATTTTGGTCTTTACTCTATTTAGAGTTTATTTTTGTATATGGTTTAGGAAAGTGGTCCAGTTTTCATTATTTTACATGTCACTGTCCAGTTTTCTCAACACCATTTGTTTTTGTTTTTGTTTTTGTTTTGTTTTAAAGACTTTATTTATTTGACAGAGAGAGGGAGAGAGAGAGAGAGAGAGAGAGAGAGAGAGAGAGAGAGAGAGAGAGAGAGGGAGCACAAGCAGAAGGAGCAAGTAGGCAAAGGGAGAGGGAGAAGCAGGATCCCCACTGAGCAGGGAGCCCGATGCAGGACTCGATCCCAGGACCCTGGGATCATGACCTTAGCTGAAGGCAGCCACTGAATCAACTAAGCCACTCAGGCAAACACCATTTGTTGAAGAGACTGCCTTTTTCCCATCAGATAGTCTTAATTGTTTTCTTAATTTTCTTAATTTCTCCTTCTGCTGTTTCATTATTAGAGATATAACAGATTTCTGTACAATGGTTTTGTATCTGTAAATTTCCTGAGTTTATCAGTTCTAGCAGTTTTTTGATGGAGTCTTTTGGGCTTTAATATATAGTATCATGTCATCTGAAAATCATGAGTTTTACTTTTTCCTTGCCAATTTGGATTCCTTTTATTTCATTTTGTTGTCCAGTTGCTGTGACTAGGACTTCCAGTACTGTGCTAAAGAACTGTGGTGAGAGTGGACATCCTTGTCTTGTTCCTGACCTTAGGGGAAAACCTCTCAGTTTTTCCCCATTAAGGATGTTGTTACTTGTGGGTTTTTCATATATGGCCTTTATTATGTTGAGGCATCTTCCCTCTAAAACTACTTTGCAGAGGGTTTTTATCATGAATGGATATTGTACTTTGTCAAGTGCTTTCTCTGGGTTTATTGAAATGATCAGATGGTTCTTATCCTTTCTCTTATTGATGTGATATATCACATTGATTGATTTGCCAATATCGAACCACCCTTGCAAGCCAGGAATAATTCTACTTGATTGTGGTGAATGATTTTTTAATGTATGATTGGATTTGGCTTACAAATATTTGGTTGAAGATTTTTGCATATATGTTCATCAAAGATATTGGCCTCTAGATCTCTTTTTTAGTGGTGTCTTTATCTGGTTTTGGTATCAGGGTAATGCTGACCTCATAAAATGAGTTTGGAAGTTTTCCTTCCTTTACTTTTCTTCTCTATTTTTTGGAATAGTTTAAGAATGATGTGTATTCGTTTTTCTTTAAATGTTTGGTAGAATTTGCCTGTGAAGCCATCTGGTCCTAGACTTTTGTTCGTTGGGAGCTTTTTGATTACTGATTCAGTTTCATTGCTGGTAATTGGTCTGTTCAAAATTTCTATTTCTTCCTGTTTCAGTTTTGGTAGTTTATTTCTAGGAATTTATCCATTTCTTCTAGGTTTTCCAATTTGTTGTCGTGTAGTTTTTCATAATATTCTCTTATAATTGTTTATATTTCTGTGGGATTGGTTGTTATTTCTTCCCTCTCCTTTGTGATTTTATTTGAGTCCTCTCCTTTTTTTCTTCATCAGTCTGGCTAGCGGTTTATCAATATTATTGATTTTTTTCAAAGAACCAGCTCCTGGTTTCATTGATCTTTTCTATTGTTTTTTTTTTACTATGTGTATCATTTATTTCTGCTCTAATCTTTATTATTTCCCTTCTTCTGCTGGTTTTAGGTTTTGTTTGTTCTTTTCCTAGATCCTTTAGGTATAAGGTTAGGTTATTTATTTGAGTTTTTCTTGCTTCTTGAAATAGGCTTATATTGCTATATACTTCCCAGTTAGGACTGCTTTTGCTGCATCCCAAAGGTTTTGAACCATTGTGTTTTCATTTTCATTTGTTTCCAAGTATTTTTTAATATATTCTTCGATTTCTTGGTTGACCCATTCATGGTTTAGTAGCATGTTATTTAACTTCCATATACTTGTGGTCTTTCCAGATTTTTTTCTTGTGGTTGACTTCTAGTTTCACAGTATTGTGGTCAGAAAACATGCATGGTATGACTTTGATCTTCTTGAATTTGTTGAGGCTTGTTTTGTGGCCTAATATGTGATCTACTCTGGTTAATGTTCTGTGCACACTTAAAAAGAATGTGTATTCTCTTCTTTTAGGATGGAATGCTCTGGTAAATGCATCTGTTAAATGCATTGGTCCAATGTGTCATTGAAAGCCCTTTTAAAAAGGGAACTTTTAAAAAGTTCCCTACTATTATTTTATTATTACTGGTTAGTTCCTTTACGTTTGTTGTTAGCTGTTTTATGTATTTGGATGCTCCTATGTTGGGTGCATAAAAATATAGAATTGTTGTTTCTTCTCGGATTGTCCCCTTTATGATTTATTTGTTTCTTCTCGGATTGTCCCCTTTATGATTTATTAGTTTCTTGTTATAATCTTTCTTTAAAGTCTATTTTGTCTGATATAAGTACTGCTGCTCTGGCTTTCTTTTAACATCCATTTACATGATAGTTGTTTCTCCATCCCCTCACTTTCCATCTGCAGATGTCTTTAGGTTAAAAGGAGTCTCTTCTAAGCAGCATATAGATGGGTCTTTTTTTTTTAAATCTATTCTTTCACCCTGTATATTTTGGTTGGAGGATATAGTCCATTTACATTCAAAGTAATTATTGATAAATATATATTTATGGTCATTTTCTATTTGTTTTGTAGTTGTTTCTGAAGATTTTCTCTGATCCTTTGTTGTTGTTTTCTCATGTTTTCCTGATTTTCTTTAATGATATATTGGGATTTCTCTCTCTTTATTCTTTGTGTATTTATTAGTGTTTTTTGATATATGGTTACCATTAGGTTTGTAGGTTTTCTGCATATAGCAGTCTATGTTAAGTTGATGGTTGAATAAGTTTGAACCTATTCTTTTCTCCTCTCCTCCCCAGCTATTAGGTATATGTTATATTTTATGTCCTTTTTTTGTGAGTTCCTTCAGTAATTTTTTATAGAAATATCCATTTTTACTGCTTTTGTGTTTCATATCTTTATACTGTCACTTTTGGTTTCTCCTTTTCACTCAAAGTCTCCCCCTTAATATTTCTTGCAGGGGTTGTTTAGTGGTCATGAACTCCTTTAGTTTTTGTTTGTCCAGAAAACTCTTTACTTCTATCTTTTTTGAATTATAGCCTTGCAGGATAGAGTATTCTTGGCTTCAGATTTTTTCCATTCAGCACTCTGAATATATCATGCCACTCCCATAAGAAAGAATTATTAAATTGAAAGATAGAAGAAATCATACAGAATTCTAACTGATGAAAAATTATGTGGGGAAAAAGAAAATGTATGCTAAGAGACACAATGAATAGAGTGAGACCTACAGTACATTTAATTTGAGTCTCAGTAGGACAAGAGAGAAAAATGGGGAAGATGATGGCCAAAAATTTTCCAGAGCAGATGAAAGGCAATACCCCATGGATTCTAGAAGCCTATTGAATTCTAGGCAGGATAAATAAAAAGAAATCTACTCCTACACACATCATAGTGAAAGTGGAAAAAAAAAGAGAAAGAAGGCTATGCTAATGATCCAAATTAGAGATAATGAAGTTTTAGCCTTAGGCAGGAACAGAACAGATTGAGACAAGCAGATGAGCCTTTAGACTCTGGCCTTTAAAATGCCTTTTTCTCAAACTTACTATAAAAGACTACTTTGTGAAGGTATTATCCATTTTGTTTCTAATTAATTAAGTTCATTTGTTAACGAATCTTTTTGTTGAAGTAACCTGACTCCTAGGAGCTGTTCCCAGTTTTCTTTTCTTACATAGAAAGCCATCATCCTATAAGTATGTGTCCCTTATCTCATGGACTATAAAAAATGGTGAATATTCTCCATGGAAATTGTGATGGTTACTTTTATATTGTCAACTGGACTGGGCTAAGGGATATCCAAATAGCTAGTAAAACATTATTTCTGTCTGTGAGGGGGTCTCTGGAAGAGATTAACACTTGAATCAGTAGACTAAATAAAGAAGATGGCCCTCACCAATACAAGGGGCATCAGCCAATCAATTGATGGCCTGAGAAGATGGAAGAGTGGAGGAAGAGTTAATTCATTCTCTCTGCTTAAGCAGAGATACCCATCTTCTCCTGCCCTGTGACACTGATGGTTCTGGTTCTCCAACTTTCAGACCCACACCGGGACTTACACCATTAGCCCCCTGATTATCAGACCTTTGGACTCTAACTAACTTATACTACCAGCTTTCCTGGTTTTCCAGCTTGTAGACAGCAGAACATGGGATTTCTCAGTCCCCATAATGTGTGGTCTTCCTATAATAAATAAATGCATACTTATCTACCTATGTTCACATGTAACATACATACATATATATTCTGTTGATTCTGTTTCTCTGAAGAACCCTGACTAATACAGAAATAAAATGCTAGTAGCAGCTGAGCTCCAAGGATGGAGAAATGTGCTTTTATTTGACTTTCTATGAGAAAGCAGAATAAAAATGAAACCATGTAGAAATTCTTCTAGTTATCTCCCCAATCCAACTTTCACTATTTCTAAGGAGAAGTATATAAGATGAAAAATTTTTGTTCCAAGGGTGTTTTATTACAACCTTTATCCTTGACCATATGTATATACTCACTGGACTACCTATGCTCAGCCTGCATAGAATTCCTGCAGGGTTTATATTTGTAATAGACCTAAAAATACAATGGGCTATATTTCAAGGGAGTGAGGTCTCTACTCGTTACTTTGGCTGCTCATGCAACTAATGAATGGCTACTTGTCAGGAATCTGATACTGGCAATTCTGCTCCATATTGAAAATTGTTTCAGAGATTCTGTGCTCCCATGAATTTCTGAAATTTTCTGACAACAATCTAAGTCAAAACAACTGTTTATGAATTCTTCTAAGAAGAATTTCAAGTATTTTGCTCAAAGTCCCTCATTCATTATTTGAGGAACAAGCACTTTTATGTATCCATAAAGACTCCTCCAAACCCCCACAGAATACTGCTTCCCTAAAAGAAGATACTAGGCAGGCAGGCATGCCTAACCCCAAGCCAATCAGAAAGCTGTCCAACAGCAAAGACATTAACCTGTCATCATTTATAGTATGCACTATCAGTCTGGACCAAGTGTCACAAAAACCTGCAGAAAGCTGTCTTTTAATGTCTATAATTCTTTTAGCAGTATCACCCTCCCTTACCATGGAAGGGCAGGGGCAGGAAAATTGTTCCACTAACTCTAAGGTATTTATCTCGGGGACTTGTAACATAATGTTCTAGAAAAGGTAGTAGACTACAGGTTTGAAGATCTAGTGGCACAGCCTCTGAATCTCAGTTTTCTCATCTGATATACAGAGGTGATACTAATGCCTGTTTTTTTAATGGAACAACCCTGACAGAAGGGCATCCTTGTAGGTCCCTACTTCCCAGCTCATTTCCTCATCCCCATGAGTTTTCTCAATCGCCCATTTGGCAGAGCTCTTGTCGCTACCACTTTTAGCTACCAGGGGACCTTGTTTCTCATGGTTTAAATGCAGAATGTGCCTTTTATGTTTCCTTTCTTTTTGATTGAGATATAATTTACATAGAACATTATATTAGTTTCAGGTGTACAATGTAACAATTCGGTATTTGTACGCACCATGGTTATCTGAATGCAGGCAAGCCAGGCTGATATTTACAGATTGAACTTCTTCAGAAACCCGGTATAACAGAGGAGAATAAGGTACAGGAAACAGAGATCCTATTTAGGGAGGTTTTATTTTTTTATTTTTATTTATTTTTTTGTTTGTTTGTTTGTTTCAGAAGTAGATTTTAATGATTCATCAGTTGCATATAACACCCAGTGCTCATTACATCAAGTGCCCTCCTTAATGCCCATCACCCAGTTACCCCATCCCTCCCCCGACCCTCCCCTCCAGCCACCTTCAATTTGTTTCCTGTAGTTAAGAGTCTCTTGTGTTTCTCACTCTCTGATTTCATCTTATTTTATTTTTCCCCTCCCTTCCCCTATGATCCTTTGTTTGTTTCTTAAATTCCACATGAGTGAAATCATACGATAATTGTTTTTCTCACATTGTCTTATTTTGCTTAGCATAATACCCTCTAATTCCATCCATGTCATTGCAAATGGTAAGATTTCATTGTTTTTGATGACTGAGTAGTATTTCATTGTAGATATACACTACCTCTTCTTTATCCATTCATCTGCTGATAGACATCTGGGCTCTTTCCATAGTTTGCCTATTGTGGACATTGCTGTTATAAACATTGAGGTGCAGGTACCACTTCAGATCACTGTGTTTGTATCTTTTGTGGAAATACCTAATAGTGCAATTGCCGTGTCATAGGGAGGAGGTTTTGATCACTAATGGATAGACCTCTACTGCTAGAGTGGAGTCCCAGCTGCCACTATTTTCCCTGCCCATCAGTGGGACTGCTAATGGCTGGGTTCTAGTCACCCCTGCATCTGTTCTTGTTCTCAGGGGTCAGGATCAGGGGTCCTGTACAAATGGTAATTGGTAGCCCCTGGAGTTGTACACAGCATAGCCTGTGTGGCCATTTGTCATAGAGAATTTGTCCCCACAAACATTCTGGCTTCTATTCCATACTGTGTGGGCTCAGACAGTCTTACTGGTTTCCATTTAGCATTGCTTGAAGGATGAATTTGCATGCCTTCTGTCTTATGGTACTAGGTAGGGGAAATGTTCCCCAGTCAGATATAGTGCCCTTCCCCTAATGCAATCAGATAAAAAAAGACAACCTCTTAACGTAAAGTGTGTTCAAACAAACTAATTCTCCTACAAACTTTTACCTTGATTCCATTAACCCTTGAATTTCTAACTGTAGCCCCCATTAGGACTTCATTACGAGGCTTTTGGTTTTATACTACAAGGTAGGGAAAGTATTCCCCAGTATGACATAATATCCATTCCCTGAAAACATTAGGTAAAGGAGACAGAACTTCTTTATATAAAGCCTTTTTAAACATTTCAACATTTATAATCTTGTTTTTTATTTTTATTTTTTAATCTTTTTTTAATTTAAATTCAAATAGCCAATATATAGTACATCATTAGTTTCAGATATAGTGTTCAATAATTCATCAGTTGTGTGTAACACTCAGTGCCCATCACATCACCTGCCCTCCTTAATGCCCATCACCCAATTACCCATCCCTCCACCCACCTCCCCTCCAGCAACCCTCAGTTTGTTTCCTATAGTTAAGAGTCTCTCATGGTTTTTCTCCCTCTCTGACTCCCATTCAGTTTTCCCTCCCTTCCCCTATGATTCTCTGTACTGTTTCTTAAATTCCACATATGAGTGAAACCATACAATAATTGCCTTTCTCTGATTGACTTATTTCACTCAGCGTAACACCCTGCAGTTCCATCCATGTTAAGGTAAATGGTAAGTATTCATCCTTTCTGATGGCTGAGTAATATTCCATTGTGTGTGTGTGTGTGTGTGTGTGTGTGTGTGTGTGTGTGTGTGTGTATACCACATCTTCTTTTCTTCTTTATTCTTTCATCTGTCGATGGACATCTAGGCTCTTTCCACAGTTTGGCTATTGTGGACATTGTTGCTATAAACATTGGGGGTGCAGGTGCCCATTTGGATCACTACATTTGTATCTTTGGGGTAAATACGTAGCAGTGAAATTGCTGGGTCATAGGGTAGCTCTCTTTTTAACTTCTTGAGGAATCTCCATATTGTTCTCCACAGTGGTTGTGCCAGCTTGCATTCCTACCAACAGTGTAAGAGGGTTCCCCTTTCTCCACATCTTAGCCAACATTTGTTGTTTCTGTCTTGTTAATTTTAGCCATTCTGACTGGTGTGACATGTTATCTCATTCTGGTTTTGATTTGTATTTCCCTGATGACAAGGGATGGGGAGCACTTTTTCCTGTGTTTGTTGGCCATTTGCATGTCTTCTTCGGACAAATGTCTATTCATGTCTTCTGCCCATTTCTTGACTGGATAATTTGGTTTTTGGTTGTTGGGTTTGATAAGTTCTTTATAGACCTTGGATACTAGCCTTTTATCTGATATGTCATTTGCAAATATCTTCTCCCATTCTGTAGGTTGTCTTTTAGTTTTGTTGACTATTTTCTTGCAAAAGCTTTTTTTTACCTTGATGAAGTCCCAAGAGTTCATTTTTGCTTTTGTTTTCCTTGACTTTGGAGAAGTTTCTAGCAAGAAGTTGTAGCAGCCAAGGTCGAAGAGGTTGCTGCCTGTGTTCTCCTCTAGGATTTTGATGGATTCCTGTCTCACATTTGGGTCTTTCATACACTTTGAGTTTATCTTTCTGTATGGTGTAAGAGAATGATCCAGTTTCATTTTTTTTACATGTGGCTATCCAATTTTCCCAGCAACATTTATTGAACAGACTGTCCTTTTTCCACTGGATATTCTTTCCTGCTTTGTCGAAGATTAGTTGAACATAGAGTTGAGAGTCCATTTCTGGGCTCTCTCTTCTGTACCACTGATTTATGTGTCTGTTTTTGTGCCAGTACCATACTATCTTGATGATTACAGCTTTGTAATAGAGCTTGAAGTCCTGCATTGTGATGCCACCAGCTTTGGTTTTCTTTTTCAACATTCCTTTTGCTATTTGGGGTCTTTTCTGCTTCCATAAAAAGTTTAGGATTATTTGCTTCAGCTCTGTGAAAAATGTTGATGGTATTTTGATAGGGATTGCACTGAATGTGTAGATTGCTCTGGGAAGCATAGACATTTTAATAGTATTTATCCTTCCATTCCATGAACATGGAATGTTTTTCCATTTCACTGTGTCTTCCTCAATTTCTTTCATAAGTGTTCTGTAGTTTTTAGAGTACACATCCTTTGCCTGCTTGGTTAGGTTTATTCCCAGATATCTTATGGTTTTTGGTGCAATTGTAAGTGAGATCAATTTCTTAATTTTTCTTTCTTCTGTCTGATTGTCAGTGTACAGAAATGCAACTGATTTCTGTGCATTGATTTTATATCCTGCCACATTGCTAAATTCATGTATGAGTTCTAGCAATGTAGGGGTGGACTCTTTTGGGTTTTCCACGTGAAGTATCATGTCATCTGTGAAGAGGGAGAGCTTGACTTCCAATTTGAATGCCCTTTTTTTTGTTGTCTGATTGCTGAGGCTAGGACTTCTAGTACTATGTTGAACAGCAGTGTTGAGAGTGGGCATCCCTGTTGTGTTCCTGACCTTAGGGGGGAAAGCTCTCAGTTTTTCTCCATTGAGAATGATATTTGCTGTGGGCTTTTTGTAGATGGCTTTTATGATATTGAGGTATGTTCCCTCTATCCCTACACTATGGAGAGTTTTAAGCAAGAAAGAATGCTGTATTTTGTCAAATGCTTTTTCTGCATCAATTGAGAGCATCATATGGTTCTTGTCCTGTATTTTATTAATGTGATGTATCATGTTGCTTGATTTGTGGATGCTGAACCACCCCTGCAGCCCAGAAATAAATCCTATCTGGTCGTGGTGAATAATCCTTTTACTGTACTGTTGGATACTATTGGCTAGTATCTTGTTGAGAATTTTTACATCCATTTTCATCAAGGATATTGGTCTCTAATTCTCCTTTTTGGTGGGGTCTTTGTCTGGTTTTGGGATCAAGGTAACGCTGGTTTCATAGAAAGAGTTTGGAAGTTTTCCTTCCATTTCTATTTTTTAAAGAGCTTCAGAAAAATAGGTATTAGTTCTTCTTTAAGTGTTTGGTAAAATTCCCCTGGGAAGCCATCTGGCCCTGGACTCTTGTGTGTTGGGAGATTTTTGATTACTGCTTCAATATCCTTGCTGGTTATTGGTCTGTTCAGGTTTTTTTGTTTCTTCCTATTTGTTTTGGTAGTTTATAAGTTTCCAGGTATATGTCCATTTCTTCCAGACTGCCTAATGTGTTAACATATATTGTTCATGAGCGCCTGGGTGGCTCAGTCAGTTAAGCTGCTGCCTTCGGCTCGGGTCATGATCCCGGGGTCCTGGGATCGAGTCCCACATCGGGCTCCCTGCTCAACGGAGAGCCTGCTTCTCCCTCTCCCTCTGCCTGTCGCTCTGCCTGCTTGTCCTCTCTATCTCTCTGTCAAATAAATAAATAAAATCTTTAAAAAAACAAAAAAACATATATTGTTCATAATATGTTCTTAAAGTTGTATCTCCTTGGTGTTGGTCATGATCTCTCTTCTCTCATTCATGATTTTATTAATTTAGGTTCTTTCTCTTTTCTTTTGCATACGTCTGGCTAAGGATTTATTGATATTAATTCAAAGAACCAGCTTCTAGGTTTGTTAACCCGTTCTAATGTTCTTTTGGTTTCTATTTCATTGATTTCTGTTCTAATCTTTATTATTTCTCTTTTCCCGCTTGGTTTAGGCTGTATTTGCTGTTCTTTCTCCAGCTTCTTTGGGTGTAAGGTTAGCTTGTGTATTTGAGACCTTTCTTATTTTTTGATAAAGACTTGTATTGTTATATACTTCCGTCTTAGGACTGCCTTTCTTGTATCCCAAAGGCTTTGAACTGTTTTGTTTTCATTTTCATTTTTTTAAAGATTTTATTTATTTATTTGAGAGAGAGGGAGAGACAGTGAGAAAGGGAACACAAGCAGGGGGAGTGGAGAGAGAAAAGCAAGCTTCCCGCTGAGCAGAGCCTGATATAGGACTCAATCCCAGTACCCTGGGATCATGACCTGAGCTGAAGGCAGACGCTTAATGACTGAGCCACCCAGGGGCCCCTTCATTTTCATTTTTTCCATAATTCTTTTTAAATCTTCCTTAATTTCCTGGTTGATCCATTCATTCTTTAGTAGGATGCTCTTTAATCTCCAAATGTTTGAGTTCCTTCCAAATTTCCTCTTGTGATTGAGTTCCAGTTTCAAAACATTGTGGTCTGAAAATATGCAGGGAATAATCCCAATCTTTTGGTACCATTTGGGTCCTGATTTGTGACCCTGTATGTGATCTGTTCTGGAGAATGTTCTAGTGCACTTGAGAAGAATGTGTATTCTGTTGCTTTAGGATAGAATGCTCTGTATATATCTTTGAAGTCCATCTGGTCCTTTCCATCTGGTCCAGTCTGTCATTCAAAGCCCTTGTTTCCTTGTTGATCTGCTTAGATGATATGTACATTGCTTTGAGTGGGGTGTTGAAGTCCCCCACTATTATTATATTATTATCAATATGTTGTTTTAATTTGGTTATTAATTGGTTTATATAACTGACTGATCCCAAGTTAGGAGCATAAATATTTATAACTGTTAGATCTTCTTGTTGGATAGAGCCTTTAAGTATGATATAATGTCCCTCTTCATCCCACAGTAGAGTCTTTGGTTTAAAATCTACTTTGTCTGATATGAGTATTGCTACCCTGCTTTCTTTTGGCATATATTTGTATCATAAATGGTTCTCCACACCCTTACTTTAAATCTGGAGGTGTCTTTAGGTCTAAAATGAGTCTCTTGTACACAGCATTTGGGTGGGTCTTGCTTTTTTATACAATCATATACCCTGTGTCTTTTGATTGGAGCATTTAGCCCATTTACGTTCAGAGTAGCTATTGACAGGTATGAATTTAGTGCCATTGTATTACCTGTAAAGTCCCTGTTTCTATAGGTTGTCTCTGTTTCTTTCTGGCCTACGTTTTTTGGGGGCTTTGTCTTTGCTTACAAGATCCCCTTTAATATTTCTTGCAGGACTGGGTTAATCATCACAAGTTCTTTTAGTTTCTGTTTTCCTGGAAGCTCTTTATCTCTCCTTTTATTTTGAAGGACAGCTTTGCTGGGTAAAGTATTCTTAGCTGCATGTTTTTCTCATCTAGTACCCTGAATATATCATGCCAGTCTTTTCTGGCTTGCCAGGTCTATGTGGATAGGTCTGCTGCCAGTCTAATATTTCTATCATTGTAGGTTAAGGAGGTCTTGCCTTGAGCTGCTTTCAGGGTTTTCTCTGAAATTTGCAAGTTTTACTATTATGTTGGGGTGTTGATCTATTTTTATAATTTGAGGGGGGCATTATCTCTACTTCTTGGAATTGAATGCCTCTTTTCTTTCCCAGATTAAGGAAGTGCTCAGCTATGATTTGCTCAAATAGCCCTTCTATTCCTCTCTTTCTTCTTCCTCTGGAACCCCAATAATTCTAATATTGTTTCACTTTATGGTATTGCTAATTTTTCAAAGACTTCTTTCATGGTATGTTAGTTGTTTTATGCTTTTCCTCAGCTTCTTTCCTTTCCATCATCTTGTCTGCTATGTCACTGACTCTCTTCTGATTCATTTACCCTAACTGTTCGAGCATCCATGTTAGACTGCATCTCGGTTAAAGCATTTTTAATTTCAACCTGATTGGATTTTATTTCTGCACTAAGAGATTCTCTAGTGTCTTTTATCCTTTTTGTAAGCCCAGCTAGTAACCTTATAATCATTATCCTAAATTCCAGCTCTGATATTTTACTTATATCCATATCAATTAGATTGATATGGCAGAGAGAATTACCTCTGGTTCTTTCCTTTGTTGTGAATTCCTACTTCTAGTCATTTCTCCCAGAGAAGAATGACTGAACAAGAGAACAAAATAAAAAATAACAACCATACCCAAGCAAAATACACAATAGACAATCCAAAGAGATCAGAAACCAAAACAAACATACAAACAAAAAGTAAAAGAAAAACAAAAAAAGAAAAAAGGAAAAAACAGGGGAGAGGAGAGAGTATAATCACCCTGGTGGGCAAAACAGGGTGATCCACTTAGTCCTAGGTGTATTTTGTTCTGTTTGTTAGAAGACACTAAATCCCAAAATTGTAAAGAAAGCAAAACTTATGTATATATACAAAAATAAAAATACAGTGAAAGCCAAAAATGAAGAATATATCTATAAAATGTAAATGTAAAAATGAAAGTTAAAAAAAGACTTGAAAAGAGTTAATAAAATAAACTAATTGAAAAGGAAAAAAAGAAAAGGAAAATTTTAAATTGAAAAAAAACCCATGCAAAAAACCCTCAAATTCTATGTATTATTTTCCCCAGCACTGGAGTTTGTAGTTCTGTGTGCTTCATAAACTTGGTATTGCCCTGATGTTACAGCTGGTCTTCTGTGGGAGGGGCCTGTTGTGCTGATTTTCAGGTGTCTTTCCCTGGACAGAGTCACATCACACCTTACCAGGGGGCCGGGCCCAGTGTAAAATGCTCAACATTCTTCTTTGTGGTTTTTGTTCCCTGAAGGCTTTCTGCCCCACTTCAGAGGGTGAAAATGGCCATGCCTTGGAGCTGAAAGATCAAGGCCCCCTCTCTTCAGTAAACCCTCAGGGAAAAGCACTCTACACTTTTGTGTTCTCCAAACTCTGCAGACTCCTATGTTGCACACTGTGCTGATCCTGCTGGGGCAAGGCGGAGGGTCACTGTGTTTCTGCCCTGTGCAGGGTCCCCACGTGGAAAGCAAATGCCAATCATACACCGGTTCAAGATTTATGGCAAACCGAGCTGAGAGCCCACTCCTGAGCTTGCTGACGGTTTCTCTGCTCCAATGCTTGGGAACTCTGTGGGCTCAGGCACTCCCATTCTTTCTATGACCCGGGGGATCCTGAAACCACAGTGTCCCACCTGTGATTCTGCCCTGCTTTGCTACCTGAGCACCTTTCAGGCAGGGAGGTCTGTTACTGGAACAGAATTCTAAAAGTTCCAATTTTACACTCTGGAGCTATATCATTTTCTGGTAGCCAGTTTCCCGAGGCTCCCTTCCCCCCACCATTTATCTTCTAATATATCCCCTCAGATTCACTTCTCTGTACCTCCTACCTTGCAAAAAAGGTGGTTGCTTTTCTATTTGTAGAATTCCTGATATTCTTTTCTTACATGTCAGGTTGAATTCATAGGTGTTCAGAATGATTTGATAGTTATCTAGTCGAATCCAAGGCACCAGATGAAATGAGGTCCCTTACTCTTCCTCCATCTTGCCTCCCTCTCTCAACTTTCATAATCTTATTAACTTATATTTTTAACGTTCTCTCATTCTAACTATAGCCTATGTCTGGGCTTCACTAATGGATTTTGGTACCACAATGCTTAAGGGTCCTATGTCAATGAGTCCTGAAAATCTCTTTTCCACCCTCTGATCATTTTACCCACTTTTGTACAAAAGGCTTTGAATGTCCACTAAGGGGTTGAGCCAAGCACCCCAGCCCTTTATGTCAGTCTTCAAGTTGATTAAAATGCCTAACCACTGCCACAAGCACAAGCAATTGTTGGTCACGTTTCTCATTATAAACTCAGCCTTTATGCTTTTTAAAAATTTTCAAACTGGGATAAATAGACTAGACTTGTTAGGAGCATTTTAATGTTGGCAGACCAGCAAGGGGGCCTTTTGGCTCTCCCAGCCTTTGGTAGTGCTATATTAAAACCTTTATTTTAACCCCATCAATGTCCATTTTATTCATCCCATTTCTTAACCATCTGAAGATTGTTACCCCGTAGGACAAATCCTGTGACTCTCCCCTTTTTCCTCTTTGTTTCACTCCTATCAATATTTGTTGTATTCACCTTATTCCATGATAACTGTTAAAAATTTTCCACTTTTTTTTAAATCCCTTGGCCCTCCCCTTGTCTCTTCCTATTCTCTTGTTAACTAACCTAATATTTTATTAGCATCCATAAGACCCATGAGGGGAAGCTGGGACAGCAAATCCAATAAGCTCCTAAACTGTCCTTCAGTTTTGTAGCATTAAGATGTTTGGGGTGCCCATGTGAAAAAAGCCCCCTTAATCACAGCATTCACCATGACCTGAGTAATTGGCATATTTAGTGGGTAAAATATCTCAGCTTTCATAAAACCAGTCCACATGGCTTGCATATAAATCATATTAGCAGCTTCATCTGGGCATATTCAACTTGGAATTCACAGGGGGTGAATCCCCTTTCTCAGGATAAACAGGTCTTACTTTTATCCAATCCACCAGTCTAGATATTCCCTTGGGAATAAATTCCTGTGTGTCTGAATCACATATAGCCATCATCTGTGAATGTTCAATAGTGAGCCATGTGGGTCCTATATCAACCCAAACAGGCTCTTCTGCTACCTGGTAAACTGGGGAAACCCTGGGCCTTGAGGTCTCAACCCAGCCTATCCCAAAGATGTCACCAAAGGCTCTCAGTGTCTTTGGGGAGAAAGAATTCAAGGACAGACACAACACAGTGGCTAAGTGACACAAGTGGTAAAGTTTATTAAAGCAAAATTATACTCTCAAGATGTGAGAGCTGGCAAGCTTAAGAGAGAGACAGAGAGATGGAGACAGAGATATGCAAGCCCTGGGGTTTGGGTCTCTATCTTTTATTGACAGTTGTTCACAAGGGAGTGAAATATTAATCACTAGAGCCAGGAATTTCTTGGAAGCAGGGTTTCATGCTTTTTTTTTCCTTATTTGGCCTGGGGCTTCCTGTCATGGAATCCGCCCCCCCCCCCATCTTGGTTAAATCCAGTTTCTTGTGGAGTGCTACCAGGATAGGCCTCTGACTTTCTACATAGTGGGCAATAATTTCCTTTTTGCTGATCTCCAGGCCTCCTATTAGAACCTAACTAACTGCCTCTAACATTTCCACTCTGCAGCACTTACAGCCAACGACACAGCCCCCAAATTAGTTCTTCTCATAATCCATTTCAATAAAGGTTCCTCAGGAAACTGATGATACTGATCCACAGAATGAAACAACTCCTTCACACTATATCCACTTGAGGCAGGAAGGAAGGGAGACTCAGGAGACAAGTTGATGAAAGTAAAGTTATTTTGGTCTTAGGCTGACCCTTAACCTAAAAGTTAGCAGGTTATAAAATGAGTCACAATATCCAACTCATGGAAGACCACAAAACCCCACTCCCTCTGGCAGTAAAGGCCACAAAGCCTGGACATTCTTAAAATTGCTCCCGGGCTGGGTGGGGAGGGCACCTGGGTGGGTCAGTCAGTTAGGCATCTGCCTTCTGCTCTGGTCATGATCCCAGGGTTGTGGGATCAAGCTCCATGTCAGGCTCCCTGCTCAGCTGGGAGCCTCCTTCTCCCTCTTTCTCTACCTGCTGCTCTGCTTGCTTGTTCTCTCTCTCTCTCTCTCTCTCTCTCTCTCTCTCTCTCAAATAAATAGTCTTTTTAAAAAATTGCTCCCTGTGGGTGATTTCGTTTTTCTAAGACAGTGCTGTCCAATGCAAATGATATACTCAAAGTCAAAGAGTAAATCGCTCCCAAATGGTTAGCTAATTTTAAAAACTTATAAAATCCTTCATTAGAGGAAAAGGGGGTCTTTTTCCACATCTGGGAGTAGAGACCGCTACTTTTTTTATGAAGT
Organism: Ailurus styani; assembly: GCA_002007465.1. Taxonomy (NCBI): domain Eukaryota; kingdom Metazoa; phylum Chordata; class Mammalia; order Carnivora; family Ailuridae; genus Ailurus; species Ailurus styani. The sequence goes on from LNAC01000485.1 coordinate 757,976, forward strand.
GGGTCCTTCTTTTTTTTTAATTTTTTTATTATTTTAGTTATTACCATTAGACTTAATAAATCTTTGTCCCTTTCTCTAAATGGCTTGTTCTTAAATTCTTTCTCTTGCACAACCAGGAACCCTCTTGGAGAAAGGTCTGAGGCCTTCCCTCTTGGGATCGAGGCCCATCAGGCATCACTCTAGTTTCAGTAGTTTCTTGGTTTTTTCCTCCACCAACATTGACTACCTTCTTGGTGACCAGAGAACACAGAGGGATTTTCTTGTGTCCTTGCACAATTTTTTTCTTGGCTTTGAGGTTAGTAGTCAAAGCTCAGACTGACTAAAATCTGAGCTTGGTCTAACATCAAGATTGGACCCAGTACTCTCTTTAATTTCATTTTAGATATTACAAATAACAACCGAGGGATTGAATATTTTCCTTTTTCTTATTAGTTTGCACTTTCTTATGCATTATTGAAACAACTCCCAAGGAGTTGGATCCATCTCTAAATTCCATTGGTAGCTGATTATAGCACCACTGCCATTTCATACCAAGGGTACCCGTGTGGCCACCCAGGAGTCAAAAGTTCTTTATACCCCACCCTTTCATCCTCTCTTTTTCCAGACCACATGTTTCCATGACCCAGGGCAAATCTAGGAAATCTCACTTCATCGACACCAACTGTATTAGAAAAGCCCCAGTTTTCCCTCCTGTTGTCTCCTTTTCGACTCATACAAAACACTACTACCACATTCATAACACTTCTGCCACCAGATGTGTGTGTCTGGGGTGGGGTTTTCCCACATCCAAGCAGTTCTGTAACACTAGCTGAGTGTCCTACACTGATGATTTGCGATTATTTTCTCCCACTCTGAGTGTTACCCTTTCAGTCTCTTGATAGTGTCCTTTCGATGTCCAATATTTTTAATTTTGATGTAGTCTAATTTATCATTTTTCTTGTTGCCAGTTCTTTTAGTGTTATATCTGAGAAATTATTACCAAATCCAATTTCATGAAGTTTTTCTCCTGTATTTTCTTCTCAGAGTTTTATAATTTTCACTTTTTCATTTAGGTCTTTGATTAGGTTATTTTGAGTTAATTTTTGTGTATGATGTGATGTAAGAATAATCTTCACATTTTATACATTGACTATTAGGCATGTAAGTGATAATGTTGAATAGGAATTTGAATATGTGCTATCCTCCTCTTCATAGCACATTCTTACTCTTCCTTTAAGAGCCAGTCCAGATGTAAAGAAGTATCTCAGACTCTAAGGGAGGAGAAAGCTTCCAGAAGTTGGAGTTTCATAGAAGATGAAGACTTGAAAGTGGCCATCAGATTCGTCGATTAGAAGGCTCATTGGTGAGCACTGAGAGAGTAGAAGACTGACTAACATGTTTGGAGGAGTCCAGAGAAAGTAAGGATAGTCACTCTATCAGAAGGCTTTGCTGCATGGCTTTGTTTGCCTTTTTTATTTTTAAAAAATTTTTTAAAAATTTTTAAAGATTTTTTATTTATTTGTCAGAGAGAAAGAGATCACAAGTAGGCAGAGAGGCAGGCAGAGGCAGAGAGAGAAGCAGGCTCCCCGCCGAGCAGGCAGCCCAATGCAAGACTTGATCCCAGGACTCTGGGATCATGACCTGAGCCGAAGGCAGTCGCTTAATGGACTGAGCCACTCAGGCATCCCTATTTTTAATTTTTTTATTTAAATTAAATTTAATTAACATATACTGTATTCTTAGTTTCAGGCATAGAATTTAGTGATTCATCAGTTGCTTACAATACCCAGGGCCCTCCTTTATCCCCATCACCCATTTAATTCATCCCCTTCTCCACCTCCCTTCCAGGAACCCTCAGTTTGTTCTCTATAGTTAAGAGTCTCTTTTATGGTTTGCCTCTCTCTCTCTCTCTCTCTCTCTCTCTCTCTCTCTCTCTCTCTCTCTCTTTTCATTTCATTTTATTTTGATAGTCTTTTCAGCATTTCTCAAATGTTTTGGTGATGAAAGAGATCCAGAAGATTTACATCTCCTACTGTACCTCATAGAGCCACCCTCTTTCCAGGAGGGGACGGTATAACTCTGGCTGTTAGATGCAGACAGATTTTGGCTTAGACTAAGTTCTAATGGAGGGAGCATAAGAGTCAGATTGATTTAGGTGCTCACATTCTAGTTCTGCCACTCACTGTGTGTGACCTTAAACAAGTCACTTTGATCTTCAGTTTTCTCATCTGTAAAATTAGATTTATTAGTATTAAATGAGATCCAGTTAGTAAAGACACCAAGAATAGTTAAAGAGTAGAGTAGTGACACAGTAATTGTTACAGAAGGGTTGATACCGAGAAATAATATTTAGGACAAGCCGAAAATGGAATGAGGTCTCCATCATTGGAGGTGTTCAAAGACAGACTACATGACAACACTGTGGGAACTTGATGGAGAGGATTCAGATGGTTTTGCCAGCTGAATGGTAAAGTCCTTTCCAATACACAGTTTTATTATTCTAAAAATCCTACACAACAGAAATGCAGACACAAATGTTGTTTCTAAGACCACCCTGCTAATCGTGGAGACTTCATGCCCAGATGGGATCTTGGAGCAATTGGACTAAGGGTGAGGATAAATACTATCCAAGGAACTATTGAGGGTATGGAGGGGGAAGGGAAGTGGCATAGTACTGTCTCAGATTTGAGAGCACCCTGCCAGCTGTGCTGTCTGCAGCTGCCATCCAGCATCCTTCTTCAGGACCATGTGCATTTCTTTTCAATAATCAAATAAGCCTCTGAAGCAACTGTATGTTCATTTTACTCCCTGACTCCATCAACTGGGGTATCCCATACTAATCTCTCATCTGTTCTTTTATGGTTTTATCATAACTGATTCCCATTTTGAGAGAAGACTTTAGATGTTGGTACAGTGAGAGGGTTTCTTGATTATCTAGACCTTTATGTGAGGCTTATAATATCTTTCAGTTGAGCTTCCAAATATGTCTTCATGATTCTTCTCCCACCATGCCCTCTTCAAGCCAATGCTGCTGACCCCAGTTCAAGCCTTCATCCCTAACCTAGACCTTTTATAAAAAAAGATTCATTTGTGGGGTGTGGGTATCTCAGTCATTAAGCATCTGCCTGCACCTTGGGTCATGATCCCAGGGTCCTGGGATCAAGCCCTGCATGGGGCTCTCTGCTCAGCAGGAAGCCTGCTTCTGCCTCTCCCACTCCCCTGCTTGTATTCCTTCTCTCGCTGTCTATCTCTTTCTGTCAAATAAAACCTTTAAAAATAGATTTATTTATTTATTTGAGGGGGGTTAGAGCGGAGGGACAGGGAGAAAATCTCAAGCAGACTCCCTGCTGAGCACAGAGCCAGACACAGTGCTCCATCTCACCACCCTGAGACCATGACCGAGCCAAAACCAAGATTTGAATGCCAACCGAGTTCACCCAGTCATCTACCCTGAGCTAGACTTTTGCAGTAGCCTTTGGATTGTTTTTTCACCTCTGGTGTTCACCCCCTCTTCAATCCTTTCTGCATCTAACCATTTACTGTTTGACTCCAACCTACTCTTCTAGCTAGCTTCTTCCTGCCTTTCCTGTCATGCACACTCAGCTCCAACCTAATGGAGCTACTGGCTGTTCCCTGAGCAACTCTCTCTTGCAGGTAGTTGGTTTTCCTTCTTCTTCCAAAATCCTATCCTTAAAAAAAAAATCCAGTATCATCTACTCTTCTAGCCAAAGCCACCTGTGAGTACATGCATTGTGTGGCTCTCTTTGTGCCCTGATCACATAGTACCTTTTATTAGAAGTGTGTGTGTGTGTGTGTGTGTGTTATTTTCCTTAAAAGTCTAAGCTTCAGAGATGCATGGGTGGCTCAGTCAGTTAGGTGTCTGCCTTCAGCTCAGTTTATGATCTCAGGGTCCTGGGAATGAGCCCCACATAGAACTCCCTGCTCAGGAGGAAGTCTGCTCCCTCTCCCTCTTCCCCTCCACCTGTTTGTGCTCTCTTTCTCTCTCAAATACATAAATAAGATCTTTATTTTTTAAAAAAAATCTGTAAGCTTCATTTCTTACATAAGTAGCTGCATTCTCTCCATGTTCTGTTTCATTTTAAAAACAAACTCTTTCTCCTCACCATGATTTATTCCTTGAATTCCTAACCCATTTAACTAACAAACAGATAAACCCAGTCAGGGTTTGTGTGGGTTACACTGAAAAGTAATTTTAACACCTGACATCCTAAAAGACAAATTACAGAAATCATTTTAGGTACTAACTGACATTGTAGAAGTCTTCGTGGGGGAAAAAAATCAGGCTACAACTGATCAATTCCACTGAACTGAATGTTGCCTCCTTAATCAGCAAGGAGCTGCATTTGCTCTCCTGTTACAGCTTTATCTTTTTCAGAAATGTCAAACCCATGGGGAATGGTTGCTTGAACTATATATTTAATTTATTTCTTAGCTTGTGAGCCTAACTTAAGCCATTGGTTTGTTCTTGGATATTACAGGATTTTAAAGAAATGAGCCATTTTCTAGCTTGTTCTTCAGGTTGTGGGCATATTACATCCATTTAATCTCTTGAATTTACAGAGTGGGTTATCATGGAAACCAGAGGTGAGTATAACATTATTTGGGCAGCATCAATTTCCATAAAATAAGATAACAAGAACCCACCACAGTTCTACTGACAGTTTCTATGTTCCTGATGTTGTTTATGAGAACATTGCTCATTACAGGGAATTAGTTCCTCTAGGCTTTGTTTCTCCTACATGGAGTATGGTGAGTTTAGGTGGAGCATAAAGGGTCAATATACCTTAATAAACTAACAGCTGCCAAAGCACTCTTTGTTAGTATCAGCATGACTTAAGTAAGGTAAAGGGCATTTGGAACAGGTTGCAAACATATTCAAGTGCATAAACCTCTTCCAAAAGCTATTAGGTCTGGAAAAGCTTCACTGTAGACCTGTAGATCCTATTTAAGAGTTAGCCATTGAATTGAAGTCAGAGCGACCTTTCTTGTGTTCCATTAAATGTAGACATGTTAAGAGTGCTTCTTTTCACTGAAATGCTTTATTACGGTACTCCATTTATGCAGAACTTCACTTTGGATTTATTTTTAAATGTAGAAATACTTGTTTCAGCTTGAGGTTTATGTCTGGAATTTACTTTGCAAAATGTATTCTGTAACCCAGATAACTAGTCAGAAAATGACCAGCCTATTCCAGAGGACTAATGATAATAATTTAATCCTTACTGCCACCATGTAAAGTAGATATTATAATTCTTCCCATTTTGCAGCTGGGAGGGGAGATGTTACAATGGAAGTCAGAGCTTAGATTCTAATGGCAACCTGGCTGTGTTTTTTTTTTTTTTACTTTTTATTTATTTATTTATTTTAAAGATTTTATTTATTTATTTGACACAGGGAGAGAGATTACAAGTTACTAGGCAGAGAGGCAGGCAGAGAGACAGGGAGAGGAGGAAGCAGGCTCCCTGCTGAGCAGAGAGCCCGATGCGGGCCTCGATCCCAGGATGCTGAGATCATGACCTGAGCCGAAAGCAGAGGCTTTAACCCACTGAGCCACCCAGGCGCCCCAACCTGACTGTGGTTTAATCCCAGCTCTGCTACTCAATAGCTGTGTGCTCTTAAGCAAGTTACCTAACTTCTCTGTGCTTTAGCTTCCTCATCTCTAGAGTGAGATAATAACAGGACTTCCTTATAGGGTAAAGTGAACACACCGTCGATTCTCAAAGAATGGAAGATCTTCCAGAGCTAGGTGGCTATTTTCTGGCCAGTTGATAGGACAAGTGAGAAGGAAAAATATGGATCACTGAAGTAGGCTAGAAGGAAAAATGTGGGTCATTGGAACAGGCTGGTCTTTTTCATGATTCCTGAGATGAGCGTGTAACTCTGGTTGAAGGCAAGGGCAGGTGTATGGAAGGATTAGATAATGCAGGCCAGGAGGAGCTGGTGCCTGGGATGTGTCCCAAATGTGTCTTCCCTAGCCTACGCCTCCTGGAATCCAGGATATGAGAAAAAGCCCTTCCCTACACAGGCTCCAGGAAGGTTTAGAACCCCAAGGAATATACAAACTACCAAGCTCAATGAATGACAATAAATTAATTTTTAAACAACTGCTTTACCCTCTTAATTTAGAAGTGGCAATTTACAATGCAACTGACTATTCATCATAGTTTTTCTTTGGAAGATCTAAAGCACAGTTTCTGGCTTACCCGATAGGGGTGTCAAACACCTGAGTTACATGGAATCACCTTGTCATTTCACCTTATAATTTATAATGATTGGACTTGGTGTTTTATTGTCCCTGAAATTAAGTGTTTCAAATATAATTTTGCTCAAAGTTCTCGGTCCATAGTGAACTCACTAATGATTCCTCTTTACTTTTCAGTTACATTTCAGGTAGTTTCTATAGCAGCAGTTTCAGCATTTATGCCTTTATGTCAGCAGCTTTTTGTGCTTGGAGCCATTACTCCCATGGATAGCAAAGGGGAAATTTAGCTGAACACGATGTGTGTTGGCTTGAGTATGGCTCAGTCCCATGGCCCTCACTTGGATTCCAGATTCTGGCTACCCAGATGGTTTCACAGTATACACTGGAAGATGTAGGCCCACTTGGCAATGCTGGCAATAAGCAAGGAGTTGTAAGGGGCCCTTAGGACAGAGAAATTCCCTGGGTCACTGAGGTGGTGAGCTCAAGGCGATCCAGTATTCCTTCATTCATTAGTATAACAGAATTTACTGAGAGAGCCCCATGTGCCAGGCACTGTGCCATTGTACAACCAGATACAAATTCTGCCCCTGGGAAAATTATTGTTTTGTAAAAAGGAAGACGATTAAACAAGGGATTCAAATGCAGTGTGATACTGTGATATACATTAAAAGGGGCTCCTAAACCAGGCTTTAGGGCTTGCAAAGACTATTGGGTGACTGGGCAGAGGGAGGAAAGGAGTATTAATCTTCACACTTTGTTCTTCTTTTCCCCAACCCTACTCCAATCTGTAAGCAAGTCCTATTTTCTGAGTAAAATACAAATTTAACCACTTTTCAACACCTTTGTCTATTTTGCTGGGGTCCAAGCCGCTGTTATCTCTCAGGTGGACAACTACAACAGCCTCCTAACTGGTTTCCCCATTTCCACTTTGTATACTCTGGCAAATATCATAGATTAGCTCACTTGACCCCTATTCCAACCCCAATCACAGGGAACCTTACTGAATGATAGAGTTTCGAAAGCTAATCTACATTTTCTGAACTTCTGCCCTTATGGCCGGGATTCGACAGATAACTTAGCCTCAGCCAAAGCAGATAAACCTGCATGAGATTTGAAAGGGGATGTGAGGTGCAGTCTATACTTCTTCTGTGGTTTCTGGTTTCTGCTAGTGAGCATAGTCTTGGAAGCTTCTTCTTCTTCTGAAGCAGCAATAATAGAGGTCCCAAGGTACAGTTTCTAGTTTTGTGGGTATCAAAAGGCAAAGCATGGGACATATGCTTTGTTTATTTTAAATGGAGAATGAGGCAGTGTGATCTTGAAGCTAAAATTTGTGATGATCTCAGCAAAGCCAGAGGAGTCCTAGAGCCAGCTACTAAGGCAATGGATTCCTCACTCTCCAACCCCCATGATTATACCAGTTCTACAATGTTATTCAGGAAAACAGTTCTGGAAATTCACCCTAGAGTTTTGTTCTGGCTCTTTGCACACCTTTGCAAGCATTTCTGCTTAAATGCATTAAAATGGTTTCTGCTATCTCTCATAGATCTCTCCATCTTACTCTACACAGAAGATAAAGGAAATATTTTTAAAACAAAAACAAGATCCTGTAACCTCCTTGCTTGAAACCCTCCATTGGCTTCCCATTCTACTTATAATAATAAAAAAAAACCTCATCATTTCCTTCCACTCTAACCTGCATGACTTTGCCAAAGCTCTCCTTACCCTTCCTGCTCCTCAAACACATCAAGAACACTTCTGCCTCAGGGCTTGCTTGATGTTTACTGTTCCTCCTACCTGGAATATTCTTCCCTCAGATAGGTGGATGGCTCAACTTTTCACTTCATTACAGTCATCCCTTTTGAATCTAAGAGTAACCCATATCTATTCTCTATATTTACTTTCTATGTTTACTTTCCAAAGAGCATGCTTTGCTTTCTGAGATCACTTGTTTAATTTTTTTGTACATCATCTGTACATAAGTTCCACAAGGATAGAGACTTTGTCTTACTTTTTTCAGTGGATCCTTGGGAAAAGCATTGACCTATACAAATTGAAAAAAAAATACCTAGGAATTCAAGAGAAGTATGAAGAAATAGAAAAGACTGGGCATTTTTCAGTGCTGCTGGGATGTCTGTAGAGTTTAAAGCATAGCACCAAAAACTGAAAAATCCAATCACTTGAGAATGGTGGTAATTTCTGAAGAATATTCTTGCAATTTTGAGATAGAAATACTCAAGCAATATGAAGAACAGCCAGACCTGTGTCTGAAGTGGGTGTCATTATATCATTGGAATCTAATTAGAAGGCTGGTTCATGGTCTTCTCTGCAGCCTATTTGTTTTTTTTTTCCTACAAAAGCATGTGTTATGTCTGGTCTGTTCATCTGGGGAGTAATAAAACAGGGTGTTGAAGTTCAGATCCTCTGAGGACGAAAAACTGCACTCTGCAAACCTTTGCTGTGTATTCAGCCCAGCATTACACATTCTGGGATGCGATTAATAAAGGGAAAGATACAAACTCTACCTGCAAAGAGGGAAGAGAGATAAAATACTCTACAATGAGGGTCAATGAGCTAAGAGAGAACGAACCTGTAGGGATCAGATAAGGTCAGTGCTCTGGAGAGGGAGCAGACCAGAGGACAGAGAACCAGATACAATGGCGTTGGTGAACAGGAGGCCCTGAAGTGCTTTAGAACTGGGGCAGAAATCAAATAAAATTGACCAAAAAATTTTATTCATGAAGTCAAAACCAAAGGAAGTAGTAGGCACTGCAGTATTGGTTTCCTATGTCCCTGGAACACCTGCATTAGAATCTGTACAGGTATTTGTCCACCTGCTGCATCATCTACTAGGAGTGACTCCAAAGATTTTGCAATTTGACAGTCTTCTCCTGAAATGGTTTTTACATATGCTATGATTTCAGAGCCACTAATATAGATCACCAATATTTGTCAAGTGAAAAAATTCTGGAATGGGTATGTTGTCATGAATGAAAGCAGATTTACTCACATTTTGTATTTTTTTATTTAAATTCAATTAGCCAACATATAGTACATCATTAGTTTCAGATGTAGACTCATTAATTCATCAGATGCATATAACATCCAATGCTCATCACATCACGCTCCCTCTTAATGCCCATCATCCAGTTACCCCATCCCCCCATCCACCTCCCCTCCAACAACCTTCAGTTTGTTTCCTAGAGTGAAGAGTTTCTCATGGTTTGTCTCTCTCTCTGATTTCTTCCCATTCAGTTTTCCCTCCCTTCCCCTATGATCCTCTGTGCTATTCCTTATATTCCATATGTTAGTGAAACCAAATGATAATTTTCTTTCTCTGATTGACTTATTTCACTCAACATAATACCCTCCAGTTCCATCCACATCGATGTAAATGATAAGAATTCATCCTTTTTGATGGCTGAGTAATATCACACACACACACACACACACACACAGATCTATTTCACATCTTCTTTATCCATTCATCTGTTGATGGACACATCTGAGCTCCTGCCACAGTTTGGTTACTGTGTACATTGCTGCTATAAACATTGGGGTGCAGGTGCCTCTTCAGATCACTACATTTGTATCTTTCCTATGACCCAGCAATCTTACTACTAGGTATTTACTCCAAAGATACAAATGTGTGTGTATTTTAAAAGGCAGGGTCAATTGCACATAAGGGGAATCCTCTTAGATCATCTTCTCATCAAACAGATTTAATATGATATGTGACCTCCTTTACCCCACTCCAATACTCCCATCTCCACCAAAACACACATACACACCCAGGCCCTGCTTTAATGCATGGAAGAACATGTGTGTCCTCAAAATAAACACTAAAAGATGTTCAAATATGGGAGTATGACAGTTTTCATCAACAGGAAAATACATTGTGGCATTTTCATAAAACCGATTCATATGAAAATTGGTTAATACAACTGCACACAAGATAGATAAATTTCACAAACAAAATTGTTGGTAGGGGGAGAAAAGCAAACAAGTAATACATATAGTATAATTATATTCATATAAAGTCCAAAAATGGACTAAAATGACACATCATTTAAAGGATCATACCCATGCAGTAACATATAAAGAAAATAAGTGAATTATTAACAAAATTCAGGACAGTAATTACCTCTGGGAAGGAATGAGAGGATAAATCAGGCAGGGCACAGGTGGGCTTCAAAGGCATTTACCATATTCTAGTTCTCAAGCTTGGTGATGGGTATACAGACTTTTATGTTATTATAATATATACTTTACATATATGCTGCATTACCTTGTATATACTAAAATAGTTCATGATTTGTAAGGAAGTATGGTCTAAATTAAGGAAAGAAAAATGGAAAGAGGGCACTGTAGTAAACAACTAATTGGGTGAGGGAGAATGAAGAGCCAACTTTTAAGTACCTTTTAAGGACAGTTTTAAGCTCACTTTTTTTTCACAGATTTGATGATGAAAATCCACGCTTTCTTATCTTCTAAATATACATAATCCATTGTTTAGACTTCTGAGTAACATAAATTTCATGCCTCAAAACTAATCCCACTGTAATGATGTGATTCGCAGGACTTGATAATGGCATGTTTACTAAAACTCCGTCGTCTGAGAATTCTTCCCTGTTAGACCTCTAAAACATGTGTTCATTTGTACTCCTTAAAGTAATAAGCATCTGAAAATAGGGGACTTAGAGAAAAAGTGATTCTTCATCTGTAACTTTAATATCAATAGCATATCTCCTACTAGTACAGAAAGCTATTTCCAACTCTGGTGTCCACCTTACCTCACTTTTTTTTTCTCCCAGTGGTCACCCTCCAGATAGTGGAATAAAAAGGAAAATTTTTTAAAGATTTTATTTATTTATTTGAGAGAGAGAGTATGAGAAGGGGGAGGGTGAAATGGAGAAGAAGACTCCCTACCGAGCTGGGAGCCTGATATGGGGCTCTATCCCAGTACCCTGGAATCATGACCTGAGCTGAAGGCAGAAACTTAACAACTGAGCCACCCAGGTGCCCCAAAAGGAAATTTTTTTATTAAATCCTTTCAGAAGAGCTAAGCCATAACAAAGGAAAATATCAAAGCATCTTAACCTTTCCTGAGTAAGGCAGAGTGGGGCAAGATAGGTTTTCCCCTAGAAGAAGCACAAAGTTTACAAGGTTAAAGGACTCACTGAGAACATATTTCACACGTGGAAATAGAAAAACCTACAAACATCCAGAGAAGCAGGAAATGCAGGAAATGTCCCTGACATGATTCAGACATGAACTGTCAAAGACTCAAAGAAGCACATGATCTAGAGAAGTGTTTATTAAAACCCTTTACTGAGATATACAGCCCTTGAGAGATAGTTATGTTAGAGCTATAGCAAACTCCTCAGAGCAGCAAATCTAACTTCAGCACATGGATGTGGGAGGGGACCCAGAGAGTGGATATGTTTTGACCAAGATCTCCTGGCTAAACAGAGGCAGAGGAGGCTACAGTCCTTTTCTCCTATCCCCAACTCAAAGCTTTTTGTTGTTCCAGAGGTTAAGAAATCCAGAAAGAGCTGGGAATATTGTTATTACAAAGACTAGAGCTGGATATACCATTAGAAACCATTTGGTAAAATTGTTTATTTATACTGGTAGGAAAACTTAGACCAAGAGAAGAGAACTAACCTGCAAAGTGAGACCTGAATGAGACCTAAAAGCTCTCAGTTTTTTAAGGATTTTATTTATTTATTTGAGAGAGAAAGAAGTAGACTGCCCCTGAGCAGAGAGCCCAACTTGGGGTTCAATCCCAGAACCCTGAGATTATGACCTGAGCTGAAGACAGGTGCTTAACCACCTGAGCCACCCAGGTGTTCCCACTCTCAGTTTTTAAAACTGACTTGTCTAATTGTCAAGGATTTTTAGTTACAAGTGACAGAAACACCTCTCAAACTGACTTAAGCCCAAACGAAATTATTGGCTTAAATAACTGGGAATTTCAAAAGTATACCCAGTGGTTCAAATGATATTAACTCATTTTTGTGTCTCTTCTTCTGTTTTCAGTTCTGCTTTATTCTTAGACCTTATTCTTTCCATTATGAATGGGATTCCTCTATGTAGAAAAGACTTATATGAAACAACTTTAGCAACTCAAACAGAACAGTAACTATCTCTCAAGGCTGTATATCTCAGGAAAGGGTTTGGATAAACACTTGTCTAGATCATGTGCTATCATAGGGGCATTTCCTCAATTAAAGTGGCTTTCACCCTTTCGTCCTCAGCATGCTCTTGCCATGGAAAGGACAAACATCAATTCATTGTGGAATGGGTGTTTCCTTTGGTAAGGCAAACATTGCCACCCCGCTTATAACTGACTTTAAAGGCAAAAGGAAATGAAAGAAGGGAAAGTAGGAGAACAAGAAGCATCACCTTTGCTTTATCCTGATAGATCAGAAATAAATGATTTGGATCCTTTGAAAAATAATTAGGTATATTGCATTAGATCTGCAGCCAGTGGTTCTGCCCCCTATTCATTGCATGACATCGGGCAAGTTACTTCATCATTCAAATGAAGTAATCACCCCTTTCCCCTCACATTTTCTCATCAGAACAATGAGTATAAGAATCTTTGGAGGCTTTGCACAGTGGGGCTCACTCACACAGCAGCAGGGGTAGACAAAGCCTCTTGGTTCTGCCATGTGATGGTCAGTCCGTCTCTGCCACTGTCTCTACTGTGGTGCAGGGGCCAGGTGTGTGGGCAGGTGGAGGTTCAGGAGCCACCAGCCCTTATTTAAAAAAAAGAAGAATCATCTTTGTGCAATTCACTGAAAATGGTTGTGAAGACCATGACTGTCATATTGCTTCACTCAGGGGAAGGGTGGCAGTCCCATTAAAACTTGAATACCAGGATGATAAAAATAATACTGGTTAACGCATGACTGGATGTGGTGGCTCGAGTTGTGATAATTCAATAAAATAATGAATATGAAAGCATGTTGTAACCTGTAAAATTTGTGAAAATATCAAAGGCATTTATTCTACCCTCAAGAAGCTTACATTCAAATTTAATCAGAGAAGAGAAGCAGACTACAAAGATTTTTTTATACATGGATTTGTCACAGGGATTTGACAATTGCTGACACTGGTTAACAGTCTCTATAGGGCTGTTATCTTTGTATCTGATCTTGTATCCTAAAGCCCACAATCAGCAGGAAAGGGAAGATGAATGTAAGATAGGAGAGAGCAAGAACATAATGGAATCCACAGGCATGCTTTGGATCTCACAAGGATGAATTGAAACCATGTCCATCCTTGTTGTCTTTAACCTTGGTGGCATAAATATGGAGAAGTTTGAGCCCTTTGTCATTAAACTAAGCACACATCCTAGTACAGAAGCCAGAGATGCTGAAATAGGATCCAGGGGAATATAGAGTGGTTGCAGGCTTGACTCCTGCCTTACACAAACAAGGTGAGATAGTAGATAAGTAACAGTGTTTGTGAGCTCAAAAATGGCTGCTGCTTCCCTATGCTCTGCAAATCTCCCATAAGAATATCACTTTTTGGATTGTCTTTAAAAAAAATATATCACTTGTGGCTCATCCTAATCTACAGAAAAGGGAATTCTGGGAAATGTAGCTTAGTTTACCCAACTTGCCACATTACAAACTAAATGCTATGTGGAGATACCGGTGGGAAATAGTGTCTGGTTGGAAGGGGGAAGAGATTCCAGGCCGAGATTGAATAAAGACATGGATGTAAGGTGTGGGTATTTTGAGAATCAACAAGTAGCCCAGTTTTTCAGGCATTTGGGCTCTAAGAATAAGAAACTGAAAAGGAGGATTGGGGCAATATTAAGTGACTCATGAATATCAGGTGATGAAACTAATACCATAAAGAATGGGGAAATGACTGAACATTGCTAAGCAGGTGAGTGACATTTTTGAAAATTTAATTTATCAGCAGGTATAGGATAGATCAGACAAGAGGGAGACTGTAGCAGGCAAGCAGCTTAGTGCCAGAGGACTTGGGCTCATTTTGTTTCATCCCAGCCCCCAAACACTGGAGAGTCATGGGTGAGAAGAAGTTACTCAACTGCCCCATGGCACAAAATTGCTAGCTCTACCATTCTGTGTGACCTTTCAGTTCCTCTGACTCTAGTCACAAATTACTACTGTCTCTCAAATATCCCTCCCCATGACCAAAAGGTCTTTTGCAACCATTAGCAGTTATTCCAAAAATGAGAGAGGCAAGGTTTTCCTGAGGAGATGGGTAGCAGGGATATCTCAAGGGGTTCTTAGATGCTGGCTGCACATCTGGGCCAATTATGCTCTGTTCTTGGAGGCAGAGAGGAACACATTTACACATTAGGGGGAAGAAGTTGAAAGAATAAGCCTCCTACTGGCTTGAGGCTTTACAATAGCTCTTCACTCCCATCTCAGCAGGTAGTAGAGAGCAAACACCTCCCTGCCAGGTCAACCACACTTAGTGTGTAATTGGAAAGTCCAAAGAGAGTTGCACCCTGGCCCTAGCCCTAAAACTTGGACTCAGGGCCACAGGTGCTCAGTCCTGGATCTAACCTTACTAAATGTAAAGCCCTGGGCAACTACTCAACTACTCCTCTCCAGGCCTCAGTTTCTTCATGTGCAAAGTTGAAGTGATGACAATCCCTGTACTGTGTGACAGAGCTGCAGTAAAAGCACCATGAGATGACAGACGTAAAAGTGTTTGGTAAACAATGAGAGCTTTGCTCAGGGGACAAATCATTATTGTGTTTATTTTAAAAGAATCTTTACTGGCCTGAGCAATGCCATCATCCCAGCAGTGCTTAATAAATAATTCCTGGTGCTACTGCTACACCTGAGCATTTGACTGATGAGAAAAAAGTCTTAATTAGGAAAAGAGATTGGGTAACGTATTGTGAAATAAAACTCACACAGCAGCCATCAGTGAAGGGACCTGGGGGAGAAGAATGGCTCTCGCTTCATCAAGCCCTTACTTTCTCTTTTGGACATTTCTCTTTTTGGCTTTTGCTTCTCTCCCTTTTTTCTTTGACATCTGTTCTCACAGCCCATTCCTTGAATCTCCCTTCATTTCCCTTTTCCCTTAAACTTGCTTTCATTCTCTCTGATTTCTTTTATTGTTTACTAAACTCTCTCCTTTGCCTGCCTTTGTCTGTCTGTGCATTTCACTCTCAGTCTCTTTCTGTCCCTGCCTCTTTCTCTGCTTCCCCACCCCCATCTCTCTCATACAGTTTTAAAACCAATTTTCTCTGCTAAGAGGTTCAGGAAAGAGAGCCTTCCAGTCAGTGTTGCTAGGTTACCCAGTATCACATGGCCAGCCCCATATTTTTCGTTTGCTTCTTCAGAACTCTGCTACTCAGATACAGCAGTTCTGAGAAAAGAACGGGTCTGGTTGGCTGACTTGCAGTTGGCCAAAGGTGTCGGCTTTGCTCTGGGATATCTAGGTTGCTGAAAACATTAGGGGGCTGGGGAAAGCTAAGGAAATAAAATCTATTACAGGATGGCATGCATTCCTCCAGAGCAGGGGGTTCTTAAAACTTGGTATCAATGGAACTCCTAGAGACACAGTGGAGAAGTCACAGGGGCTAAAACTCCCTTGAAAAGTAATGCAAAAATCGGGCGCCTGGGTGGCTCAGTGGGTTAAAGCCGCTGCCTTCGGCTCAGGTCATGATCTCAGGGTCCTGGGATCGAGGCCCACATCGGGCTCTCTGCTCGGCAGAGAGCCTGCTTCCTCCTCTCTCCTCTCTCTCTGCCTGCCTCTCTGCCTACTTGTGATCTCTCTCTCTGTGTCAAATGAATAAAAAAAAAAATTAAAATAAAAGAAAAGTAATGCAAAAATCAAATATTTATATTTATTTGTGCTTGTTGTTGTTGTCACGAACATTTCATAGCTTTTCTCAAAGGCAGCAAGGCTTTCAAGGGACTTCTTTTTTTTAAGATTTTATTTATTTATTTGACAGAGAGAGAGAGATTACAAGTAGGCAGAGAGGCATGCAGAGAGGAGGAAGCAGGCTCCCTGATGTGGAGCTAGATCCCAGGACCCTGAGATCATGACTTGAGCCGAAGGCAGAGGCTTTAACCCCACTGAGCCACCCAGGCACCCCTTTCAAGGGACTTCTTACATGGATTTCCAATTCCTACCAATTTGTCTGTGCTGAATGTTTTCCACTGCCCTCCACCATGCCCCTCCCCATCTGCCCTGTATGGAGTGCTTCATTGAGCCCCCTCACCCTAAGGTTTCATGTTGGTTTCAGCCAGGGGGAGGCATCCCAAGGAGATTAGTGGTAAGGCTGGAGGAGAGTGAGGATACAGAGTAGTTATTTCCCTGGCTACTTCCCTGCTAGCCTGACAGGAATTTGTTTTACCCCTCTACTGAAACTCACAACTGTCAGACGGTTTTCTCCATATAGCTACCATCTCCCTTTTGGTTCCAGTAAATGCACCTCTTATTCCTCAGACCTAGGGTAAACATGGGTTCCAAAAGTTAAGAGCCCCAGAGAACCTTGTTGTTTTCCTTAAGCCCTGCCTACAACTCAGTAAATAGTCCATTTATTAAACCCTCCTCAATTGTCCAGTTTGAGAGAGCCATATGTTTCCTGCTAGAACCCTGGTTAATAAATGGAGTCACATAAGATTAGAAAGTAAAGGCTAAAAATAGAGATTTGGAAGTTATCAGAAAATAGCAAGTATAGCCATTTTAAAAACCTAGCTGTAATGGCCAGAGCACTCTGTTTCTGATGACTACGTTATTCCACCAGGACTGCTAGTAATGGATAGAGCATAACTATTTCAGGATTTCTAACCTTGACATAACAATTCCAGTGGATCAACTGATGGCAAATGCCTTTACATCAATGACCACTTGAGATTAAGAGCAAATCTTATATCAGTGGGTATTTCACGGGAGTCTTGATTCCCTAGGAGATCTCAGGTGGTTTTTTATCATTCTACCTTGCTCAGGTGTCCAGGAGTTTATGAGGGGCTTGAGTTGCTGAATGGCTGTAGGCAGGTGTTGTCCCTGTTAGACACTTAATCAGCAAGCAATAGGCTCACTAAAACATGTCTCTCATGAGCGTCACTGATTTGGTTTTCTCCAGTGAAACTTTTGTTTTCTCCCTTCTGACTCCATCATTTTATATGTGGTCTGTCCCCTCTTTACTCCCCAGACTGTGGAATCCAGGTAGGAGAAGAAAACTGGGTTACAAATGCTTCCAAATCTTCTCTGTCCAGCCCCTGAATTTCTAGCTTTTGAAAAACTCAAGAACCAATATACTGACACTTTCATTCTCTGGTTATATTCTGACAACTTGCCTTGTAGCCATGCCTTCTGGCTGAGGTTGGAGAGGGTCTCAGGCAAAAGTCAATGAAACACAAAAGAGGAAAATGCTTTGGCTGAGATTCTGACACCTTTCCTTGTCTCAGGAATTTCTGGAATGAGGTGAAGACCACATCATACTGGCTACAGATGGCATGAGCATCCAGTGTTCTTTAGAATTAGAAGCCCCTCACCTTTTTTTCTGAATTGGGAAACTTTTTTGAATAAGACAATGAGGTGTGATTTAATTCACAAAGAACAATCTAAAGAAAGAGGGCAAGAATTTTTGGACTCTTCACTTCTGTAGGAAGGTCCCATTTGTAACTAAGGACACTATTTCAGAAATCATCTGCAGCTCATTAAACAAAATTATATGACTCAGAGCTTCCACTGAGCCAGTTTCACATTTTAATTTTTCTGATTTTACATTCAGCTGGCTAGTCTAGAGATATTGTAGTAAAGTTTGCAGATGCTAGTCATGTCCACCTAAAGTAATGAAAAAGACCAAGAATTTGCCCTGACGGACAGTAATGGCTTAGTTCATGATGTCCCTTCAGATTTTGTTGAGAAGGACAGGGAAATTACTTAGCTCAAATAGCATGGCACTGTATGCAAAGATTCCATGTCTCAAGAAATTGTTACCTTCCCCAAATTGCCTTTGTTTACCTAGATTTGACTATAGGCTCTCCGGAGATTTTCACTTTGTGAACCATCTGGCCTATTAAAAATGTTTGAATAATTCTGGGATGGGTGGAAGCACTTATCCATTTGTAACAGCAAATTGGCTGACTGTCATGATCAATATGGAAGACTATGTTTCTTCATTATTTGAAGTGCTTTGTATAAGCACCTCAGCTGATGATATGTGTATATGTTTTGAGGACAGAAATAAGGGTAGGGGTAAAGGAAACAAATGTATCAACTCTCTCTGAAATGTGCTTACACCATAACTAGTGATTGTGTTATTTGGATACTCCAGGAAGAAGACACTAGGTTAGACATGTAGGAGTACAAGAAGTTTATGGGGAGGGGGCATCTGTGGAAAATAAAAGGAAGGAAGGATGAAGCAGGAATATGTAGAAGAAGCCTTAGATCTCAATGCACATCTGACAAAGTCTCAGCTAATCCAGTGGGGAATTATGGAACAAACATTTCCCATTAAGTGAATTCCGTGTTGCACAGAAGTGGCCAAGCTTTTGGTATTCATTGTCTGGGACCTGCTCAGGAAGAATGTGGTTTTGCCTCAAAAGCTGAAATGGGTCCTGAAACTGCTAGTACCTGGAGGCTTTCAGCTCACCTTTTTGCAGCTAAATGGCAAATTCTTGCTTGAAGGGAGAGCCAAACAGAATTCTTCCCTAGCTGACACAATGATCCACTGAATTTAGTGGCAGAAATGCCTTGGTCTTTTTTATTCTGAAAATATTCCTATCATTCACCTTATTTTACACTTGACCCTGTGGTCATTGAATGACACCAGTAACATATGGGAGCTCAGTTTTCAGGTAAGTAACATGCTCCTTATGCAGTCTTTGGTTTGAAGACCTAGATGAGTCATTTGATAGTAAGGATAATGAACACAGAGTAGGACTCTGCTCCAAATAGTGAGTGTCCATGAGTCTTGAGAACCATGGAGAATGAAAGATTTAAAATATCTCTGGAAGGAGCACTCCAAAATTGGGAGGGTGGCAGGTCTAGATGTGAAGACACCCAAACAAACGCTCTCCCATAGTCGCAAAGAAGCACCTGAGCCACAGAATAATGCATCTTATAAACCTAACATCTACGGAACAGTCTGGGGCCTCGGGGACACTCAACACCAATATCAATTTTCTCTTTTCAGGTCAAGTATTCAAACTCACATTAACATAAGGATTTTCAACCTTATGGAAGGATGGCTTTTATCCTAAACATCTATCCCATGACACACTAAGGTCTTAGGACTCAAGAACTGCACAGAGCAAAATCTTAGTAATAATGTCATTCCTTGGAAGGCCACTTGCGTGACCTCTGAGAGGCTTTGTTTCTACTTATTTGATTCCAGAGTTACAAGCTTCTGTGATATACATTTGGAGCAAAGGCACTTTCAGGGGAACTACTCCTATGCCTACTTCCTCAGCTTAACACAGCTAGTGTTAGTGTTAATCTCCTCTAATTCTAGAGTATGGTAACTTGCTTGGGCTCACTATATCAATGTCAACACTGATCTTGTTTTTGAGTTGATTAATCTTTCACAGATGATAAAAGTGAAATTTTGAGAATGGATAAAGAAGAGGTGATATATATATGCATATATCTATGTAATGGAATATTAGTTATAAAATGGTGATATAGATATACAATGGTGGTATGTACATGTATGTACAATGAAATAGTCATAAAAAGAATGAGGTCTGCCATTTATGACAACATAGATGAACCTAGAGGGTATTATGCTAAGTGAAATAAGTCAGACAGAGAAAGACAAATACTATATGATTTCACTCATATGTAGAATCTAAAAACAAATGAACAAACAAGAAAAGTAGAAACCAACCCGTAAATACAGAGAACCAACTGATGGCTGCTAGAGAGGAGGGGACTGGGGGCTGGGTAAAATGGGTGAAGGAAAGTGGGAAATACAGGCTTCCAACTATCGAAAGAATTAGTCACAGGGATAAAAAGTACCTCATAAGGAATATAGTCAGTGGTATTGGAGTAGCATTGTATGGTGACAGATGGTAAGTAGCTTGTGGTGAGCATAGCATAATGCATAGAGTTGTCTAATCACTATGTTGTACACCTGAAACTAATGTAACATTGTGTGTCAACTATACTTCACCTTAGAAAAGTGCAATTTTGATTTTGCCAAAATTGAAATAACAATATTAAGAAGTTGGTGAATAGATCCAGAGGAAAAATAAAATTTCTCCCCAGATGTAATTTTGAGACAACAAAGGCCTTATGGCAGAAGTCAGAGGTAGATTTGTGAGAAATAAATTTTGTTGCAAAACATAATTTGGATATAAATATAGCTAGATGGAGGATCAGAGCTGAGGGCCTTGGTAGGGCTTTGGGAAAGTACAGTTGGGTGTTGTTTAACTCAGAGCAAACATTTAGAAGCAAGTGAAGAAACACCTTTTCTCAAACTACACTCTTGCCAGAAAATAGAGTCTAGCCTTCCTAGTTGCACTCTTACTTGGCTCTGACCATCAGAACCATCCGAAAAGCTCAGGAATCAGACCAAGAAGATGAATTTGTGGTTTTGGAACTAAAAGATGCCAAATAACAGATTCTGGTGATTTTATTGAATGTTTCTCTCACCATCTCTTCCTTGTCCTCCCTCTTTTGCTTTTCTCCAGACTTCTCTGCTTCAACCCTTGACTTTTTGGTTATGAATCTTGGAGTAGTGAATACATTCTATTTCAAATTGCATTTGGCTTCCTCGTAGTGACTGCTTTTAGGAGACATTTTTCTTTCCAGATATGTTCAGTCAGGAACTATTATTGGAAAGAGTAGATTAAATATTGGGGGGGGAAGTCCAACAGTGTTCTGACCTCCTTTGCTCCATTTAAGAATTAATACTTGATAAGCACTTTGTGTTTCTTTTACTGACTCTGGAATTGTCCCTACCAGAGCCCTATTCATTTTATTTCCTACTAGACTTTGAGGATCTTGAAGGTAAAACCTGTATCTATGCATTTCCATTGTGTCAGCCCTTAAAACAGTAGTAAATGCTTAGCAAAGTATTGTTGAATAAATACTAACATATAGTCTTACCTCATCACAATATTTCTGTCCTTGAAATGGTCAACTGATAAACTTTATTAATTTTAAAGTGTTTGACTTTGGCTTTACTACTGTGCTAAGGACTATGCTGTCATGAAGCCCATGGGCAATAAGGGAAGTCAAATAGGCAATCTATTGCAATATGGAAGATAACTGCTACAGTAATATGAGAGGATATAGAAACAGAAACTTACTAGGCAAACAATGTCAGAAAATGTAGGTGATATTTTATTTGAATCCTAATGAATGAGTAGAATTGTATAGTCAAGCAAAACAAGAGAGAGGTAAGCAGAGGGAGCAGCATGGGTAACTGTACAAACCCAAGGAAAGAGAATGGTAGCTTCAGGAAATGGACTGTCATGAAAAATGACTGGTAGAACATGGAATAGAGAGATGAGGCCGGAAAGGCAGTCAGGGCATAGATAACACAATGCATTATAGGATAGTTTGAGGGGATTCAGCTTTATTATGTGTGCAATAGGAAGTGACATCAATTTATAGCTTATGGTTCTGGTAGCACAATAAAGGATGCACTGAAAGGAGCTGGACCAATCACAGACAACTGGGTAAGAAGTTATTGCAGTAATCCAGGAGAAAAATGGTTACTTGGACAAAAATGGTAGCAGTTAATATAGAAATGAAGAAATGAGCTCAAGAGAGACTTAGTACGTCATCCAACAATAGCAGAATACACATTCTGCTCAAACACATGAAATATTCACTAAGCTAGAGCATAAAGCTAGGCCATAAAGTATACCTTAACAAATTGTAAAAAGTGTAAGTCATATAATGTTTGCTCTCAGACCACAATGGAACTTAATTAGAAATCAATAATAGAAAGATGACTGGACATAATAATAAAAAAAAACTAAAAAAAAAAAAGATTACTGGAAAATACCCAAATGTGTCGAGATTAAACAACACACTTTAAAAAAACACAAGTCAAAGAAGAAATCTCAAGTGAAGTTAAATAATGTTTTGAAATAAATTAAGATGAAAATACAAATTATCAAAATTTGTGGGCTGCAGTGAATGCAGTGCTTAAGGGGAAATTTATAGCAATGAATGCATATTTTAGAAAGGAATAAACGGGTGATGGGGATTAAGGTGTGCATTTGTCATGATGAGCACAGAGTGATGTATGGAAGCGCGGAACTTCCATATTGTACACCTGAAACCACTGTAACACTCTGTTAATTAATAGGCATTAAAATAAATTTTAAAAATCTAAAAACAATGTTTCTATTTTAGGAAACTAGGAAAAGAAAAGTAAATAAAATCCACAGTAAGCAGAAGAAAAGAAATAATAAAAATTAGAGCAGAAGTTAATGAAAGTGAAAGCAACAAATCAGTAGAGAAAAATCTATGAAATCAAAAGTTGGTTCTTTGAAGAGATACTTAGAAGGCATGAATAGTTGGATATGGAAGTGTGAAAGAGATAAAGATACATGGATCACTCTCAAGTGATGATGCCATACTTTAGAAGTAGTGAATGCATCTATTCCAAAGACCAATTATAGCAAGTATTGACAAGGATGTGGAGCAACTGGAATAATCATACACTGCTGTTGGAAATGTAGAACAATACAACCACTTTATAAAATACTTAAACAGTTTCTTTAAAAGTTAAATATGTGCCTACCATATGATCCAGTCATACTACCCCTAACTATTTACCTGAATAATGAAAGCATTATGTCCAAAGACTTGTAACAACTGTTATAGTAACTTTATTTATAATAGCCCCAAACTGGCAAAAGCCTAAATGTCCATCAGCAAGTGAATGAATAAACAAATTGTGGGCAATCCATACAGTGTATTACTACTCAGCAATAAAAGTGGACTACTAACACATGCTACAGTATGAATGAATCTCAAAATAATTATGCAAACTGAAAGAAATCAGACCCAAAAGAGTACAAGCTATATGATTTCATTTATATAGAATGCAAGCTCGTCTATAGTGACAGAAAGCTGATCAATGGTTGTCTGAGGATGGAGGGAAAGATTACAAAAGGGAAGAAGAAACTTTGGGGGAGGATAGATATGTTCACTATTTTAGCTGTGGTGATGGTTTTATAGGTGTGTTCATATGTCAAAACTCAAATGAAATTGCACACTTAAATATGTGCAGTTAATTATCAATTATACCCCAATGAAGCTATTTAAAAAACAGTTGGTTTTAAAAAGATATACCAATTAAAAAAAAAGAATCTCACAGGTTAGTACTTGGAACAAACTAACAAATTTATGTCAATCTTCACTTGATCTTATCTTTTCAACCTCAGGTTAACTTCCATGAATCCACTACCAATTTTTACATATGGATGCTCCTACCCTTGTAATTCTGCCTCTGTGGGAGGTCCTTCTACGTTTATGACTTTTTTCCTCAATCCCAAGAATCTAGAATTATTATAGAAGAAAAGTTAATTGCCACACAGAATGGATACAAGCATAACCTATAGTCCTTTATTTTGTAATGATAATATCAGAAATCCAAGTGAAAACTGGTTTAAATGCTACATACGAAATGACTAGAAATGCATAATTTGGAGAACATGTTTTATGAACACAATCTTAAAATATGACTCACTCTTAGTAAAGTACTCTCATCTGATCCATTTTAGTCCCCCTAATTTATTTTAAAGCTGACATCATATCCACTCTATTCTGAGTGTTATAATGGCTTTTGGCCAAAAGCAATACAATTCTGATATGATAAAAATAGCAAAAAAAACCTGATAAAGAAAATAGTTAAACAGCAGAGCTTTCAAAAATACTCAATTAAGAGTGAACTCAGTGACACAGTACTTTCCTGCCCTGAGTTTTTAGGATTCTGTGACAGCTTACATGACATGGTTTCTGAACATGGAGTCTGATCATCCTGTGAAAGTACAGGCAAAATTATGCCCAGATCATACCTTCTCTTCCAATTCTAGATCATTCATGGCCTTTACTCTTATGTGCTATAAGAAAATGAGGAGAAAGAGAGGGGGAGAGACGGAAACAGAGAGACAAAAGGGACAGAGAGACAGAGAGGCGGGTGCTTCTAATCTGAAGACACGACTGTGGCACTGGACTTGAAATTAGCAGCCCTGGCCCTGGTTCTGATACTGCATGTACTGCACATGTGACATTAGTCCAGTTTCCTTCCCTTTTTGGAATTTGTTTTACTATTACTTCAACATAAGAGGTTGAATTAGATAGATGCTCAGGACCCTTCAAATTCCAACTTCCTAGGGGCCTATGTACTAATGCAGCTCTTGACTTACCCTTGATTTTACCTTCATTTCCCTAGGTCTTCAGAATTTCCCTCTTTTCAGCCAAGGTTCTGCATCTGGGTGCTGCTATATTGGCTTCTAGCTTTACTCAGTGTCACTGTCCAGCATAGGAAAGAAAAGATTTTAACAATGACAAGTGCCACTGACTTTCCCTCTGAGTCTGCAGGGGTTTTTTTTTTTTAAAGATTTTATTTATTTATTTGACAGAGAGAGATTATAAGCAGGCAGAGAGGCAGGCAGAGAGAGAGGAGGAAGCAGACTCCCTGATGAGCAGAGAGCCCGATGCGGGGCTCGATCCCAGGACCCTGAGATCATGACCTGAGCTGAAGGCAGAGGCTTTAACCCACTGAGCCACCCAGGCGAACAAGTCTGCAGGTTCTGAGACATCTTGACTCTTCCACATTCTCTAATAGAGGCTGAAACTTGGATCCCATGATGGCATGCTCCACAGCCATATTCCAACACCCTGTGCTTGATCAATTCATCGTTTATCAAAATGTAGTCACTCTTATCATAAAACATTAGGGCAGTAAGAACATCCTTAGAAATCACCTTACCCATTGTCTTTACCACCACCACCACCAAACCATTGTTTTCCAGATATGTGTGAGGATTAGAGAAAGGAAAGGACAGAGAAAGACACACGTAAGGATTAGAATCTAGAGATTCTGATTTCATGTTTAATGCCATTTCTACCTCTTTTGTTAATCATATTGCCAGGCGTGAAGTCTTATTTTATCTGACCATTTATTCATTCTTTCATTTAAACACAAGCAATGAACACTTACTATGTACCAAACACTGTGCTTGGTGCTAGAAAAAAAAAAAACGCTGATGGGAATAAGCCATTTCTGTCCTGACGTTTACCCTAGCTATTAAGTAAAGGTTGTTCCTTATAGTACTGATTTGGGCTTAATGCAAGAGAACAGGTTATCATCATTGCCATTATCTCCACCTCCCGGCACCCACCCACCTACACTGACCTAACCAAGATCCAATATCTTTAAAACAGAGGTAACACATAGCATTAAACACCATTTTATTGATTTGCTTCAATGCACAAGTATTCATTGAGCACCTGCTGATTCTATCTTAATCTTATTCTTAAGAATCAAATGCAGTTTAAAGATAGAATTAATCATCAAATGAGAAAGCTCAGGTTCCTGCTGAGTCATTCTGTGGATGTTCACTCTGAGAGATAATACTTTATGAATAACTGAACATCCCTCTCAGTAGCCCATTGTGTAGTGAATCTTATTTTCACAATTGTATATTGGGAAGAGGATTCCAAAGACAAAATGACACACTAAGGAATGGGTACAAGTAGGAAGGACCAAGTTTAGTAGGTTAAGGAAACAGGAAGCCCCTTGAAAACTCCAGTTTTTGGTGTGCAGCTGGTCAAGGCCAGGAATAAATTAATAACAGAAAGGGCAAGCAATTTCCAGAGAGTTGGGGGGATTGCAAGTTTTATAATAAAATAAAGGTGAGAAGAAGCAGTCAATTGTAATGAGTCTTGTTTAGCATAGCCTTATCTGGCAAGAGAGAAAAAGGAGGGAGGAACAGGTAAGTCAGCATGGAGTTAAATAGAGGAGTTAAATCTATGAATTTAACCTATATATCTTCAAATAACCTATATGCATTCAAATATTCAAAGGATGTGAAATAAGGGAAAGGTGGAGTTAATGCTGATTCTTCCTATCAATAAATTTATGACTAAGGTTGAGCATGAGGTGAAGACTTGATCCACATGTCACTTCATTTAGTCTCATTCCTGAGATCCCATAGACTTGTGAGAATTTCCAAGCATGATACCTGTGGCTCAAGGTAAGCATTTAAAAAAAATCAAGGTGAAATTCACATAACATAAAACTAACCACTTCAAAGTGAACAATTCAGTGGCATTATACATTCACAATATTGTGCAACCATCCCCTCTATCTAGTTCCAGAGCATTTTCTTCACTCCCAAAGGAGAGCCCATCGCCATTAAGCAGTGACCACCTTCTCCCAGTCCCTAGCAGCTAATCTGCTTTCAATCTCTATGAATTTGCCCATTCTGAACATTTCTTATAAATGGAAGCATACAATATGCAGCCTTTTGTCTCTAGCTTCTTTCTTCATTTGTTTAGCATGTTTTCTAGGTTCATTCATGTCATAGCATGTAATAGTATTCATTCCTTTTTGTGGTTGATATCATTCCGTTTGATGGATACAACAAATTTTGTCTATTTATTCATCCATTATTGGACATTTAGGTGATTTCTACCTTTTGGCCATTGTGAATAGTGATGCTACAAACATTCATGTACAAGTATTTGAATGCCTGTTTTTAGTTTTTTCAGACATAATATTTACATAATTTACAACTAATAGTAAAATTGCTGAGTCATTTGGAAACTAGATGTTTAAGTTTTTGTTAAACCATTTGCAGCAGTGGCCACACCCACTTCACATTCCCACCTGCAAATGTATGAGAGTTTCAGTTTCCCTATTTCTGCCAACATTTGTTCTTATCTGTCTTTGTTGTTATACCCAATCTCTTGTGTATGTGAAGTGGTATTACCTTGTGGTTTGATTGCATTTCCCTAATGACTAATGATTTTGAGCCTCTTTTCATGTGTTTATGTCTGAGGGATATTTACTATTAATATAATTTATTATAGTGAATAAGCCATACTTTGTTATTTTTAATGCATTCTAATTTTTTAAAATAAAAACTGGAAGTTTTGAATATAATGATGTAGTAACTCAAAATCAGATTTTTCTTCTTAGGCTTTGTTGTTGTTGCTTGCTCTGTGTTGTAGTTGCTTATTGGTTTCATGGTTCTTCTAAACTAGTTTTTAAAAGACTTTGTCATGTGTGGTCTTTAAAGTCTCTGTTCCTTTAGCTTGTGCTCAACTGGTGGTTTGGCAGGAATTTTCTTAAATTCCTGGAGTTCATAAAAATAATTTTAAAAATACCTTTCTTGGCTTTACAGATTGGTTGTGTGTTGGAGCACTCTTTAAATGCTTAGCCAATCCATTTATAACCCTACTTTAGCCCTCACCTTCTGGTTGTGTTGAGCCTAAACTCAGCCATTGATGAAAGGTGAGGGCCTTCTCAAGACTTGTCTAAACATGCATCATGCTCTGGGCATGCATGTGGCTTTTTAGGTTCCCCATTATATGTGAAAGCTTTTCAAAGCCCTTATTCTTCCAAGTAACTCTCCACAGCTTATCTTCCCAGGCTTTTGATGTGTTTAGTATTTATTCAGACTATCTTTTGCCCCAGGCACCAATGGCTTGTTCACTTGACTTTCAATATTTTCAAGGAGCACCCCCTGTTTAGCCATTTTTCTGCCCTGAGAGTTTCAAGTTAGGCAGAAAAAAGGCAAGTGCCTTGCTTCAGTCCTTCAAGGAACCCCCAGGCAGTCAAAAAAGACAAACACAGTTCCTTGGGAACAAGTTCCACTCTAGTCCTGGAACCAGGTACCCATGAGGTAGGGAGGTGGGAGTGATGGGAGATACAGGTTGCCATCTTTAAGACTGGCTTCACACCAAGAAGCACAGTGGGGCAAGGCAAATTTAAATGCCACAACAAAGCTCTTCTACCATATTTGTCCCCTTTTCTGAATTCAGCATTCATTTGATTACTGCAATCCTTTGATAATATTCCAGAGTTCTGACAATTTACTCCGACAATTTTTGTTCAGTTTGTTGGTGTTTCTGTGGAGGTACAGGCTATTGGAGCCCCCTTAGGCTCACATGTTTGCTGAACAAAAATGGGTATTTTACAAACAGTATAGCTATGGCCCCTGAACTCAAGCCACAGACTTCATCTAGTGCTTGACCCAACACAGTGATCCTTCCAGAGTAATCAGAACACTCATTAAGAGTAATCAGAACACTCTTATCTACAAGGACAGTATGAAGGGCTATATCAGTGCCCTAGACCTAAGTTACAATCTGGTTCTCAAGGACTTTGATTGCCACTTTATTTCACAAAATACCACTTCATTCCACAGTACAATGTCCCATTACATTGATTATATCATGCTGATTGGACCTGATGAACAGGATGTAGCAACTATCCTAAATACCCTGGTAGGATGCATGCATGCCAGTGGGTGGGAAATGAACTGCACAAAAATTTAAAGACAGTTTTCCTTGGTGAATTTTCTAGGGATCTAGAAGTCTAGGGCATATTGAAACATCCCTTCCAAAGGGAAGGACAGGTCACCACATCAGGCCTCGACTACTATTAAGAAATAGGCACAATGGGTCACCTGGGTGCCTCAGTGGATTGAGCCTCTGCCTCCAGCTCAGGTCAGGATCTCAGGGTCCTGGGATCAAGCCCTGCATCAGGCTCTCTACTCAGCAGGGAGCCTGCTTCCCCCTCTCTTTCTGCCTGCCTCTCTGCCTACTTGTGAGCTCTCTATCTCTGTCAAGTAAGTAAATAAAAATTTTAAAAAAAGAAAGAAAGAGATACAATGATATGTTAATAAAAAAGAATATCTACAAATAAATAAATAATAATAATAATAATAAGAAGTAGGCACAATGAGTAGTGGGCTTCTTTTGATTCTGAGGCAACGTATACCTTATTTGGGAGTACAACTCTACCTATTTACTGAGTAATCTAAAGTCTTCCAATTTTTAGCAGGGCCCAGAGTAGGAAGAGGCAAAAGGCCTATGCTGCCATGCAAACTGCTCTGCCACTTGGTCAATATCTCAGCAAATCCAGTGGCACTCAAAGTGACTGTGGCCAACTGGGATGCTATGTGGAGCATTTTCAGGCTCCTAGAGGTGATGCATTTGCTTATATTTCCTTCTTACTCTCATGGCAAATAGTTAACTGGGATAGGTACCATTACCTAAATAATTGTATTTATGCTAGCTGATATACCTCCAACCCTTTTACTATTTCTCAGAATGAACCAATGTAGGGTTAGTCTCATTCTGGAAATCCCCCCGTTAAGGGACACCTAGGTGGCTCAGTCTTTTGGGTGTCTGCCTTCAGCTCAAGTCATGATTCCAAGGTCCTGGGATTGAGCCCCAAATCAGGCTCCCTGCTCACCAAGAAGTCTGCTTCTCCCTCTGCCCCACCCCCCAGTTCATGCTCTCTCTTTCTCTCTCTAATAAATAAAATATTTTTTAAAATTCCCCATTAATATTTTCTTTCAAATGTTAGCAATAAAACTCTGTTCAAATAAAGAGTTTAAGGATGTCTAAATCCCAACTGTCACATTCTGACAAGTCCCCAGCTTTTTTTGTGGCATCCTTGGTCTTTGCTTTATGAAAGCATAAAATTACAAAAACAAAATTATGCATCTCAGTCTGTTTGCAATAGGGAGAGAAATCAAACAGGATATTAACAGTTGAGAAAAAGAAAATGTTAAAGAGGATTGTACTGATCATAAATGGGCTCCATACAGGTGTGCCTGAACAAGATGATGGTTGGGAGCCTCCAGCTGGCTATATTCATAGGGGAGAGGTGGTCTTAAGTGGATCTGTGCATACAGCATATGCACAGAAAGTGATATATGTGGGAGAGAGTGTCCATGTGGTCAGATGTAAACATAGTGACAGAATGGTTGGTAGTTATACTTTAGCCTTGCCCAGGGGCTATGTCCACAGGTCCAAGCCCCATAGAATTATGTACTATGGAATAGAGCTACAGAGCCCATTTACAAAGTAAGGGGCAGTACTTTTTCTGTCCTTAGGTAACAAAATGTGATAGGGAGCAAGGAAGGGTAAGAGGCAATAGACCAAATGTTCAAACTGGACCACCAGTAACATTTGTAACATTTAAAGTTTTTAGGGCAAAAGTTCAATTAGGGCCTTCTTGCTATATATAAAGGTTTAAATCAACCAGTAAACTGTTAAAAATCTTATCTCCAGTAACATGAAGAATTCACCTTTTTAATGATCTGAAAGAGCAAGTTCAGATTTAGTATACTGGGTGTATTTTAGTAATATATTTTTCTTATTTAGTTTATCAAAAAAATTTTAAAACACCAATCTGTCAGTCATAAGTATAAATCTAGAATAGTTTACTGTATGAAGTTCAGAACTATACATCTGGGTACCTGGAGAGTCACGGGCTGCTTTTTCCTGGGCCTGGTGTAGAAGGAAATCACAGGGCAGGGGATTATACAAGAGTATGAATTCCCGAAAGCTGGGATTATTGGAAGTCAGTTTAGCATCTCTCTTCCATACTTAAAGTTCTATTCTAGTGATGTTAAAGGAGAGTGGGCCCCTCTGGTCCATACCCCAATTCCTAGAACTCAGCCTACCCCC
Organism: Ailurus styani; assembly: GCA_002007465.1. NCBI lineage: Eukaryota > Metazoa > Chordata > Mammalia > Carnivora > Ailuridae > Ailurus > Ailurus styani. The sequence goes on from LNAC01000485.1 coordinate 788,811, forward strand.
CTCCCTCATCAAGAGAGGTTTCACGTGCACTTATGTGGATAATGTAGCCCACTTGTTCTCTGTTGCCTGAGTATAACTGTCACCCCTTGGTTACCTCTCACTCCTGGCAATATAACATGGACAATGTCATTAAACGCTCAGAAGCACAGACTCAGTGAAGAGGAGCACCCAGGCCTCTTGGGGGTTGAGACATGGGGTCATTTGGGGAACAAATTCAGGCCCCCAGGTACCTATAATATAATTAGGGTTGGGACATGGATCTGAGTATGCACCAAAAAAGGCTTATCTCAATAAGAGTTGTATACGTGTCTTTTGTCTAATGTGAACTCCCTAAGATTCTTAAACCCACATAACTGCCATTAATAAAATATATATTAACAATAACTATAGCTAATATATAGTATATAGAATATATAAAATGTGTAAAATATATTTTATGTATATAAATATGTATATATTTTATATTTATATATTACATATATAATTATAAATTAGATACACTTATAATTTATATTATACTGTATTACATTATATACAATTTATATTTATATTATAATTTATATTATGTGTGTTATATAATTAATGTAATAGATATTATTATATAATTTACAGTACTGAGTCTGTGAAATAAGGCTGGCCCCTGCTGTAGGTGAAATTTGAAATTTACCACACTGCTTTAGACCAGTGGTTCTTAAACTTTAGTGTATTTCAGAAGCAGCTGAAGGACTTGTAAAACCCTGATGGCTAACAGTTTACCTTCAGAATTTCTGACTCATTAAGTCTGAAATAGGGTCTGAGAATTTTCATTTCTAATGAGTTCTCTGGTAATGCTGATGCTGCTGGTCCATGGCAACTCAGTAGCACCACTTCGGTCTCCAGGCAACCTCGGTTCTTTCAGTAAAATGCAGTAGAGGCTAAACTACCATCCCTGCCATTACAGAAATGTTTATAACTTATATTTTAATTTATTTGAGGCTATAATAAAATAATTTTAAATAGTCTTACCAAAGAGTTGAAAGAGATTCCTCTCAAAGACAATAAGGTGGGCCAAAACAAATAGAAAAGATACAAAGATCTGAGTCAGTGTCATTTATGTAACAAAAGAATCTGCAACTTATTTATTTCAAAGAAGCTTTTATTTTTAATGTAAACAAATGCTGTCAAATATATCTGTAAAGTGTAAGAGTAAAGTCAGATGTCAGTTAATATCATTTTGGGGTGATTAACTTTGAAACAAACCTAATGGTTTTGACTATTGAAAACTAGAATATCTGTGAAATATAAATTCATTTCTTCTTTCTCGATTCATTTTTTTTTCTGTGCCTTCCAACTGTGGGATGAAATAAGAGTCAATTAACAATTGTATACCCCTAACATGCACCAGTAACTTTCTAATATAAGAGTCAAGTCAGTCCTATGTACATCTGTTGTCTCAACAAGGAGAAAATGAAATGGTTTCTCCTTGTAACTCAGACCCTTAATATCAGGGTGCACATGCTTCAATCATTTGATCACACCAACCTCGACTTCGTCTTGCCCACCACTATAAATGCTTGAGTTTTTTTTCCTTTAAAGGCCATTCTGTGATTTAAATAAATCTTTCTACCTTAGAAGCCTGTGCTCTTTACACAAAGCATATACGCTTTATATTCCCAGACCTCCAATTTCCATATCTTTAAAATGAGAATGAGGCTGTTATCAAACATCTATAGCTGTGGAAAATTTAGAAAGAGTGGCAGAAAGAGAGAGAGGGAGAGGGAAAGAAGGAGAGAGAAAGACAGAGATGGATGGACGGACGAAATACAAGCTGACACTTAATTACCAACTCAGTGATAAACAATCTTACTATGACAGATTTTCTTTTCTTTTGAATGTCGTATGAAATACAAAAACCTAAATTGAACTAATATTTGTGAGTTACTCAAGAAATCCTTAACTTTTTACTACTTTTGTAAGGAGTCACCTTCTCAAAGGCATTGTTATTATAGGAGATAGCATTTCTGTGACGACGTGATGAAGGCATAGTTAGTGCATGGTATATCTGCTTTAGCTACTTCTTTTGGTGACTATTTTCAAAAAAAATATTGATCTGTAATACAAGGTCTGATAAATTTCCCATCTGTAGCAGTCTTAAAGCTACAGGACAGAGGACTTGCAGCTATGAATGAAGTGCATTTCAGAATATACTGCTTTCTATACTATCTAGTATATAAGTATTTATTAACACTGAACTGTTTTTTTCAAAACTAAATTTCCACAATTTTTTCTTATTTAGTTTACAGAAAAAATTTAAAAACATAAAGCTGGGGCGCCTGGGTGGCTCAGTGAGTTAAAGCCTCTGCTTTCAGCTCAGGTCATGATCTCAGGGTCCTGGGATCGAGGCCCGCATCGGGCTCTCTGCTCAGCAGGGAGCCTGCTTCCCCTTCTCTCTCTGCCTGCCTCTCTGCCTCCTTGTGATCTCTCTCCCTCTGTGAAATAAATAAATAAAATCTTAAAAAAAATAAAAAAATAAAAAAATAAAAAATAAAAACATAAAGCTGTCAGTAAAAATATATGTCAGAAACGGTTAGTTAATACAAGGTTCTACACTAATACCTGGATTTGACACAGCTGCCCTCTGCTGAGTCCATATCCATTTTGTGTTTCTTCTGGTTCTTCATTTTCATCCTCTTCCACTTCCTTCTCCTCGTCTCCAGCTTCTTGGGCCTCTTCATACTCATATTCAGTTGCTTCTTTTTTTCAAGATTTTATTTATTTATTTGACAGAGAGAGAGAGAGAGAGAGAGAGAGAGAGAGAGAGA